>CM032638.1:23891288-24485929 GCA_019097785.1 Fraxinus excelsior
AAGAAACAAAGCACTTGAAATTAAGTCTGAGTCTAAGATCCACCATGGTGAAAACCTACTTGCAAAAGGAAAAGGTTTTAGTAAACCAAATTTTTTCTCTAAGTCACAAACTGAAAATAGGAATAAGTGGAATGACAAAAATTAAATCCAAGAATAGAGCTAAAGGTAAGAAATGTTATCACTGTGGAAAATTGGGTCATTTTATAAAAGACTGTTACAAGAAAAAGAATGAAGCAAAAGATAAAGGCTTCAATGATGGTAACTCTGCCCTAGTCTGTAACAAAAATGATTTTGAAGATGGCCTTGTTCTTGTTAATAATGAAAAGAAATTGAGTGAAGAGTGGATCTTGGACTCTGGCTGCTCCTTCCACATGTGTCCAAATAAAAACTGCTTCCTTGATTTTGAACACACCTCAGGGGGGCAGGTAATAATGGGAAACAACATGACTTGTAAAGTAAAAGGGATAGGAACAGTTAAGCTGCTTCTTGAAAATGGTAAAGTGCTTTTCTTAAAGGAAACCAGATATGTAACTGAGCTAGAGAGGAACCTGGTGTCTCTGGGAATGTTAGATGACATGGAATTTAACATTAAATTGGGTCAATGACATATCAAAATTCTTAGGGGTGATGATTTAATCATTAGCACCCCTAAGAGACATGGACTCTATTTTCTAAATGCAAAACCTTTACTTGGCTTAACTGCTACTGCTCTGTCTGATAACTTTACTTTAGCAAAACTGTGGCATGAAAGACTTGGCCATATTGGCAATAAGAGTTTGAAATCTTTACAAAATAAAGGATTTTTGGGAAAACAAAATCTTGGTGATCTTGGTTTATGTGAACAATGTGTTATTGGTAAGCAAGTTAAATCACCCTTCTTACCTGGAACTCATAACACAAAACAAATACTTGCATACCTACATGCTGATTTGTTGGGTCCTGCCTCTGTTTCCACACTGACTGGTTTTAGATATTATCTGTTGATCATTGATGATTTCTCTAGAAAAATCTGGGTTCTCTTACTTAAGACAAAAGATGAAACTTTCTCTGTTTTCAAAGATTGGAAAACACAAATAGAAAACCAAACTGATCACAAGGTAAAGACTTTAAGAACAGATAATGGTTTGGAATTTTGCAATTATGAGTTTGATAATTACTGCAAAGAAAATGGCATTTTGAGACACAAAACTGTTGTTTACACTCCACAGCAAAATGGTATAGCTGAAAGAATGAATAGGACTTTATTAAATAAAGTTAGATGCATGCTTCTGAGTTCTGGTTTGCCTAAACTGTTTTGGGGGGAGGCTGTAAAAACTGCTGCATACCTTGTGAATAGAACACCTTCTACTGCTTTGAATTTTGAAGTTCCTGAAACTGTGTGGTCTAAAAATCCTGTCAACTATTCTCATCTAAAAATATTTGGCTGTGCTGCATATGCTCATCAAAATATTGGAAAGCTAGAGCCTAGATCACTTAAATGTGTTTTCTTAGGTTATGGAGAAAATGTTAAGGGTTACAGATTATGGGTTAAAAATGAAAAAGGCTATAGGGTAATTGTAAGAAGAGATGTTGTTTTCAATGAGTCTATTATGCCATGCTTGGAAGGAAAAGAAAATAACTTGAATGAAAATGATGTTCAAATTGAGGTGGAGCCTTCTTTGACCACAAATAACACACCTGCACCACCTGAACATGCTGTGAATGATTCTGATCTTGATGATAATAATATGCCTGTTGAAATTGACAACATATCTGAACCTGAGGAACAAAATACTTTGCCTGATCCACATCTTGATAAATACCAACTTACAAGAGATAGGGAAAGAAGACAAATTAGACCTCCTGTAAGGTTTAACAATGATGATTTTGTGTCTTTATTTACTTATCAAGATAAATCTGAAAATGAACCTGACTCCTATGATGATGCCATAAATTGTAAAGATCACATGTTTTGGAAAGATGCCATGAATGATGAGATGGACTCACTTCTGAAAAATAAGACCTGGGAACTGGTTAGGAGACCTAAAGACCAAAAACTAATTGATTGCAAGTGGATCTATAAAATAAAAGAAGGTGAAGGGGGGAATAAAAATATTAGGTATAAGGCTAGATTAGTAGCTAAAGGCTTTACTCAAAAGGAGGGAATTGACTATACTGAAATATTTTCCCCTGTTGTTAAATATACCACTATTAGATGTATACTTGCTCTTGTTGTTCAATTCAAATGGGAACTTGATCAATTGGATGTTAAAACTGCTTTTCTCTATGGTGATTTAGATGAAACTATATACATGAGACAGCCTGTTGGATTTGCTAATGGTAATCCTGAAAATGTTGTCTGTCTGTTAAAGAAATCCCTCTATGGGCTTAAACAAGCCCCAAGGCAGTGGTACAAAAGATTTGACACTTTTGTCTTAAAACATGGTTTTCAAAGAAGCAATTATGATGTATGTCTGTACTATAGAGGAAATGGAGGTAAAAACTCTTTGTACTTGGTACTTTATGTGGATGACATGTTACTGGCTAGTTGCAATAAATCTGAAATTGATAATATCAAATGCATGTTGAAATCTGAATTTGACATGAAGGATCTTGGTCAAGCTAAAAAGATCCTTGGCATGCAAATCTTGAGAAATAGAAATAAGGACATGTTATATTTGCATCATATATTGTTAAACTTTTGAAAAGATTTAACATGTTTGAGTGTAAACCTGTAACACCACCTCTTTCTAATCATTTTAAACTGTCATCTGACTTCTGTCCTAAAACTGATGAAGATTATGATAGAATGTCAAAAGTCCCATATGCAAATGTTATTGGTTCAGTTATGTATCTTATGGTTTGCACCAGACCTGACCTAGCACATGGTATTAGCATACTTAGTAGGTTTATGGGTAATCCTGGTGAATAACACTGGAATGCTTTGAAATGGCTTTTAAGATACCTCAGAGGAACTTCACATTTAGGACTTGTGTTTAAATTTGACAAAAAGGGAATTATGTTAAAGGGTTTTACAGATTCTGACTTTGCTGGGGATAGGGACAATAGAAAGTCCACTTCTGCTGATTTCTTTACTCTGTGTGACACTGCCATAAGTTGAAAATCCCAATTGCAAAAGGTTGTTGCCTTATCCTCTACTGAAGCAGAGTACATAGCTGCTTCAGATGCTGTTAAAGAAGGAATATGGCTTAGTAGACTATTAAATGAACTTGGTTTTGTTGATGAAAATGCAATTCTGTATTCTGACAATCAAAGTGCTATACACCTAAGTAAAAATCCCATGTTCCATGATAGGACTAAGCATATAGACATTAAATATCATTTCATTAGAGATGTTATATCAAAAGGAATTATGAAAATTGGTAAAATTCCTATTCAAGTTAATCCTTCTGATATGGGGACTAAGATAATACCTTTAAATAAGTTTCTTAACTGTTTGAAGTTGTTATCCATTGATGCTATGTAATGTTTCACAGGTACTTGGAGCAAATGAAGAATATCTTGAGATGTTGCTCCTGGCTGCACTAAGCTAAAATGGTTGAAAGCAAGGTGGAGATTGTTGGGTTTCGAACCCTGCACTGATGATATATTTTGGGTTGCTTCCAACAATTTTAAGTGAAATCGTGTTTCCTTTGGTTTGACACTTTTATTATTATAACCTTGGCCTGATTGCTGACACGTGGCTTGATCCTTACCGTTGGCTGAATGTTCTAGACACTTCTGGCTATTAACTGGACGGTGGCCTTTTTGGGTTGACTCAATTCGATTAACCAAAAGGCTCTTGGCTTTTCATTCTCTCTCGTCGACTCTCTCTGTTAGAGAAATATCTCATTTTCTAGGGTTTTGGTTCTTTGTGAGTGTTGATCCTAAAATGTGTAATATCTCTAGATTTACTTCTTGCGTTGTGAAGTATTGTTACATTGAGAGAGGGGTGTTCTGAATCTTTGTGATTCTGGCTGTTGCTTGAGAGGGTTTTGGTAGATCTTTGTGATCTTGTCTGTTCTTGAGGCTTGCTTCTGTAATCGTTTCTTCAGCCTATGTAAAGATAAGTCTCTGTGACTTACTGCTGTAATCTTGAACTGATTGTACTTGATTTGTGCCATTTTTGGCTATTAGTGCAACCGAGCGATGTCCATATTATTTGGATGCTCAACGGGGGATGTAGGCGTTAGATCTGGTCGCCGAACCTCCGGGGCTTAGGCCAAAACATATCTTGTGTTATATCCTTGTTTTCTGCTTTATCATTCATAGTTTGATATTGATTTGTGAGATCTTGTTTTAATATCGTGTACTTCTGGGCCTTTCAGTTGCATCCACAGAAGTTTCATCATCAACATCAAGTACTGAATCTTCTCCTTCTTCCAAGAGAAGCATTTGAGTCTCTATAGGGATATCACTGGCTGATTTTTCCGACACGTGGAATCATCCACCAGATCTTGGCTATGAACAGCCACATGAACTTATAATTCCTGAGGAGCAAATTAGTTGGGTCACAGAAGGGCAATCACTCATTTCTTAAGCAAGCGTTTTTAAGACCAAAGAGTCGGGAAAATGAGTAGCAATGATAAGAAACACACTTACTCGAGAATTCCAAGATTAAAAACATGTTGAGAACTTGAAACTGTCGAACTTGCTCCGAGAAAAGCAGCCTTCGAACCCACCAGAGAAATAACAACATTTTTCGGTACTCCGGTCATAACAACCTTGCCGCGCACCATGAGGCAGCCATTTTTTATAACTGGAACTGCAGTAATTGTCATCTTTGCCTAATGTAGTACGAGCCTGTGCCAACCTGGCTTGGTCAATATGGGCTGCCAACTGTGTGAACTGCACCCGTGGTTACCTCCTGTATTTATCAGCTGTTGTCGGTCCGAAATGGACGAACCGCAAAAGTTAAGATCAATTTGACGGGATTTTTGCTTTTACTTTTATTTTTTATACAAGAGTACTTTTAGAAAGTCATCGTAGACCATGTTCATCTAAATACTATTGTAACTGATCAAAACACTTCAAGAAAATTATTCAGATATATTCAAATGCAAATTTTGCCAAACGGGACCTTATTAGAACGAAAAATGGGATTTACCAAATTCTAATCCTTATCCTTTTTACTCCTTCATGGTAATTAAGCACGACTTAATCATTTGTTTTAAATTTTGTTGACTTTTAGGTTGGGGAGCTGCTTGTTTATCGCCGGATTCGATTTCCTATCATTCTCTCCTCGATTGCCCAATCTCTTTTCTATTTCACCTTCTCTCTCTCTCTCTCTCTCTCTCTCTCTCTCACTCACTCAGTGTGTGTGGATTTACTGGAGTAGATTGGTACAACTATTTTGCATCGCTTATTGATTTCAGGTTTAGCAGCGTCTGTTTTGGTGATGTGTGTAGTTGTGGTTGGATCTGGTGCGAAGCGGTGGTGTGCGTTGATGGCGGGCTATGTTGGGGTGCAAGGTGGTGTTGGCGGTGTGTGCTGTGTTGGTGGGCGGTGTTGGTGTGCAGATATGGTAGATTTGTGGTGGAGATGGTGGTGCTTATGTTGGTGGTAGTGGTAGTTTTGGTGTTGTTGAGTTGGAGGATTTTGTGTTGTCTAGCTGCGGCAGTGAGGTTGGAGGTGGTAAGGTCTCCGAGTTGATTTGTGACCAAATATTGGTGGAGGATCGAGATGAGGTGGGGTGTTTAGTGTATGTGACTGACATTTTGGTTCATTGTGACTCATTATTAACATGTGACCTCAAACCATTGTGGTGCATTTATGTGGAGTTGGTGCTTGGCAGAGGAGACGACGGTGGTGGTCACAAATGATTTGTTGATTGTGACCAATAAATTTGTTGGTGTGTGACCAATGAAGAATAAGTTGTGACCGATAAATACTGTATGACCTACAAATTTATTAATTTGTGATCAATAAAAGTAATCTGTGACATATATTTTGATGTTTTGAGATCATAAAATAAGTTGTGACTTATAAATTTTGTGATTTGTGATCGATGAAAATTTTGAAATGTGACCAAATCGCATAGATATATGACCTTAATATATTCGTCGGAGTTGTAACACTTACCGGAATCGGAACAGTCACCGGAATAAGTGGCGGCGAAACGGTCGTCGGAATCGGAGTGATCGCCGAAACAGTAGCAGGAGAAGAGTTGTGAACGGAACGGTAGTCGAAATGTACCCGGAGCGGTGGAGGGGGTGGGATATTTATGTTATATTAGAATTAAATATTTAATAATAAATTATTTTAAAAATAAAAAATTGAAAAACCTTATTTTTGAAATTTGGAAGTTGTTTTTGTATTTTTGAAATGGTGTAAAGTAAATCCATGACATATGTATTGTTCCCAATTAATATTGGACCGAGCTAAGTTTAAGAGACATGTCAAACCCACTTTGAAGTAAATACGTTCTAACTAGTTAAAAATAAAATTAACTACGTTAATTTTTTGAAAACTAAGGTGAAAGTTACTTAAAAGTTGAAAAAGTTAAGCTTTCATAAACTTGCTAAAATATTATCAATGTGTAAGACGGCTCCAACAACTCGAGGCTTTACGTAAAATCTCTAAGGAGGTCTTTTAAAGAAGGGCCTTGCTACAAGTACACAATCGTGTACAAGAAGAATAATCCTTTAAAGAATTAGTAGTAAGTACATGCATTGCATGTCTTATATATCGGATGAATGATATGCGTAATATTTTTTGAAATGCTAATACTGTTTTTGAAAGCAGTTGATGTAATTGATATTGCTAAAGAAAAAATTAAAGTTGTTAAAAATAATATATAAGAATAATTTTTTTTTATGAAATTGTGTTTATAATGTGAAAGGTTGAATAGATTGAAATGTAATATTTACATTAAAATAATAAAATATTTTTACACAATATATTTTGTCAACGTCCTTCAACCATTCTTCTTTTTAATTTTTGTTTTTAGCCTTTTACCAAGACTTTTGTTTTTTGTATTGAAACTCCGCAAAAAAGTGTGAGATATAGTTGCCCATGAGATAATGCATGTTCAGGACGGAATATTCCAATACTAAGCGTTGTTTGTCGTTGAGCCTTGTCTTTGGTAATTGAAAGCATAGATGTATTGGAAATCGTTCTCTCTTGAAATGAATATCATTCGCCATTTGTTGGAGTTAATGGAATGTGCGGAAGAAACAACTTTTTTTAGCATGTTGTACAATGATTATTTCTTAATGGATAATATGTTTCTTGAAATCATGTCAAATCATTCTTATTATGTTGTAAAGATAGTTGGATAGGTCCAAATGTGGTGGGATACCAATCGGTAACAATGTATTAGGAACTCCTCTTGGTAAAATTGATAGGCGTTTAGATTCCACACAAAAGATTAAAAAAAAAATATCAAATATGAAATGAAATTACGAAAAAGAACATACCTTGAGGGTGAAGAACTAAAAGTATCAAATTATCAAATATTGAATTGAATTGACAATAAGCAAGCATGTCAAAAGATTACTAAATTCTACCACTTCTACTTAAATTCATAAAATTGAATTTATATCATTTGAGCTTTATTTTGAATGACAACTTCAAATACATTATAAAATTCTTATTTTAACGTAACAAAATTCTTATGTGATCTATTTAAATGTAAACATGTCAAATTATGTTTAAAAGGTAAAGTATATGCACATGTGGATATTAGAACGCAAAAATCAATGCATAATTTATATTTATTAAATATATCTAAAATCACAAAATATAAAAAGTTTTACCTCATTTAATATGTCAAAAGTAGGGACACCTTAGGCTTTAGTCTCTTGCTTTGGTTTGCCCATAATTTAGGTAAACATGTTTGATTTTTTTCGATTTGATTATAAATGATAGATTTTGTTTAATTGGAGATGTGTACCTCTTTTCTAATAATCTTGTGAAAGCCAAAAGGAGATTGTGATAAAAAAAATATATATAAAAATAATTGGTAAGAATTTAAATTCATAAGCTAATTTTCTAAACATGCTTTGCACATGGTATGGTAGGACTACGACAAGAGAATTTATAATTTAAACAAAGTTACTAAGTCAAATTTAAAATATTTCAATGTTTAATAATCTTATTATTTTTAGTAATATTTATATATAATATAACTTTAATAAGTATCAATGATACTTACAATTTTTAGTATATTGTATAACATTATTTTAACACGACGACATTAAATTTGGTTTGAAAATTTTAATTGTGTGAGAAATTATTTTATATATAAATTCTATATATTAATATTAATCGACTTAATAAAATATGTCATTTCAAGTTAATTATATATAGTATTATTATAATTTCTTTTAATTGTAAGTAATAATGTTTTTATTAATTGTGTACTAATAATTAGTAATAATTGAATGTTTGTTGACGGGATTTTTTTTTTAACTACAATGTTTTATTTACAATGGAATCTTTTAGGAATGCAATACTCTTTTAATATGTAATATTAGGTTAAAAAAAGTTTAATTGTATATATAATATTATTATTTTTGTAAATTCTATATATTAATATTAATTGACTTAATAATTTATGCAATTTCATGTTAATTATATATGTAGTATTGTCATAATCTTTATTCTGTTTTCATATAAGTTTTTTTTTATCAATTGTACTGATAATTAGTAATAATAGTGTTTAGTGAAAATTAATTGACTTAATTTTAAAAATAAATAATATTAAAATTAATATTATTGTATTTAGTTGAAATAAATTTAATTTTAAGGGTATTTGACCATAAACATAAAAATGTAAGGGTAAAATGAAAAAAATAGTAGATATAAGGATAAATGAGGGTATATTGGACATATATCTAAATATGTTAGGGTAAAATTGGTAATCAAAAGTTTGACCTCATTTACTCCTTTTTATATATTGTAGATTATCATGAAAAAGAATATGAAAAAAAAATGATCACCGAAAAATTCCTAAGTATTAACTAGTGAAATACAATATCAACCAATGCTCATCGAAAGATAAAAATAATTTGGACAAAATTATCCATAATAATAATAATGCTTTGGCATCCGATCGTTGATAAAGAAACGTTTATTCTTTATTCCATAATATTAAAGTTTATAATTTCATTTTATTTTTCTTCAAAAACTTCTATCCCTTAATATTAAAGTTTATACTTTAATAACCAAAAAAATTATACATGTAAACTTAATCTATTGAGATCATTTTCTATAAAAGAAATTATCAAGAACTTTGAGCAATGATACACGTACCACTAATAGAGAGAGGGGGGTGTATTTTTTTCCTTTTTTAAAAAACATGTGAGGCGCACCAGTGTAAGTAACCTGACAGGCCCCTGTGACTTTTGTGCTGTAATTGGAGCAAAAGTCCCAAGAACTTCACAGTTAGTGTAAAATAAAACAGAAGACCTTGAGCAACTGCTTAAGTGACCTTATGCTTGAACCGACTCTACAACATACTTATAATTTACATGACGAGTTTTTAAGTTGGATTATAAGTGGAATACTTATCGTTCGTTGAGTTAGTGTATATGACCATTAGACTTGAAGCATCGTGGTTTTCTAGTATACGATAAGTTATGGCATTTTGTGTTGCCTTAATCGCAAGCTTGATCAAACGATAGTAATCATGGCAATAGCATGGACAGAAATGATTGGCAACATTGCATGTAACTCCTTGGCCAAGTTTGGCTGATTTGATTTCAACTGTGTTTCAGCTCTTGATAGAGCAGTAAAAACAGAGAGATTCACTTTGAAATATCAATATGTAGACATTATAGCAACGAAACTTAGTGCAAAAGAAGCAATAGTAGACAACTAAAATTCTAGACAGACCCGACTTCAGAAGCAGCACGATCACACAATTCCAGCACCCGGAGAATGTACGATAAATCGTGCAAATAATCACAGATGCCAACACTTTTGCAGGTAGTGGACAATCCCATCCTATATTTTCTCTGTTTCAACGGCCATTACCAATTAGGAGGGGAGGGCACAATGCAAAATTCTAGATTGAGGTTAAAAAAATAAAAAAAGAACATTAATATAAATTACAAAACATTGAAAATTTGGGCAGTCCACCCAGTAGATGTTATAACATTACATGTTCTTTACAGAATTATATGATAGATACACTAGATAAGTGACCTTCAAACTTGACAAAGAAAACAAACTCAAATAATCAGACTAAAACTCAGTTCTGAGTGAGGAGTACCTATTTGACAGCCCAACTTCCATATTCATGTGGACTCTTTTGGTTTTTCTATTTTCACATTTCCTATGCTTACAAGTTACGACGATAACCAAATTATTCAATTTCAAGCACAGCCATGTCCATGATTAAATGTACTACCACCAAATTTAGAATGTGCATCGACATCGAATTTAGTACATGATATCAAATCAATCAGAAGGCAATCGTAATAGATCTACAAGTAACTATCAGTCATTAGCTGACATCTTTTGAAAACACTGCAGAAAAGTCAGGATATCAAGATTAGGAACTTGGTTCTCCATCACGGTCAATGGTACACGATGCGGTTCAGCGGCTGCTCTTATCATTCTGAACACTTTTGTCGTCTTTCTCACTAACACGGGGAGTGTACTGGCTGGTTGAGGAAGGGGAATACCCAGGTGCACTAGGCGAGTATCCTCCACTTGGACTGAAGGCATGACAAAAAAATGAGAACAACTTAGAACCAAACTAGTATAGCTAAAATAGCAATGTTTGATTTTGGGATAAATTCCATCAGCTAACACAGTACTGCCACTCACCTGTATGGTGGAGAACTAGGAGTATAGTCCGGACTAGCACCGGAGTTATATGGGCTGAAAAGTCAAATAATAACATAAGATTTACAGAAATTAAATGAAAGCACTATATATCCCATCACGTTTCTTCTTTCAAGAATCCAAAAATGGAAATGTAATAATAATCAATTTACCTGCTTGGACTATATGTTGGACTAGAAGGAGAATATGTCGGAGATGTCGGAGAGTATGAAGGCGATGTTGGGCTGCAATAGAGGATAAAAACTCAACCATGTAATTCTCAAGTCAAATTGCAGAAGCGATGCAATATTTTGAATTAATCTAGATTCTTTAGTGACATAACAAAGAACTCTAATAATATAACCAACTACTTATGATGAACCATCCGTGATAACGGCAATGACTCGCGCCTTTAGCTAATATTATGTTGCTTCACATAGTAATTAGAATGAACACAATTAAGCCAAAAATAAACAGTGAGAATTACAAAATGCTTTGCCAAAATTACCTGTAACTTGGAGAGGAGGGACTGTATGGACTAGACGGTGTGATCTTTGGACTAGTAGGTGAATATGCTAGGGAAGGGCTGTATCTGGCTGAGGGATTGTAACTTGGGGATGTAGGACTGTAACTTGGAGAGGTAGGGCTGTAGCTCGGGGAGGTGGGGCTATAACCAGGAGAGGTTGGGCTATACGCAGGTGAGGTGGGGCTGTATGATGGAGAGGTTGGACTGTATGATGGAGACGTGGGGCTATAGGAAGGCGAGGTTGGGCTGTATGATGGAGACGTAGGGCTGTACGAGGGAGAAGTCGGGCTGTATGCTGGAGATGTTGGGCTGTATGCTGGAGACGTCGGGCTGTACGCTGGAGAAGTTGGACTGTAGCTAGGGGAAGTCGGGCTGTAACTTGGCGACGTTGGGCTGTAACTAGGTGAGGTGGGGCTATAACTAGGAGAAGTTGGTGAATACGATGGACTGGTAGGCGAATATGCAGGACTTGTTGGGCTATATCCAGGAGAACTAGGACTATAGGTTGGGGAAGTGGGACTATAACCAGGGGAAGTGGGGCTATATCCAGGAGAAGTGGGGCTATATCCAGGGGATGATGGACTGTATCCAGGAGATGATGGGCTGTAGCCTGGAGATGATGTCGGAGAAAAAGCCATTCCACCAGCATAAGGAGAAAATTGAGCATCTGTAACTGGAGATAACCGCAGACTTGGACTTAGCAGATAACTTGGAGACATCATGCCATCGTGATATGGTGTCCCAGAATGTGGTGAACGGGCAGGAGTCATGCCAAAATCCATGCCCCCTTCCATATAGCTCGGCAGAGGGATCTCGATGGCTTGTTTCAACATCTCCTCATTCAGCAACAAGGCGCAGTCTCCTGTGCCAATCGGTGCAAGCTGACCCAACATTATATTTTCAGTGACACCCCTCAGGTGATCTGTTTCAGCAAAG
This sequence comes from Fraxinus excelsior, assembly GCA_019097785.1. NCBI lineage: Eukaryota > Viridiplantae > Streptophyta > Magnoliopsida > Lamiales > Oleaceae > Fraxinus > Fraxinus excelsior. The sequence goes on from CM032638.1 coordinate 23,903,503, forward strand.
ACAGCAGCATCCAGAAGAATGTCAACAGTTTCTTCAAATGAGCATCTCATCATGGGCCCAGTATCATTGCGATTAATCCCGTGGCGAGTGATGGCCATCAAGTGACCACGATATGTCATGGTATCACACAATATCGCCAAATGCCGGTAATTTACATAAGATCCGTCAAAAGATATTACAACACGCAGCTCATCTAACAAGGCTTTACGGACTGCTTCAATTCCGAGAACTTCGATAACTTCAATCAAGTGATTACTTGTGGTCCTCCTCGCATCAACATCATCATGACATATGACAGCCAAAAGATTAACACCTTCTGTATCCAACATCCACTCATTCTCTGCCTTAAATCCTTCGGTTTCGTCGAACTTATTCAGTTTGCTGTTTTTTATGAACACCTTATTAATATCTGGAATGCCTCGAAGGGCCATTTCTGTCAACATGTTACTTTCAATCTTTTTGAGGAATACATCATCCTCGGCCGATTCATCCTGCAGCTCGCCCTTAGGAGCTTCATCATTCATGATACGAATACGAAGGATCAGTTTCTCAGCATTATCATCATTAAATATGCACGTGAGATCGTCATCGAATTCAAGATTAATCTTTTCTGCTATGTCTGCCATGCTGAGCTTCTTATCCACCATCATTTCTCGATTTAATTCTATTCGGAGCAACCAGGGAGAGATCTTGTCAGGGTCAATCTCTTCATCGGGCATCTCATAATAGGACTTGACAAATTCAACATCTTCCTCTATGATGGTGCTCATGGGGTCTGGATCATACCAAACTTCTGTAGCTTGCGTAACACTACGTAAAGTAGTGTATTCTAGTGCACATTGGACATTTTTGGCCCTCTCCTTTGTTTTACTGACTTCAGGCTTCAAGTATACAGACAGCGATGGTGTTTTTATTTTCTTAGCAACATTAATGATCTCCCTCAACCTCGGAACGCCTAGAGTAACATTTTTGGCACTCACACCAGCATAGTGAAAAGTGTTAAGTGTCATTTGAGTTGCAGGCTCACCAATTGATTGTGCAGCAACACAACCAATCATTTCCCCAGATGCTACAAGCGACTGTAAGAAACGAGATTCTATCTCACCAATAACCCAGTCAAAAGCTTCGCGCGTAAGCCTGTATTCCTTTAAAACCCTCTTACTGGCCAAGGCACTGCGCAGTAATATATTGAAAAGAAGTGTGGCATTCTTCTGAGCTTCCATACTCAGATAATCATCACCAACCACCACCTTAAGCCTTTCTTGCAGCTTATCTACAGCTTCCACAATCTCCATTGGGTGCATATCAGAAGGCCTTCGGAAGTCAACTTTAAAGGTCTTTTGAGCATTTAACACAAGCCTCTTGATATTACAAGGCAGGGGCCACGAGTTGTCACCTGTTGTCGCAATCTCCGTTGCAAGTTGGTATCTATCCACTTCAAGTTTCTGAACCTCTGCATCAAACACACTGCGAATCTCGCGGATTGTTTTTAAATCTTCCACAGCTTCAGGTAACATGTAACTAGGATTCCAATCTGGATCATCAATCTCATATCTATACATGTTATTGAAACCTGATTTCTTTAATTTCAAAGATTCCAGTGGCTGTGATTCAATCCAGACAGCATCCATACCATCTTCCCCGTAAAGAAACTGAATAACATCCCCCAAAGAGTTCCTCACAGTCCCATCATACTTAACCATAATATCCTCCATGGCCTTAACCAATCGCCTCTGAATGTATCCAGTCTCAGAAGTTTTCACTGCAGTATCTATTAGACCTTCCCTACCACCCATAGCATGGAAGAAGAACTCTTGGGGGGTCAACCCTCTTAAATACGAGTTCTCCACAAAACCACGACTTTCTGGACCATAATCATCTTTAGTGAAGTGGGGCAACGTCCGGTCTATGAATCCAAAAGGAATTCGTTTACCTTCAACATTCTGCTGCCCCACACAAGCAGTCATTTGTGATATGTTGATGAAACTTCCCTTCGATCCTGCAGTGACCATAGCCTTAAGGTTGTTACTTTCCGACAAGCTCTTCTGTGCACTGCTTCCAGCATCATCACGGGCCTTATTCAACACCTAAGGGGACAAAAAGAACATATCAGGGTCAATAAACCGCAGACAGAAAAATTAACTCATTTACATACCTGGTTCACTCTGTTTTCAAACGATTCCATCATTGTTCGACCAGGTTCAGCCTCCAACTGTTTTTCTTGTGCAGACCTGATAAGCTCCTTCACCTCATTCTTTGCATTTGAAATAGTTTCATTTATTTTCTCCATTGTTGAAGCATCAGCAATTGTATCTCCAATTCCAATGCTAAAAGCATTCTGCAAAAGCCAATAATTGACAAGCCACTGTGTATGTCCCAGAAACTTCCGAGCAGCATCTGGACCAACCTCCTCCCTGTATGCATTAGCAACATTACATACAAACACAAGAAGCACATTTAACTAGCTAGTCTCCAAAGTTCAGCTATATTACATGAATGTAATAAACATTTTTGGCAGAAAGGGTTTGATGTGATTAGCTGACAACTATTTTTCAGCTACAATACATGAATGTACCAAATAATAGGCGTCAATATGATACATGAGTTTGTGAGAGTTAACGTATTCCAAATTATAAAAGATCGTGCAAGTCATGAATGCATATCCATCCATTTTAGATGCATTCAATCAGAGTCCAAAAGTCCTAATTACAATAGAATAACTAATATGTAACACCAGAAAGCATTCAATCAAACATGGGGATCTGTTCAATAGGAAATACATGCCAGACAGTGGAAATCAAACACGCCTGACAGCTTTAGCATTTACATTTTGGAACTTGTGGTGTGCAGAAAAACATACCAAATAACATGTATAAGACTTCCCGTGGAAGTTCCAAGTGTCTTCTTGCATAAGGTACCAGAAAGTAACTCTCCTTTCTCTATTCGAACTTGAGTGTCCCCTGGAGTTATGAATCCTTTTTCAGATTCTTGATGCCATGCTGCATGTCTCAAGAGATTTATCTGTCTTGGAATTATTAGATTAAAAACTTGTTTCCCAGTCCAAAGAGGTCTAGGTTTCAAAATTGCTGGAGCCGGTACTTTACCATCAAAATCCTCCCACCACATTAAAATGTTCATGAAAACATCCTGTATAAGATTAATATAAAAAGTTCAGACCCCAATAGGGGAAAACAAAGTAAATTAACAAGCAACAAAATACGACATTATTACTTTCTCGATAAATGTATCTCTTTTGGTAATTTTGCGGCACCCTAAAAGTGTATCTTGGACAATCCCCATTACAGGCCGATTTGCTTGAGGAGACACAATGCATTTAGGAACCAACATGAGTTCAAGTACTTCCGCTCTAGTTTCAAATGACTGGGGAACATGCATGTTCATTTCATCCCCATCAAAATCAGCATTGTAGGGCGAAGTAACAGACAAGTTTAGGCGGAAGGTTGAGTAAGGCATGATCTTGATTCTATGCCCCATTATGGACATTTTGTGGAGACTTGGTTGCCTATTGAACAGGACAAAGTCCCCATCATTCAAATGCCTTTCCACCTGCATTAATGACATTATATTTAGGCACAAGTACTGAAAAATCTGAATACAGATCATTGTTACTCAATAGAGATAAAAATGATCACCTTATATCCAAGTTCTAGATGTTGATCGCTGCTTTTCTTCAAGTACCGAAGATCAAGCCTTTGTCCATCATCTCTAATTATATACTTCGCACCAGTTTTACCTGGAGGAGGATGAGGCCCATATTCCACAAGCTCTTTCAACCTATATTCAATGCCCAGTTACTATGAGTGAGTAAACCAATGCACAGGAAGATAGACAATCAAAAGAACAAAATGAAACAAGGAAACCTTTCAATGTTATATGGAGTGACAGTTTCTGGATATGTGAGATTTAGAGCAATACTCCACGGTACTCCCAGTTCATCAATGTTAATAGTCGGATCGGGTGTGATCACTGTCCGAGCTGAGAAATCCACTCGTTTACCCATCAAGTTACCTCTGATCCGACCTTCTTTTGCCTTCAGTCTGCTACATATTGATTTGATTGGCCGACCTGATCTTTGAGTAGCCTACAGAATACCAATATACTCCCACTAATTCCATAAAAGGCAATCGAGAAGGTCGTATGGTGTATGAACAAGAGTGGGAAGAAAACCATACCCTTGGCTGCCCTGGCAGGTCATTATCGAAATATGTAGCTATATGAAACTGCAACAATTGTGCAAACTCTGAAATGATGTGTGCAGGAGCCCCATTTCGCTCTTGCCTCTTCAGGTTCTCATTATGCCTAACGATCATGGCTAGCTGATGAGTTAAATCATCCTGCACCAAGAGTTCAAGTAATAAGAATCTTATCTCACTTAAACTAGAAGCATAAATTTAAGTATCATCTCATCATTTTATGGAATGCAACCTGACACCCAAGGGAAACAAAAAAGTACGATAGAAATTGAAGACACTGGATAAAAACATAAAGAGTTCAAGAAGGGGCTTGCCTCACTCCTCGAAGAAGTATCCATCATCACCGAAGGTCTAACAGGAGGAGGAGGTACTGGAAGAACCTGAAGAATCATCCAATCGGGCCGTGCATATTTTGGATTCAAACCTAACAGTTGACAATCTTCATCGCTTATTCTCTTCAGGACACTAAGAACCTGGAAGAAGAAAAGCCATTAGAAATTACTCTTCATTAGCATCATAACAAACGAAACCCAGACTGAAAGCATGAGAGACCAACATATTCTCCCAAATGGCATTTTGCATGCAAAATAAGATAACCTTTTCGGCAGTAAGTTGTTGTTTTCGCTCAACAGGTTCTGGCAGCTGTTCCTGGTCATCAGATTTCTTCTTTTGAAGCTTGTACTCGGCAATCATCTTCATACCATCAATAGAAATTTTCGGCTGCTGAGCTCCACAGCCACTTCTTTTCTTCTTAACTGGTTCATCAGAATCTTGCCCTCGTACATCGATCTCATCACCGCCTTCACATTTAGTTTTATTTTTGCAGGCATCTAATATCTTTCTGAGTCTATTTTTAGGGTTTCTTATTCTCATAGCTTGTTTGAACTTTGGTTCGTCCTGCAAAGAGATAAAAAACCATAACTATAAATATGATACTAACATGGCTGCACCTGTGCCTGTGCCTGTGCCTGTGCATTTGAAATATCTTTCTGTTAGGAAAATATTACATGAATCAAGTCATCTGGGGAAGCACAAAGGTTGTTACCAGAAGCCACACAACTGCAGAAGCATAATTCTAGAGATATTCATAACAAGGGACACCTTGACAGGATTTTAATTATTCTGGATTTGTTTATGAATAAAACTAGATTTTAAAAGAGTAAGTAGCATTCATGATACTTAAATACAAATGGGCATCTGGTACAAGTTGCATCATACTGACTCTAAGATTAAATGAACAACATAATCTCAACAGAACTACTTGTCTTAACTCCTTACATAAGTTGCATACACTCATTATCTATTATACATCATCTTGTTAAGAAAATGAAGTTCCTCCTCTTCCTTCAGTGTGTGAATCCTGGCAAGATATAGATTCAAGCAAGGAACTTGGAAAAATCCAATCCTTCAGCTGTCTTTAGTAAACAATTGCCATCAATCATTCTAAATGGTCATAGAAACAATTCGGGGGACAATATGTCACACTTTTAGCTAACAATTATTTACCCTCTCAAATAACTTAATTTCGGAACTCCTCTGCCCAGCACATGTCCACAGCAAATTCTCTTTTTCTTCCTCATTTGAAATTAAAATAGGGGACCAATATTCTCGCAGGGGTCATTGATTAACAATAGGTATTAACGAAAGAAATTATCTTATCTAGGCAGATTGGCTTTGTAGATTGCTAGTGCAGCAGCAGGATGGTAGAGGTGCTAACAGTTCATTAGGCAGATCGGCTCTGTAGATTGATAGTGCAGCAGCAGGACGAAGAGCTAACAGTTCATTCTTGCATATATAGAGAGAGAGGAGTGAACAACTAAAAGTTTATGACCTCAAAAAGGACTAAGAAGATTGTGTGAGTCATAGGATTGCAGGTTGACCCTGTCTAAATGGTACGTCACCACAAGACCAAGTAAGAACAATTAGTTTCTTAGATCAAAATTAGGATTGAGTCATGGCAAGACGTGTGGTCATTAGTCATAACAATAATATTTCTAAATCATTAATGGCAACACAACATTTGACGTACAATAGATACCTTAATGAAGTCTCGATTTAATTTTTAAATGAAGTCAGATACTTTTGTGTATTCCATTAATGTTTCCATGGCAACTAAAGACTCCAAAATTTTATGTTCACAAAAGGACACGAGCAGTAATCTTAACATGTAGAAATGAGGTGAACATTTATGAATATTAGATCAACTTTTGATGTATTACTGAAGATTCAGTTAATGAGACAACAGTATAGGATGTTGTATTACATGCAAATAATAGATCAGGCCATAGCTGTAGACCTTCATAAAGAGAACATGATTCACAAGCCTCGTCCATATAATTTATTAGAGATCAACACTGAGATTCTTTTAACTTATTATTGTAACCACTTCTACAACATTTTTACTCCTTCCACCAGATATACGCCAGCTGATAGATGTGTGAGGTGTGTAATATATGTAACAAGTTCTAAATTAGACTGTATATGCAAAAGCAAGGTTGGTGTATAGGGATGATAATACAATTGATTGAATGTGTCAGCTCTATTCCAATACAGAATTTTCTTCAGATTTTCTTTGCTTTTCACATGAAAGCTCTATAACCAAAAACTCACATGTTCCAATAGTGTTACTTGATGAGTTTACAATCAATCTCAGATCAATAATCAAATCATCCAATTTTAAATGATCTTATAAAAATCTTGCATGCTTTAACAGTGTTACTTAGCCCATGTTTGGCTTCCATTTTCTAAAACTCATTTTTCACCTACACATTTCATGAAACCCCAACTTTTTTCAACTTATCATGCACACATTTCCTCAACTTTTATCAAAATGTACTAAAAACTGATTTAAACCAAATAGGAGCTTAATCGAATTCACGATCAATATCTAATCAATTCAACAAGTTCAAAATCACCAGAACACGCATACCTCATCAGCTAATATTTTCGAGCAATTGAAGCAAACACAACGCATAATGCTGAGCACGGTCTTCAAGAAGCCAATATGAAACATGGGTTTCGCAAGCTCAAGGTGACCGAAGTGGCCGGGGCACTCTGCCATGTTTGCCATACATGTTTCGCACTTCATCTTCCGATCAATGGTCCCAAGTCGAGGGTCACTCAATCCCGCCGGCTTAGGCTTACCTCTCTCCGTTGTCTCACTATGCTCTATGTGAACTACAGACATTTGCCTCTGCCAAAACCAATTAATAAAAAATTAATGCCACACACATTTTGGGGAAGTTGAAGAAAAACCCTAGAGAATTGGGGACTTACAATTTCATCAGGACTGAGGATACCAAATTGGACGACTCGGACCTTGGCCACCTCCGCCGGCGAATAAGGGAAGCGTATATCCATATTAACAGAATATTTAGAATTACGTTCTTGGATCCAATCAAAATACTAAAAACAGCTGCAGCAGAATTGTTCGTTCAAGTTCAAGATCGATTTGAGCTTTTTTTTTTTCGTTTTGTTGCTTATATTTCCTTCAACTTTTGAGTTGATCAGAGAGTGGTAAATAATTAAAAACAGAAATCTCCGATTATCTCCCCCTTTGGAAGAGAAGTGTCGGCCAAAGGAAACGGCAATTAGGAATTATGAGGTCCATTTATAGACGCAGACACGGATCTGTACAAGAAACGCGTGGAGTACGGATCGGGCTTTTTATGGGCTTTGGTTATTAATGGACTTTTGTGTATAATAACGCTTATAAAAATTCATAGCTTGTATGACACTCATTTTGGGGTAGAAAATGAATACTAAAATAGTGATTGATGGAAAAATGTGTAATTGAAAAATAATGAGTTTTAAATTTGTATATAATATTATTTTATTTGAAAAATGTGTGGTTGAAATGAAAAAAGAGGATAATAATGGATTTCAAACAGAGCCATAATTTACTCTATAACGTTAACACGTGTGTTGCACGAATTTTGTATTTGTTATGTTTTTATTAGTGTAAAAATTATAAATGTTAAAAAAAGACTTATTGGATTATTCAAATTTTGGCAGCATATTATTGCCTCACTATGTTCCATTTAATAAGGTGATTATTTCAAAAGTTGTTATTGTTGCAGAGAAACTCACCAAAAAGAAATTGAAAACATCAAACGTTTGACATACATAAAGATTGCAGGTTTACATGGGTAAGAAATATTTGATTCATTAAATAATAAAGCATGCATAAAAAATGAAAATGTATAACAAAGAAATTGTAAAATGAGGTCGCAATCTCTATTTCTATTTTGAAGAATTTGATTTTATCTTCTTTGTAATAGAAAACAAATTGAAAATTGATTCCAAAACAGAAGGGAAATATGTAATACTTATATATATATATATATATATATATATATATATATATATATATATATATATATATATATATATATATATATATATATATATATATATATATATCATTCATTAATTGAAACTATGCAGACATTGTTTTATGTTTGAATAAGTCTTAAATTCAATTTTCTTTTCTTTTTTTTTTCTCCAAGAAAAGTAAATAAATAAACAAATGTCTAAGGTGGGTCAAAAACTCAATATTTGTTAAACATTTAAACCCAAATAAAATGTTAATCAACGAAAACACAGTACGCGGAGTACATCGGCTCCGTGTCTCCGCATGCCTAAGACAAGATCTTCGCGCAACACGGAGACACGGATTCCGTGTCTCCGCAAGGTCTCCATGCAACACGGAGAAAGTCTCTGTGCTACGCGGAGACACAAACCCGTGTCCACGCTGCGCGAAGTCCAACTCTTTTTTTTCTTGACCTCGACACATTAAAACAACATATGATCTTTATTCTTCTTCATTTCTTCCACCGAGCGGCAAACCATTTGCATAACAGCAATAAACAAATAAATAAATTGTGAAAAAATTGTTAATATTTGGTACTTCATCTGCACTTGAGCTATCTCTCTCACACACACACATACAAACACAATTAGTGTTTTTGTTGATTGACGTTTTATTTGGGTTTAAATAAGCTCGACGCATTAGACAGTTTTCTGATATTCAATTTGTAGAACATCATTTTCTGCTTATTCAAAATGTCTCTTAACAATTTTATAATTTTTCTCCAGTTATTTAGTTTTCAAAGTCGACGTCGTTTTTATAGCAGATTGGAGGTAAAAATGATGTGGAAACGTATAAAATTGGAGGACCGGATGAGTGGAAACTGGGAAAATGAACGGCAACATCTTGTTGATTACTATTGCATCTACAGTAACTACAAAGTGCCTTTTTTAATATAGTAGGAAATTGTTTATATTTATTAAATTTTGTATTTAATGGAGTTGTGAATTTTGTGTTTAATTGTCACATCTTTTAATATATTTATTTATTTGTGTTACTTTGTCCTTCCCTAGTAATTGTTTTGTTGGTTGAAAGCTTCGCTATTAAGTAAAACGAAAGGCGGTCGAAGTTGCCTTGTATAATTATTTTTCATGTATCGTGATATATTACTAGATTAAAGGTTCAATAAGTACTACCAATGAAATGAATATGCCTATTGGTTTGCCAACCGAAGTATTAAATAATTGAGCTCTATGAAAAATTATTTTTCGGAATTTTCTTGCAATGTCATTAAAAATTGTCTTCTTTTACATGATATTGTACCACTGTGCACAATTCATTGCAATTTGTAGTGTAGAATGTTGTTAAATAAAAGCATCTTCAAAGCTTTATGTGAAATTGAATTGTCGTAGTTTGCAGGTAAATAGAAATGTTTTTATTTATATAGTCATATTTAGTTGTAGCGATCCGAATTTTAAAATGTAAATTTTATAACTTAAATTATGTCGCTACGACTTTTCCGTCAAATTTTAGAATTTATTTCACGTCCGTTGAATTGTCTAGCAAAAACATTTAATATAAGAATTCAAAAACGATTTTTAATCTTAAGAATTCAAATTTTCCTTATCGGGTCAAATTTTACACCCAACATCTATTTTAATATTTCTCTTGGTCCAATATTCCTTTTTGGCCCAAGTTTAAGTCCATTATCAGCCCAATCGATTGTCCAAATTCTAGAGCATATGGTTGTAGGGCTCAACATTGTTAAACCTAAAATCTAATCAATTTCATCTCCAAAAAAAAAAAAAAAAAATCCACTCACGGCTGCAAAACTCCTCAGAAAGCTTGGCATTAAACTAGGTAAATTCTTCAACATTGGAACAATTATTTTCTTTAATTTCATCATCATCTAATTCATTAATCCATTGCAACAGTTCACCCTTCCTCCAAATCTCACGTTACAATTCGAAGCAGTAACTCCTTCTTCAAAAAAATTGGTACAGGTAACTTCTTCAAAATAAATTCTCAATTTATTTGGAATTATATAATCTCTGTTCCTTCACCATATATTAATAGAAAAAAAAAAGAAAAAGAGATGAAAAGGAGAAACGAAAACTATGAATTTAATGTCATACTCCATACCTTGATCCCCATACATTGCTCTTACTATTGGACTTCCTCTCCCGACCTCAATTTCGGTTTGAAAATCATTAAAATGTGTAAACCCATATTGGAAAAGCTTGAATTTCAAACCAACAGTAAGTCTCTGTGCGTGAAAGTGAATTGAAAGTGGGGGCTAGATATTAAATATTGAGAATTCACTTTTTATATCCTAAAGTTTGGCCAAAAGTTTAAGTTAGTCCCCTATTTGATTTTTATTCTTTTACAATCCCTAAAGTTTATGTATTCTTCAAATTAAATATAAAATATTTTCTAATTTTATTTTATTGACTCTAAACATTTTAATTTTCATAATTAGACCCTAAAGATTTAAATAATTATCCAATTACCCCATTTCTTTATTTTCAAAAGTTCAATCAAGGTCCCTAAAAGTTTTAAAGTATTAATTAGGACTTAGTATCCTAAATTATATTAATTTTGTTCTTGCTAGACGAGGTCGCGGGAAAAGTTTGAAGTACGGTAACATTACATCAGTTCAATTTCAAGAAAAATTTCCAAGACTTTGAGGTGGGATTTACAATTAAGCAATTTTGGTTATTTTGTCTATGTTAATTCTTGATATGTGATTTTGATTGTGATATTATGTCTATACATATGAAAATGTTGTCAGGGGCGGTAAATAGGTCCGGGATCGAAAGTGGGTCCTTGGGGTTGTCCCACAGTGCAAAATTGTTATGCGCTATAACATGTTGTCAGGGACCGTAAATAGGTCCGAGATCGTAATTGGGTCCTTGGGGATGTCCCACAGTACATATTTCTACAGTATGTTGTATTTGTATCATATTCATAATTTGATTTCATGTTTAGATCTAACCTGGACTGACTGCTGTTTCTCCCACTGAGTATAATTCGTTATGCTCATCCCAATATTTTTTTTCACTCTTCCAGGTTAAGGAGCTCGGCAAGGCAAGGCAATGAGCGGGGCAACCATGATTAAATAATAGACAATTTAAATTATAAATTTTTGAAACTAGTATTTTAACAGCCGGTTTTTATTTTGTCTTAAATCTCAAATTTTAGTATTTTTGCAAATTGTGGCACTTTACTTATTTTATTTGGTATTGACTGTTAAATGAGTAAATTATTCAAATGATGTTTCCGCATTTAGTGTTTATTTGATATAGTTTGAAAAAAATAAATATTTACGCATTTTGGCGTTTATTGAGGAAAGTTATTTACATGATATTTCGACTTAAGTAGCGTCTTGTGTTTATGAAATTTGGGGCGTTACAGTGTGGTATCAGAGAACATGTTTACCTTTCTGTAGACTTGTGAAAATTTTACAAAAATAAATGAGAAAATGTCTAATATTTAATTTAAATGCTATCCGCTCTTGCCGCGCCATGCCACTCCGAAAAGGTAAAATGTTTAGAAAATTTTATTTGATGAAATTTGGAAATTTTCATTTGCTGGATACCATGAATTTATTATATATCTGCATCTGAAATTGAATGTTTACAATGAAAAGTTACTTGAAAATGAAATTTTACTATAGTTGATGCAGTTTGAGATGTTTGAAAGTTTGTATCCAATATATGTTATAAGATTTTCCATGAGTTATTATGTTTAGGAGTTGAACTGGTGATGTGAAATATTTAAAAAAATTCAGAAATTATAAGTTTAGTCCTCGGAATTAAACTAAAACCAATAGTAACCCATTTCAATGGAATTTACTTGCATAATTGGTATGCCAAAGGGAATATTTGAGAGATAGATGTAAGAACAAGTGTTTGTGGAATTCAGTAGGAGAACATATTTTGGATTATAGATATTAGTTGCAATTTTATTATTTTGTTTTCCTTTTGAAAAATTTGAGATAATAATAAAATTTGCTTTTAGCTCAACTGTGTTTTCTATTATGTTTTCTTTTAGATTTTATCACTCATGGTTGAGCATTGCGAATTTCACAATTAAGTGAAGACTGAGACTAATATTGTTATGGTTTAGGAAATGTCTCGTAGAACAAATCGAACTCCTGCAAATCGGGCTGCTGGAAGACAAGCTATCCCAGGCCAGATTGCTACTGGTGATGCGGGAAATAATGCATTAAGGGACCTCGCGAATGCTCTCCAGAGGTTCACTCAGCAACAAGTCCCAACAGCTCCACGGAGTGCCCCTAATTTATCGAATCCACATGCTAATGCAAACAACACCAGCATGGTTGTTGAACAGTTTCGCCGATATAAGCCACCAACATTCAATGGTCGAGAGGGACCCCTAGCTGCAGAAGAATGGCTAAGGGCCTTAGAACGGATCTTTAAACACATAGCATGCTCGGACACTCAGAAAGTGTCATGCGCTGTGTTCCAGCTCGCTGAGGATGCAGATCATTGGTGGGAGTCATATCAGCGCACTAGGACTGAGGCACAACAACTTGAACTGACATGGGCAGGATTTAAGGAATTAATACTACAAAGGTATTTTCCTCAATCTTTCCGTGATCAGAAAGAGACGGAGTTCCTTGAACTTAGGCAGGGAAGCATGTCAGTGGTGGAATATGAAACGAAATTCAATCAGTTGTCCAGGTATGCTATCCATCTGGTCGACACGGATATCAAGAAGGCTAGAAGATTCGAAAGGGGTGGTTTACGCCCCGAAATTGGAGGAATCATGGCAGGTTTGGGACTCATTACGTATGCTGAAGCTATTGAGCGAGCACAAGCTATATCTTATCGCTTAAACCTGGAAAGGACTATTCAAAAACCCGTAGAGGCACCAGTGAAAAGGAAATGGGACAGTCAGAACATGGGCAAAGACAGATATCAGAACAAGAAAGGGAAATCATGGGGAAAAGTTGAGGAAAAGGCTAGCACTGAGAAACCCGTATGCCCGAAGTGTGGTAAGCAACACTATGGGGAGTGCCTGCTCGGAAAGGGAATGTGTTTCAGATGTAAGAAACATGGTCATTTTGCTGGTGAATGTCCTGAATTCAAGGGTAAAGAAGACGAAAAGAAGGGAAAGGCTCGAGTTTTTGCTTTAACTCAGAAGGAGGCAGAGAAAGATCCCGACGTGATAACAGGTATTCTATCAGTATTCAATATGCCTGCTATCGTTTTGATTGATTCTGGTGCTACGCATTCTTTCATCTCTGCTAGTCTTCATGCTAAGATTGGAAATGTGTGTGATAATGTGAATGATGCTCTAGAGGTTAGTATTCCCTCAGGTGAAACTATTATCACTAATCTGATGTCGAAAGCTGTTAAGTTTGAAATTGATGGGAAGAACTTAGAGGCGGACTTGTACTTAATAGACATGAAGGATTTTGATATCATTTTAGGCATGGACTGGCTTAGTTGTAATCACGCTACGATTAAGTGTCATGAGAGAGATGTGCTCTTTCAGAAACCAGGAGAATGTGAATTCACCTTCTTTGGGACAAAAGTCAAAACCATGCCTCATGTCATATCAGCGTTGAAAGCACAAAAGATGTTGAGAAAGAGTACCAGTCAGGGATATCTAGTGAGCATCACTAGTGTTCAGGCAACTGAGGTAACTGCTACAGATGTACCAGTTGTGCGTAATTTTGTGGATGTATTTCCAGAGGATTTGTTTGGTATTCCACCAGATAGACAAGTGGAATTCACGATTGACTTGGTACCTGGAGCTGCACCCATATCTAAAGCACCCTACAGGATGGCACCGAAGGAACTTCAGGAGTTGAAGGTGCAACTACAAGAACTGTTGGATAAAGGATTTATTCGACCGAGTGTATCTCCTTGGGGAGCGCCGGTACTGTTTGTGAAAAAGAAAGATAGATCGATGAGGATGTGCATTGATTACAGGGAGTTGAATCGTCTCACAGTCAAGAATAAGTACCATTTACCACGAATAGAAGATTTGTTTGATCAGTTAAAGGGTGCCACTGTATCCTCCAAGATTGATTTGAGATCAGGTTATCATCAATTGAAGGTTAAGGACAATGATGTACCAAAAATCGCATTTAGGACTCGATACGGACATTACGAATTCACTGTGATGCCGTTTGGGTTAACTAATGCACCAGCTGTTTTTATGGACTTGATGAACTGAGTATTTCATCAATACTTAGATCGGTTCGTAATTGTTTTTATTGATGACATTCTGATTTATTCAAGGAACAAGGAGCAACATGAGGAGCATCTCAGCATTGTATTACAGACACTTCGACAGGAAAGGTTATATGCAAAATTCAAGAAGTGCGAATTCTGGCTCGACCGAATTGGTTTTCTTGGACATGTGGTTACCGCAGATGGTATTGAAGTTGATCCAGCCAAGGTTGAGGCTGTCGCTAATTGGGGTGCACCAATCAATGTGAATGAAGTTCGTAGTTTCTTGGGATTGGCTGGCTACTATCGAAGGATTTTCAAAAATAGTTGGACCAATGACACAGTTGACCAGGAAGGGAGTGAAATTTCAGTGGACAGAAAAGTGCGATAAGAGTTTCCAAGAATTGAAACAGAAATTGATATCTACACCAGTTTTGGCTATTCCAGAAGGGTCAGAAGGTTTTGTTATCTATAGTGATGCATCGAAACAAGGTTTGGGATGTGTACTGATGCAGCATGGAAAAGTGATTGCATATGCCTCTAGACAGTTGAAGCAACATGAGCAGAACTACCCTACGCATGACTTGGAATTGGCTGCTGTAATTCATGCTCTAAAAATATGGCGACACTATCTTTATGGTAGTAAGTGCGAGATATACACAGACCATAAGAGTCTAAGGTATTTCTTTACTCAGAAGGAATTGAATATGAGACAGAGAAGGTGGTTGGAGTTAGTTAAAGATTATGACTGTACTATCCACTACCACCCTGGCAAGGCTAATGTGGTTGCTGATGCACTTAGCTGGAAAGGTAAAGGACAGTTAGTTGCCCTAACCAGTCAAGAACAATTGATCAATGATTTTGCCAACATGAGACTTGAAGTTGTAGCTTCTCCACATCACACAACTGCAATTATAGCTGCTTTGATTGTTCGATCGACTCTCAGAGGCAGAATTAAAGAAGCTCAGGGTAAGGATAAATTTTTGTACAAGATTAAGGACCGTGTACTCGCTGGCAGTGTTAAAGGTTTTGAAGTATCAACTGATGACACTCTCATGTTTATGGGACGATTGTGTGTACCGAAGGATGAAACATTAAGGAAGGAGATTCTAGAAGAAGCACATTATTCACCTTATACTGCACACCCAGGAGGTACGAAGATGTACCAAGATCTACGAAAAATTTATTGGTGGAGAAATATGAAGAGGTCAATTGGCTTGTTTGTTGAAAAGTGCATGACTTGCCAACAAGTTAAAGCCGAACATCAACGTCCGTCCGGATTGTTGAACCCACTTGAGATCCCAGAATGGAAGTGGGAACACATAGCAATGGATTTTGTCGTTGGACTTCCTAGATCAGTTAGAGGTCATCAAGCTATATGGGTCATAGTTGATCGTTTGACAAAATCTGCTCATTTTCTACCAGTGAAGATGACTTTCAGTTCAGACCAATATGCTCAGTTGTACATCAGAGAAATTGTAAGGTTGCATGGTGTACCAGTTTCAATAGTGTCAGACAGGGATACCAGATTTACATCCAAGTTCTGGGAAAGTCTGCGGACAGCTATGGGAACTAGATTGAAATTCAGCACAGCATATTATCCACAGACAGATGGACAGTCAGAGAAAACTATACAGATTTTAGAGGATATGTTGAGAGCTTGCGTTTTAGACCTTGGTGGTAACTGGGAAATGCATTTACCATTGGTTGAGTTTGCATATAACAATAGTTTCCAGTCTACCATTGGCATGGCACTCTTTATGGCAGAAAGTGCAGATCACCAATTCATTGGGATGAAGTTGGTGAGAAGAGGGTTTTGGGTCCTGAAATAGTGGAACGGACTGTAAATGCAGTGGAGAAGATCAGAGAAAGGATTAAGACGGCACAAGACAGACAGAAGTCTTATGCTGACAAGAGACAAAAGGAACTACAATTTGAAATTGGTGAAAAAGTGTTCCTAAAAGTGTCTCCTATGAAAGGTGTGGTGACGTTTGGAAGGAAAGGGAAACTTAGACCCAGGTTTATTGGACCTTTTGAAATTTTGGAAAGAGTTGGAAACATGGCCTATAGGTTGGCCTTACCGCCAGAGCTATCGGCAGTACATAATGTTTTCCACATCTCAATGTTAAGGAAATATATCCATGATCCGGACCACATTGTTAGTTATGCATCCTTGGATGTTAACAAGGATATGACATATGAGGAGACTCCTGCAGTTATACTTGAGAGGAAAGTTCATACCTTGAGGAATAAAGATATTCATTTAGTTAAAGTCCAATGGCGCAGACATGGTAGAGAAGAGGCAACTTGGGAAAGAGAAGAGGAGATCTTAGCCAAATACCCAGACATTTTCAAATCAAGTAAGTTTAATTTCGAGGACGAAATTTATTTAAGTGGGGGAGGTTGTAGCGATCCGAATTTTAAAATGTAAATTTTATAACTTAAATTATGTCGCTACGACTTTTCCGTCAAATTTTAGAATTTATTTCACGTCCGTTGAATTGTCTAGCAAAAACATTTAATATAAGAATTCAAAAACGATTTTTAATCTTAAGAATTCAAATTTTCCTTATCGGGTCAAATTTTACACCCAACATCTATTTTAATATTTCTCTTGGTCCAATATTCCTTTTTGGCCCAAGTTTAAGTCCATTATCAGCCCAATCGATTGTCCAAATTCTAGAGCATATGGTTGTAGGGCTCAACATTGTTAAACCTAAAATCTAATCAATTTCATCTCAAAAAAAAAAAAAAAAAAAATCCACTCACGGCTGCAAAACTCCTCAGAAAGCTTGGCATTAAACTAGGTAAATTCTTCAACATTGGAACAATTATTTTTTTTAATTTCATCATCATCTAATTCATTAACCCATTGCAACAGTTCACCCTTCCTCCAAATCTCACGTTACAATTCGAAGCAGTAACTCCTTCTTCAAAAAAATTGGTACAGGTAACTTCTTCAAAATAAATTCTCAATTTATTTGGAATTATATAATCTCTGTTCCTTCACCATATATTAATAGAAAAAAAAAAAAAGATGAAAAGGAGAAACGAAAACTATGAATTTAATGTCATACTCCATACCTTGATCCCCATACATTGCTCTTACTATTGGACTTCCTCTCCCGACCTCAATTTCGGTTTGAAAATCATTAAAATGTGTAAACCCATATTGGAAAAGCTTGAATTTCAAACCAGCAGTAAGTCTCTGTGCGTGAAAGTGAATTGAAAGTGGGGGCTAGATATTAAATATTGAGAATTCACTTTTTATATCCTAAAGTTTGGCCAAAAGTTTAAGTTAGTCCCCTATTTGATTTTTATTCTTTTACAATCCCTAAAGTTTATGTATTCTTCAAATTAAATATAAAATATTTTCTAATTTTATTTTATTGACTCTAAACATTTTAATTTTCATAATTAGACCCTAAAGATTTAAATAATTATCCAATTACCCCATTTCTTTATTTTCAAAAGTTCAATTAAGGTCCCTAGAAGTTTTAAAGTATTAATTAGGACTTAGTATCCTAAATTATATTAATTTTGTTCTTGCTAGACGAGGTCGCGGGAAAAGTTTAAGTACGGTAACATTACATCAGTTCAATTTCAAGAAAAATTTCCAAAACTTTGAGGTGGGATTTACAATTAAGCAATTTTGGTTATTTTGTCTATGTTAATTCTTGATATGTGATTTTGATTGTGATATTATGTCTATACATATGAAAATGTTGTCAGGGGCGGTAAATAGGTCCGGGATCGAAAGTGGGTCCTTGGGGTTGTCCCACAGTGCAAAATTGTTATGCGCTATAACATGTTGTCAGGGACCGTAAATAGGTCCGGGATCGAAATTGGGTCCTTGGGGATGTCCCACAATACATATTTCTACAGTATGTTGTATTTGTATTATATTCATAATTTGATTTCATGTTTAGATTTAACCTGGACTGATTGCTGTTTCTCCCACTGAGTATAATTCATTATGCTCATCCCAATATTTTTCCACTCTTCCAGGTTAAGGAGCTCGGCAAGGCAAGGCAATGAGCGGGGCAACCATGATTAAATAATAGACAATTTAAATTATAAATTTTTGAAACTAGTATTTTAACAGCCGGTTTTTATTTTGTCTTAAATCTCAAATTTTAGTATTTTTGCAAATTGTGGCACTTTACTTATTTTATTTGGTATTGACTGTTGAATGAGTAAATTATTCAAATGATGTTTCCGCATTTAGTGTTTATTTGATATAGTTTGAAAAAAATAAATATTTACGCATTTTGACGTTTATTGAGGAAAGTTATTTACAGGATATTTCGACTTAAGTAGCGTCTTGCGTTTATGAAATTTGGGGCCTTACATTAGTGGGGATTAAAATTAAAATTTTAAATAGAGTTAATGAAATATGTGATTGAATAGTTTGTGGGTCTTATAAAATATGTTAGTACACCTATAAATTACGTGACATACATATGATGAAAGGGGATCTCATATATGTCGACGTGACATAAACTATTAAATTGATTTGACTATTTAATTAAACAACTTCATATTGTGCCTAGGCTCGATCCTTGGCCCATTATCATTTTTTATATATATACGTGAATTCACTTTATAAAAGGTAAGTATCATAACCCTAACCAAATCCACTCCCCCTTTCTTGCACTCATATAATCTTTCGTCTAGTCATTGATGTGCCGTCGAAGTGCAAACGATCATCGAACATTTTTCTCGATTGATGGTCTTTGCCTTTTAATGGAGTGTTTCGGTCTCTGTTCTAAAAAGCGCGCATATGTGTGAAGAGGGATGAAAACGCCTCGATTTGAGGCTAAACGGTCAATGGACAGTGTTGACCGCTTAATGCGCGACTAAGCGTGCCTAGGCATGGCAAAGCGCGCCTAGGCGGCTAGGCGTGCTAGGCGCGCTTTCCCCTTAGAGGCCCAATTTTTCCCTTCTAAGCGTGCCTGGGCACGCTGTACATGACTCATTTCTTTTGGTCAATGAATAATTACTTAAATATGTTATGCTCCATTAAACGTACCTTTTTTTTTTTTTTTTATAGATGAAGAAAAAAACATTAAATTAGAGTCCGATAAAGAGTTATATTAGATAAGATTTAAACAACAATTTATCCACGTTATGTAATTATGATTTTGAAACTTATCTTTATGAATGAATTATTAAGTAAATGCAGTATTTTATAATTTTAGATGTTTGGTATGTATTATTTGAATTGTTGAATTTTTTTACAATGATTAAAAATTTAAAATAAAAAAATGTTTTTTTTTACGCTTAAACTTCGCATAGGTTCCTAAAGCTTGAAACTTGGTCTCTACGCCTAGCCACACTTTAGCTTTTAGAACACTGGTTTCGGTGTGCATATGGTGTCTTATAGAGGGGAGGCGGTCGGATTCTGTTGCTTATTTTTTGAGGTTAGGATTCCGTCGGCTTATTTTTTGAGGTTAAAATTAATTGTTAATTTTAACTTAAATTAAAATATAAATATTAATCACTCTCAAACAAGGACATAGTATTGATGTCTAACGAATCATAGTTGACTTTTAATTTCATATCTAATAATCCCCTATATTTTGTGAATGTGTGATTAGAAATAATTTCGTAGTAAAAAGAATTTAAAAACAATGAGCACCGAATATAATCTAAAAAATGTTCATAACTCAAATTTCAACCCAGTGTATATTTGAAAAGAGATGGCAAAAATAATGAACCATTGGCTCCATTAGATTGTATTGAAAATGAGTTTCTAGAGATTTTCTACGCTGCCATTGCCAATACGACACTTTTTACAGACCACGTTAACTGTTACGTGCATAAATAATGATGGTCCATCAAGACTCCAACCTATTGCAAAAGTCTCCCATTACACGCCACGTGTCCGTGCATATTTGCACATATGTCGTTGAGGTACAGTTGGAACGAAAGATGCCTCAACCCCAAGAGCAATATATAGTAGCAAAGCGAGCAAAACCATAGCCTTGGATAAAAACTCAAATTATAGCCTCGACTGCCAAAAGGTCTAAGGGCCCAGATATGGGTAGGGGTGGGGGTGAGCGTGGATTGTATTGGGTTGGTTTTTGCCCCAACCCAACATTGTCGGTTTGTTAAAAATCCAATCCAATCCAACCTACGTAAATGTTGAAACCCAACCCAACCCAATTATGGGTGGGGTTGATCGGTTTGAGAAAAATTTATTGCACAAAAATTACTATTAATAAGTGCATTTTGCGCACTTAATTATGCAACAAAACATGATTAATTGTTGATATAAATGCTTGAATACGGCTTAATCCAATATGAATTGTGTTTGTAGGTTTACTTTGATGAAAATAATGAAATATGCGTGAAAAAAGGCGAAAATGACCAAAATGGAAGGAAATGAAAGTTCGAGGACTAAATCGCAATTATTCATAAGTTGACCCGAACAATGAACCGAGCATGGAACCTCGCTAAAGATCTAATTGTCAATATTATGGATGACTAGAAGAAGATGGAAGAGGAATAAAAGCCAAAAGTGGAATGAAAAGAAGATTGAGGACCAATTTGAACTAGAAGCGAAAATTCATCCATGCTATAGCATGAGGTTATACCTTGCTATAGCACAGACCTCAACAGTGATTTTCAGGAAGGATTTACTTTGCCCATGCTACAGTATGGAAATACACCTTGCTATAGCAAGGGGTATTCTGGGCGAGAAATTCTTAAGTTTCCTTATCCAACTACAACTCTTATGGTAATGATTTTAGGGCAACTATAAAAGCCTAAACTCGTCCTAAACTAGGTTTTTATGCATTCTTAGAGAGAAAAACACCATTGAAGAGCAAGGAAAAAGGCGAGAACAAGGGTTTCACTTGAAAATTCAAGATTCAAGTTTTAAACCCTAATTCTTTGGTGATGTCTTCTCTTGATTTTGTTATTCTTTAATTTTATTCATGCTAGGCTTGACTTTTTATGTACTAGGTGAACGATGAACCTCGTATTTTGAACTTTTAATTCTTTATTTTGCAATTTGATATTTAAACACGTTTGATGGATGTTGAATGATTTATATACACTTTCTTGTCTCTACAATTATATGCGCAATAGTTGTATGAGTTTGGGTGATTTATTTTATGCATTCGAAAGAAGGGAAATAGATTCTACAAAGTATAAATCATCGTAAGGTCCGATAGGGGATAGAAATATACCGCTATGCTTTATGTGAATCTCTAAGTGTTTACAAAACGTCATGCATTCTTGTATATTGCATTTGTCATAGAAATATAGTCAAATGGTATGCTAGATTATGTTCAATTCTACTCAAAAGAGATTATTGAATAAGTTATAAACATTGATTTTTCAACCAATTCATCGTGTTGTCAAATTGTGAAATAAGAGTTAAAAGTGAACTTGCTTGGCGATTCGGGATCCTAGTACGTTGTTTCATACATTAATTTCTTCAACTTTTGCATTTAACCATCACTCTTGCATTTAGTCGTAATTTTAGTTTAATTTACATGTTAGTCATAGTTTAATCATAAAATCTAGAACAATCATCTTGAATTTAATAGATTCGGTTAATGTCGAGATAATAACAATTACGTTAAATCAATCCTCGTGGGAACGATACTCGAAATTCTAGGATTTCCACTTTATTACTTGTCAACGAACCGTGCACTTGCGATGATTTAAATTCGAAACATATTTTCGTGAACAAGTTTTTGGCGCCGTTGCCGGGGATTGAGTATTAATTTGATTTTTGTTATTTAGACACTAATTCGAACTTTTTTTTATTATTTTGTTATTTTATTATTGTTTTTATTTTTTGGCTAACCCCGTACTATTAATCTATCTCGTGTTTGCACTATCTCCCTATACTTTTTCAGATGATTGCATGATTCTAACTTGGTAAGGCAATGAAATTTTTGCAATGGATAATCTCTGTATACATTATGAAGATATGTTTGGAGGATACCCGAGTTGTTATAATTGTTACGCGATGCATTGTACTGGACAGTGTTTGCGCTGGCACTCTTGTTTCAACACGCCGAAACTCATGATATTTAGAGAATATTTAAAGTGTCGGAAGCGAGCAATTGACGAAAACCATGAAAGGTACATGTTGTTCGTTGGAGATTTTATACCTAACAATTGGGATGAGGACTTCAAACTGGTAGGAGATGGTCCTCCTCTATTTCATGAAAAAGTAATTGCAAAGTATTTTGAAATATTGGTCAAGTTGGATGAAGGCGATATGCTTTTGGGAGATTGCACGTATTAGGAAGAATTTCGTTATTGGGGGTACAATCCACTTGAAAGGGTCGTAAGGACCGACTTTTCATTGCCTATGGATTTAGATTGCGGACCAATCATTCCACCCGATGGGAGTTCATCAATTGAAGAAGAGCAAAAAACGAGTGAAAATTTAATCATAGTGGAGCTTATCGAGGATGAGGCGATCAATAAGGAGAAAATCAACTCATATTTTTTCGACTTTATTGATTGTCCAAAACTTGATTTTGTGATTAAGCCCGACGAGGAAATACAGATCTACATAGTTGAAGTTGAGTCAGATGGAATAGATAAGTCCTATTATGTTGAAAATGGCAAGAAAGATGTGTGGAGATCAAATGAAAAGTGGACCAAAGCCAAAAGAAGAAAGATGGACAAAACATCTAAATCTTTCTTTAGGTGCCCATGATTAGCCGTCATACAGTTGAGCTATAGACTATAAGCAAGCGCTGGTTGGGAGGCAACCCAACAATTCTTCCCTTTTATTTATTTCGCTTTATGCATTAGATTAGGAATTTCTTTTTCAAAATTTTTATAATTTTTAATAAGATTTCTTTTTCATCGTCTCTACAGGTAATAAAAGAGCCTATGCATGGTCCACATTATTTTTCCTCCACCATCTTCACATTCGCATCTCTATCGATCAGGGGAGTATTCATCACCATTTATTCTTTATCTCCTATGAATTTATAGTTGATTTTCTGCGCTGCTAAGTTTGTATTTTATTATTCTTTAAATATTGAGGACAATGTTCTATATACGTTTGGGGGGTGGGACAATGTTGTTCTATATACGTTTGTGTGATTGTGTGAAAAAAAAATTGTTTTTTTTTGTGTGAGTTCAATTCTACTCAAAAAAGATTATTGAATAAGTTAGAAACATTGATTCTTCAACTAATTCATCGTGTTGTCAAATTGTGAAATAGGAGTTACAAAGTGAACTTGCTTGGTGATTCGGGATCCTAGTACGCGTTTTCATACATTAATTTCTTCAACTTTTGCAGTTAACCATCACTTTTGCATTTAGTCGTAATTTTACTTTAATTTGCATGTTAGTCATAGTTTAATCATAAAATCTAGAATAATCATCTTGAATTTAATAGATTCGGTTAAGGTCGAGATAATAACAATTACGTTAAATCAATCCTCGTGGGAACGATACTCGAAATTCTAGGATTTCCACTTTATTACTTGTCAACGAACCGTGCACTTGCGGTGATTTAAATTCGAAACATATTTTCGTGAACAACTATCGTCCAATTTTTTGATGTAAAATAACATTAATAATACCCATTAATCATCCAATGTCAATAAACTTGAAAAATAAAATAGTACAATCCATCAAATATTCATCAACAAAAGTCACAGCTTAATAAAAAATAACAAAGTACTTCATACATGGTAAAATCATACTTAACATGTCCACAAGAGACTATTGAAATGTAATTTCATATGAAGGAAAATATATCATTATTTCAAGTCATGATTTAAAAAAAATAGAAATTATAACACTAGTAGAATTCAGCATGAAATTCCATAAATATATGTACATATTTTTGTCAAACTATCAACAAATTACTTTCAAGGAATCAATCAAAGAAATAAATATAGTTATGCTGCTCTCAATAATAAGAATTAATGGAGTTGGGCCAAAATAAGAAATAAACAAAACATTCATAGAACAAATCTACATTAAAGAGAGCAGAGATTTACTTTTTTTAATTAGAAGGTCAAAAAACTTTAAGTTTTGTTAATTAGAAGAGAGCAGAGACTTAGTTTTGTTAATTTCTTGGATCCCTTCAAGGATAAACAAAAGAAAAATAATCAAAACTAGTAATTGAAACCGGGTTCAAAATTCACTTTTTTTTTTTTTTTTTTGGCACTCGGGTCGGGTTTGGGTTCCCAACCCACGACCCGACCTGACCCGATTAAAAAACCCGAAACCCGCCCCAAAAATTCAAAAAATCGACCCAAATCGATTGGTTTGGCTGGTTTGGTTTGGATTTTGCCCATCCCTAGATATGAGCATAAACATGGGCGGACCCGAGGGTCCTGGTGGGCAGGTGCCCCCCACCAAAACCTTTTTTTTTTTTTTTTATCATGTTGGTATCAATTGAAATTTAAATTTTAATCTAAATCAAAGTTGACAATCAATTTTAATAACGTATTTCATGGAATTCATAACTATTTAATTTTTATCAAATTTACTAAAAATTTGATTTCAATCTCCACCAAATAGGGGCAAAATCAAAATAAATTTGAATTCCAATAATATACTAATTTTAAAAATTCTTCGATAATCGTAAGCTAATCGAATCTACAAATTGTTTATATCATTTCGAAACTTATTTCAAGAACTATATTATGGGCATATCGAATAGTTCAAACATATATCGGAAATAGTTAAAAATACGTTAAACTTGAGTTTTTAAAGAGACATATAACTCGCATTTAAAAAATAATAATTATTTTATTAACATTTATTATTTATACGATACAAATTTCTCAATGTAATTTTCATTATTTTACTAGAAAATTTTCAAAAAAATTCGAAATTTTACATCCGAAAAAGTAATATCCCGTGTAAATTTTGGGATGTAAAATTATATATATATATATTTTTTTTTTTGACATAAATTTTCGATTGTAAAATTTCTCTCAACTTTTCTATAAGTTCGATTGTGCCCCCAATATTAAACTTCTACGTCCGCCCCTGGATAGAAACGTTATGGCAAGTTCTAACACAATCAACATAGATTTCAGACTCTAATACAGTAAATTCATACGTGAACAAAATGAATTGCTTAAAAATAATTTTGGAAATTGAATTTAATCATAACTTCCAACACAGCACAATGATGAGGAAATATAAACTCATAAAAATAACCAAAAGGTCCATAAACAAGGCATTTGTCCAACTAAAAATGCTTGAAAAATCTAGGATTTAGTCTTCTACTCTCTAAAAAATATCTTAAATTGAGGCAAACGAAGGATCGACCCTCTTGAAAATTCTAACATTCTTCAATTGAATGGTACTTTCGATCAAAATCCTGCCCAGAACTCCATTTTTCTTATCTCTACAGATAATTTAGCTCCTAAAAAACCCCAAAAAAAACCCTAAAATAATGAGCAAATTCATGCCAAAAATTCGACGGGAAACTCGACCGCTTACTTTAAAAAATCATTTCCATTTTTAGGTAACATTTTGCATTGATAGACCCATAATGGGTCCTAGTGGGTCATGTGACCCACCAACTTTCAACTTAAAATTGGTATTTTTTTCCTTTTTTTTATAAATAAAAAATCAGGTTTAGAGCGGTTTTTAGACTTATATATATATATATATATATATATATATAGACCTTTTTTTTTTTTTTAATAAATCAGAAGTTAGATTGTTTTTGTTTAACTATAATCAAGCTATCTATTATCGAAATTTTAAAGAAGGAGAAGAAGAAGTTCAAGAGAATAACTACTCAAATTTTCTATTGTGCAAAAGTATGCCAAAAGGCATACAAAAACAAATACTGAGTTGAGATGTAACAAGCAACCAACCTCAAAAATTTGGATCGCTAATATATATTTTTTTGAAAAAAGTGAATTTTTTTAATAAAAAATTTATCTATCTGAGTTCAAATATATTGACTACAAGACTTATTATTTTGTTTAATTTGTATTAAAAAAACCTAACAATAAAGTTCGAAGCGGATGTAGACTAAACATGACTTGCCATGGACGAAAATCTTGTTTGTATCGCTTTTTAATAAACTAGTCTACGCACGTGCAATACACGTGCTGCAATTTAGTTGAGTATTTAATAGCGTGGAATGATTTTAAGATAATTTTTCATTATAAATAAGGTAATTTTTGTATAATTATATGAATTGATTCTTTTGTCAATTAATCTCTCTTATAATGGAATATTATAATGTATGTATGTTATGGTATTAGAAAATGGATTGCAAATTGATGCAACTTGTATGAATTGCATGCTTTTGGATTTTTCTTTTAACTTTGCAATGACTTTCATGCAACTTAAGTTTATATTTACTCTATTGGAATTCCGAACATCTATGACAACAATATGCGAAATAGTTGAGATTAAAAGCAAAAAAAAAAAAAAAAGTGAAGAAAGTTATGTGAGAATAAAATACCCATGAAATATATTAACTTATTTAACCTATTTGCAACTAATGTGAAATGTCCTCATGAAACCAAGTGAAGAGTACTCCACTCAATATTAATTTATTTTGCTTTGACTTACATTGTTTTAGAATGAAATCAGACAAATGTGTTATTTGAATTTCTCAAATTAGCAAAAACAATTTTCCAGCACAGTCTAATAAATAATTAAATCTCATGCCAACAAATAATAATAATACCAACTATAGCACAATGTGAAATAAAATTGATGAATAAAAGTCATAAAACTCTAGTATAACATTTATAAAATGCATAAATTTAAAGTCAAGTAACGAAATTGTAAAATTTAATGCAATAGTAATAAACATTGAAGTCGCCGCCTCAAATATTGATGAAATGAAATCTAAAGAAAATTATAAATACTTTTTATATGCTACTATCAACAGATAAATACTAATTAAACATGATCGAATAAAGTTCAATTTTTAGAAGAGAATAAATTCTTACATTTTCACCTGATCAAAACGAAGAGAAGAAAATCTGAGAGATGGATAGCAGGCAGACCTTACACAATGTTAACGAACGAAAATCAGATTAAAGTACAAATATGTTCAAAGCGTTGGAGACAATTTTTTTTTAAATAATGAGAATAGTAAAGTCCATTTCACTATCTCAGGAACAATATGAAATTATGTGTGAGAAATCTAAAATAATAAACGTACTGCATAAACTTATATATAATATAATTAAAAATATGGATAGTTCAATTAAAGGATTTTACCCAAAATAGAGTGCACTACCTAATCAATTATAATTGGACACTATATACAAGAGAAGAATAAACACAAATTAGAGTCTACAATTTGTTAATAATAGTTGAATGATAAATATTATAATAGAAGCTTTAGGGAAAAAATACAAAGCCTAACTAAAAATTAAACTCTACAAAATCTAAAAAAAAAAAAAGAACAAAAATATCATACCTCAAGATAGCAAAGTTCACTTAAAGTTGAAAAGTTTAATATTTTTTAATTTTGAGAATGATATGTTACAAACAAACAAAATTGGAAACAAATTTAATATTTAACAGAATCAGGAATGACTAAAAATATGACAAATAAAAAAAATTATAATAAAAATAAATAATCGAAGTATATAAAGTAAATTACATATTTATTGACCGAATTAACAAGTGGCGACACTTGTGGGGGTTCGGGGGCGTTGCCCCTAACGGGGATCGACCTGTCCGATCATGTCGCGGGGGTCGAAGGGGCAGCACCCCTCACGATGGTTCGAGGGAATGAAGCAGAAAACTTTTAAAAAAAATTTGAAGGGTCAAAAAAATAATCACACTTGCTCCGCACAGCGGAACACTTGCTCCACATTGTGCGGAGCATTGCTTTGTATTGTGCGGAATGCTCCGCACAATGCGGAGCAAGTACTCTTCCTCTGCACAATGAAGGGGGCTTTTGCAGAAACACAAGTAAT
Source organism: Fraxinus excelsior (assembly GCA_019097785.1). Taxonomy (NCBI): domain Eukaryota; kingdom Viridiplantae; phylum Streptophyta; class Magnoliopsida; order Lamiales; family Oleaceae; genus Fraxinus; species Fraxinus excelsior. The sequence continues at coordinate 23,932,142 of CM032638.1, forward strand.
CAATGGGAAATCTTAATTATAGTACTTTATACGTCTAAATTAACATAAAAACCAAAAACTAGTTCGCTCAAATCATATGAGTTTAAAAAATATGAGTCCATAGTATGAAATGGACGAATCAATACTACAAAATGCACGAGTAATTCTCATTTTTCTTGGGTGTGGGAGGTCATTACTTTTTGACAGGGCCAAAAACATAGAAATTTGAGATTTTTTAACAATGGCGTGAAGAAAACGATAGAGTTGTTGGAAGTGGAAAAATAGCTTATTTATGCAATGGGTACCAAAATTCACAAACAAAAAAAAATAATTAAAAACCCAATAATTTGACATGAACATTAAGAAAAAAGCTTTCTATAAAAATTAAAAACGAAACCATCAAAGAAAAGTAAAATTGAAGAACTGATTTGAAGAACTCCATAGTTTCTGGCATAAAACTTCATTCCTCCTAAAATCCTCATTCTTCCGACGACGAAGAAGAAAGAAATGTTGCACGACTGGAGAATGAAGGAGTAGGAAATCAAGGGCCTTCTGCGGGCTTTAGAAGGATTTTGCACAGATTAAGAGCAACAGAAGGGATTCACAAGCAAACGAAAATAAAGAAGGGAAACTTCGGAAGGATTTCGTAGACAGAAAGAGTCGTAGGCGAACGGAAATGAAGGGGAAATAAAATGGTGTCGTATAGGTTGACAATTATTGAGTAGTGCCTTCAAAACAACCTCTTTTAGATGTATAGGGATGTAGCGCATTTGGTTGAACATAATGATGCAAAAGCTTCAAGTACTTAGATCTTAAATGTATTCACAATACGAGTTAGTTTATTGTTGTATTCGAAGAGTCCGCCAATGAAAATTCAATTAGAAAAATATTGTCCTTTATTGAGTAGTTGACAATAAAAATATTTTGTTCCTTTTTTCATCTATATGCTTTACTTTGTGAACATGTGTCTAAAGATCAATAAAGATCAACAAACACAATTCACAACACGTCAGAAAGCTCATATTTGTCATCACATACCTCTTTGCTTCTTTCTTTCATGACTTCTAATTCTTTGATAAGCTCGTATGAGTGGTTGAATGATAATTTAATTGTATATATTGAGAATGATATACTTGATAATATTGAAAATGATGTAATTATAGAACATTTTCAAAGTATGAAAATACGTAGAGAACAATTGTAATAAGATATCGAATACTTTAACTTTTTCACAACTTTTTTGCAAGTTTGATTGTGCATTCCTAACTCAAAATATTTGCATTTGCCATTAACATTTTGACGTTGGTTGTGAGAATACTTGCAAAAACAATGAGAAAAACACACATGAACACAAAAGCTAGAAAGTGCGTTTGGAAGTGGATCAAGTAGTAATGAAAATCGAAGAAATACGAGAATGAAAATCTAAACGTTCCAATGGAAATAAATGCTTGAAGATGGGGAAACAGGAGATCATTAAGAAGGATGGTCCGATTAACTCAAATAGTAGCCCACATGGCTACCTATCTACGTCGTGTTGATGATGAGAATACCAACACAAACCATGTTATTCTCACCAAGTGCCCGACCTGGCGATTTACTAGCCTCGAAGGGAAAATCAACTATCCAATCATGAGCGAGAGAGGTGGCCCTCTAGGTATGTCGTTGTTCTTAATAGGTTGAGCATAGCAAATGACGTCCTTCAAGGGGGCGAAAGAAGGGCACATGATTCAAAAGGTGCATAATAGAGATATAGCCAGGTTACGAACGAAGGAAAAGCTCCAATGTAAAATCAGAGGACCTTAAGACCTCACTAGTAGATGATGAAAATGAAGTATTACGCAACAAAAGGTTGAAACGAGGATGTCACTATCAATAATGAAACAAGAGTTTTGCTACTTGCCCTCTTCACAAAGGAGGGACTTACGATTTTTCTATTGGGTGTGGGCCCCTCCTATTTGTGGGGGGCAGGGGGTCGCACACTGGGGCGTGCGCCCCAATGTACAAGTAGCAAAACAATAGGTCCTGTTTTCACACAGTACAGATACAACGGGTACCACCTGTGTAAATACGCATTTCCTTAGTGTACGACTCTCTCATTAATTTTCCTTTGCCTAAAATTGCACGTTTCTGCCAAATTTATCGATTGTCAACGGAAGCCCATTGTATAGGTATTTTGTACCAATCTGAAAGTAGAATCACGGAAACTTAAAAAGAAGACGCACAATTCATTTCAGATCATTCACTTTACCCCTCTGAATCCAACAATTTTTTTCTCAGATCCTCAAAATCCAGTGCGCTCATTTTCGATCCAATTGACATTTGAATTTGTAAGATTCTCAATTTAGTCAATGGCGGTGAAGGGGAGGCAGTATGGGAGAGGTCTGCCGCGTAAATCGTCGTCATCTATGATGATTTTCTCGATGCTCCTGATATTTTCTTTCCTCATTATAATCCTTTTGGCTTTCGGAATTCTGTCGATTTCCAGCGGTTCGAAGCGCTCTACAAAAGCTCATGATCTCAGCTCCATCGCCCGCAATACCGTCGCCAAGTAAGAAATTAACTTGAGTTGAACCATGCGGTTCATTTGTTTAATGGCGTTGAATTATTGTGATTTTCTGTATAATTGTGATCTGAATTTATTTTATTTGGTGCAGAGGTGATGAAGATGAGGAGAGGAAAGATCAGTGGGTTGAAGTGATTTCTTGGGAACCCAGAGCTTCCGTTTTTCACAATTTTTTGGTAATTAATTATTATTCTTACGCGCACACAGACATGCATATGGAAAATTTCATTTTTTCTAGCTCTATCAAATAACGAATTGTATTCATCTTTATATATGTTAGATGCGCCATATTCTACATGTACATTTTCGCCACTTGGAGTTTATACTGGGGCCTCAAAATTAAGGTTCCTGGAACATTAACTCTAATTTCAACTGAAATTCTTAGTTCCAATTATGAGTCCCCCTGTCCTTAGATATTTGGCTTACACCGTAAAAATGCCAGAGAAGAAAAGTCACCTAAAAGTATCTAATGGCCTAAATTCATTATGTACATACCTGTACTGCTAGACACTAACTTAACAATGGAATATATAATAATAGAACCATTCCTACAGAATTCAAATTTCTGTGCACAGCAATGTATCATGCAAGCGTTACCGGCCAAATGCCGTGAAATTATTTCCTCAGTTTACCATTCAGGAGACCTTTCTTAGCTGTACATAGTTTAAAATTTAGATCTACCCACGCTTGATGAAATCCTTCTGTTGTAGTTGGTTTGACATAAATTATATTCCAATGAAAAAATATAAAAAGGACGAGAGTGATTATCAATCTTAAATGAGTGTGACACACACACACAGAGGGGGAGAGAGAACAAATTGAAAAAAAAAATGTTTGCACCAATTGAGGAACGGTGCATTTGACAAAAACTAAACTTTGTGACAATTGCTAGTCTCTTTTCTTATTTGCATCGAAGGTGATCATTTACCAGAGTTAATGCACCATGGTTTAGTTTTTGGAGGTAGTTCAGAACTTAGGGACACAGGACTACTGTTCCTCTGCTGCTGGGTGATTTAGTGTTCCTTGCTAGCAGAAACTAAATTATAGTATCAGACACAAGAGAAATTGACTTGACATAGATACTAGATCCCATACTCTTGATCTCTAGATGGAATGTATCTCAAAAATGAAGTCTGTTGTCTGAAGTTGCAAGTTAATCATGAAAAATTGCTTGAAACTTTTTTCTTTGTTTCCCAGTTCTTGGACAGGGTAAGGAGATAGATGTTGTTTTTAATATAATTCTGTTCATAAATATCTTATTGATCTGCTGATAAATGCCTCATCTAAGTGCATGGGCTACTTGATTATTTTTCCATATTTTTTGGGCAGTCCAAAGAGGAATGTGAGTATCTGATCAATCTTGCCAAGCCTCATATGCAAAAGTCAACAGTTGTTGATAGCGACACTGGGAAAAGTAAAGATAGTAGGTATGCCATTTCTTAAATTCTTCACGTACATATATTTAAGATGCTCCAGTGAAGATGAAAGTTTTTTTTTTTTTTTTTTTTTTAATGTGTTATTTGTTTCTGAATTTTTCGGTGCTATTTTTTCTGATACATTTTTTCTTGCAGAGTCCGTACTAGTTCTGGAACATTTCTCCCTAGAGGACGTGATAAAATTGTTAGGGATGTTGAGAAAAGGATTGCTGATTTCACCTTCATTCCTGTAGGTATGTAGTTCAATTGCTACTCAATGATTTTTACGTCAAATTCATCTATCATTTACTATGATCACAATCATACTGTAAAACGAAAGTAGCAAGATTTAGAAACTAGTTGGTGGCCTGGACTTGGAATACCAAATTATGCTTGATTTGGGTGTAAAGTTTGTCTGGCATCTACTTTTCTACTTTAGGCTGAATTCTTCCAGTTTGTCAATGGTAGTTGTTCGTAGTATGGCGGGGCTGGGTAAGTAAAGAAATTTGCTTTACCATAAATATTTGAACTTTATCCAAAAGGGGTAATCATAATCCCTGAGGAAAAGAGCTAGCATTATAGAATGGGAACTTGCATTGATATGAGGAGTCGCATTAATCTCTTCCTAGTACTTTGCAAGAGTGCAGTTATTCAGATGGATGTACTGCCACCCTTAGCTGTCAGCACATATATTTTCCAAATATAGTAACCTTCTGTTTTTATATCACTCCAATTTTCTCTTCTTGTTAATGCAATTTGTTGGGCCACTGTCTCCACAGTAAAGAAGTCATATTCCTTGGAATCATAGATGCCTCTGCCTTATTGGAGCTGACTTCTCTTACCAATTAACTCTGTTTATTTCAATGTTTTGATTTGTTTGGAAGTATGCTTTCAGATGAAGCTAAACTTACATCATTTTTTTCTTGTCCGGTTTTTCTTCGTATATGTTGACATGATGTGCATTTTGTTCACATTTTGGCTTTAACAAGAATGAATTTGCAATCAACAGAGCATGGGGAAGGCCTTCAAGTCCTCCATTATGAAGTAGGCCAGAAGTATGAGCCTCATTATGACTATTTTACGGACGAGTTTAACACTAAGAATGGTGGTCAACGAATTGCTACAGTTCTTATGTACCTGTAAGTGATTTTTTCTATTTGAATACTCTTACTGTGGGTTCTTATGACCGTCGTTAGTGACACACTTTATTACAGGTCAGATGTTGAAGAAGGGGGCGAAACAGTATTCCCTGCTGCCAAAGGAAACTTTAGTTCTGTGCCTTGGTGGAATGAGCTATCTGAATGTGGTAAAGGAGGACTTTCTGTTAAACCAAAGATGGGTGATGCATTACTTTTCTGGAGCATGAACCCTGATGCAACTTTGGATCCTTCAAGTTTGCACGGTCAGTTGTGGTTATGACTGGTTGTTTGTACTGTAGTGCTGATATTTATGGTAGACCTTTCAGATATCTCTTGAAGTGCTTGTCTTCTCAGACATAGCGACACCATATCAGCACAATGTTTATATTCTAGTTGCTAGATTTATTTTCCTATGTCTCTGGCTTTTTTAACATTTTAGATGTGGAATCAACATACTTTGCTTCTTGCAGGTGGCTGCCATGTTATCAAAGGGAACAAATGGTCATCTACAAAGTGGATTCGTGTCCATGAATACGAGGCGTAATTTACTATGTTAGAGGTAAACTTTGATGCCCAGATGAGCATATAATTTTCACTACGCTCAAACCCTAGTGGCCAGTTATTTCTTCTAATATAGTATTGCTTCCCAACCCACGCCAATATTTGCCTACATCTCTTTATGATGTTATTTGATTTATACTCCAGCAACATAATTACATTGCCTATACATAATCTTTGTGCCAATCCGTCTTCCACTCTCACATGAAACACATTGCAATTGACTTTCATTTGTGCACGAAACAAGTTGCCAAGAAGCTTCTTTGAGTTGCTCATGTTAACACGTCTTATCAGTTCGTTGACCCTTAACACACAAGCTTCTACACAATTAAATTTGTCATAATATGCATGTTATTTTTTGGGTAATACTTATCTTGGAACTCATGCATCTATATAATGTGAGTGGGGGCTTTCTTTGTAAGTTAGTTATCTTGAAGGGGTAAATACACAACTACGAGAATTCTGATGTCTCTAGCAACTTTTGAACTCCTCAGATCCCCTTTCTAAACTTCAATAGCATGTTTGGTATGCATGATTAGATAGGGTTCAATACAGTATTATAGACAAGATATTAACTTATTTTTCTTTTCTGTCACTATCCATCAAGGCACCTTAAGAGATGAGGTAGTGGAATAAAAGCAAATTTGATTGCATTGCATTGTTCAACTGCACTGAGTTAAATGCTTTCTTGCAAATTAGTTCTGATGCGAGTGTAACTGTAAAAAACTCAAAACAGAAAGGACGACAGGCGGAGATGTTCACACTGAATTTCTAGTGTTTCAATAGTCCATTTGTTAGAAATAGATGGTTTCCAGATGATATTGTGACTATATAAAATCTTTTGCGTCAAATTTCTCCATTAATAAGATGATATTTTTTTTGACAGGATCAAGAATAGATTCAGATGCAGTAATTGCTGTACGGTTTTATACAGTGGCGACGAGGATTTCAGCAGCACTTTTATCTGCTTCAATGGATCGGGTAAATGATGTAATGTTATCCACAATCATGTACATCTATCTCAGCTTGTTTCTTTTTGTTGACATCCTATCTGTAGAAATTATCTTATTGAATAAATATGATGAGAATTTTCCAGTTGAATTCACTAATTAATTATTTCCGAGAAACAAGATGTGGTGAGTTAAGAGTGAATACAATTTTCTGTCAAGAGTGTCCACTGCTGTTTATTGACATTTTCCTTGGAACATTTAGTATTGCGAAGTTCCATTTGATCACCTAGATCCTTTTGTTCCAACTTATTGTATGTTTGGGAAATTTGTTTACAAGCAGTTTAAATTATAAATTAATAGAAATCAATTATGAATAAGTGGGTACTGTTTGTAAATAATTCGAAATGTGTGGATAAAAAGTTATTTGAGAGTGTATAAACTTGAGCAAACATAGGTTTGATCACCTAAATTTTATTTTAGTACTATTGATTTAGGAAAGAATTATTTTTTCAATTAAAATTAAAATTCAAGATCCTCTTGGTGCCTTTGCATAATGGTGAATATGGAGTTGATAATGATCAAGAAATTCCTATCGTCTGGGTAGATGATCTACGTTGCCCCTAGATGAGCTCTTGACAACCTTCATCGATTCTCGATTAAACCGAACATATTTATATATGACAACTAACAAATTTTGATACCTTCTCCTCTCTTTTTAATTGTATTAATTCTGTTTTAAGTTTGTGTGGATTCAATTAGACATATTTCATTTAGGGCCGTTGGGTAGTGATTAAAATCAGATTAAAATTGAAAAACTAGTCGTTATTGTTGACTTTTATTAGACGAGTTTGATCCAATAATGGTCAAATTTTCAATTTTAATTGGATTTTAATCCATACCGAACGAGCCCTTAGTAATGTAATTGGGACATGATCTGGCTAGAGAATCCATTCCCCATTGGCCATCTCGGCCTATTTTGGGGTTTTCGTTCCCACCCCAATTCCCGCTTATGCAGGGGCGGCGAGACCTTTCTTCTATCACTTATGACGTCACTAGTGATAAAAATGTTAAAAACATATGTATATATTCTCGTTTATAGTACTTGTTTATGATTTGTGCCCATAATACTAAAAATGTACTAGCAATATAATACCCAATATCATTGTAAGACTGATTTTGTTACTCCCCATCGTACTTTTGAGGCTCTTGACAACACGATGCTATAAAGTGAGTTAGAAAAGTTATCGAACTATTGAGGCTCTTGACAACACGATGCCATAAAGTCAAATCCTCAAACTTTAACGGTTGCATCATTTTTGGTCAATCATTCTCATGATACAACGATTGAATCGCTCGTTCAGCAATTATAAGTGATTTTCTCCGAAACAAAATATTACTAATATAACTATAGATTCAAGTCTGTATATAGTACGGAGGATAAAATAAATTTATGGTATTTCTTTTTCCCAAAAAAGGTGTATATATATATATAAAGCCCACGAATTATAACTTAAATAATTTAAAATTACTAAAAAAAAAATATGAGTGTTATTATTACACTAAATCCCCCAAAAATGACATAATGAGGGAGCTTTTTTTTTTTTTTTTTTTTTTTTTGATGTAGGAACCTGCATCCGCTACTCGCTAGCGGAGGCCCAAGCGCACTAGGTAAATCTCGCTACATGTGCAGTAGCCCGCAAACCACATATGAGAGATAAACTACACAAGACAAGTCTAGTGCGACGGGCTCGATCGAGAAAGTGTTGACAGAGGATTCGAACTCGTGACATTCGGTCTCCGCGTTCACCTGCTCAACCAACTCGACCACACCCGAAAGGGTCAAACTCAACATTTCTTTCACCTTTGGTTGGAAGATCTTGAAGAAGAAGCTTGAAGATTCGAAGTGATGCTAGTGGATTCAACCAAAGTTCTTTGTTATCCATTCTTTTTCAACATCTTTATGATGACGTTTTCACATATTAATAATGTATTTGTTCTCGATGAATATGTTCGGCTAATTTAATATTTAGAATGAATGATGTAGTTAGCTTCAACGGTTTGATTTCTACTTTTGAAGTTGGACACATTAAAGTAGATTTCACTGCTTTTATTTTCATTTGTTGAGTTTAACACTTGATAGTGATTTGTGATCTATAATGAGATGGAGAGGAGATTTACGAGTTCAGATAAATAAATTAAGATGGGAAATATGCAATGAAGTCATACAATTAGGTAGATTTAACTTTATTTCAAAGAAATCATCAAATAAGATAGGGAAACTCGATCTATTGCATGATAACATATTGTTGAAGTTTAAAAATTGAAATTTAATCAGGTAACCAATACTTGTTTTAATTGCTTTGTATTCAAAACTGCATTTAAGCCCATGTTTGACAAATGTTTATAAACGATTTATAACTGATCAAACTACTTTTTATCCACACAATCCGTGAGACTCAAAAGTACAATCCATTTATTAACTACTTATTTTTATTTATTTATAATTTAAACAATTAATAAACTCTTCTCATACAAGATATAAATCAATTATTGAGATAAAGTTAGGATTGTCAATATTTGTACTAAAGGTGTGTTTGAGTCACATTATTTTAGAAGAATCTATTATGAAATAGTAGATTGATGAAAAATATATGGTTGAAAAAGAAGAAAAAATTATTGATGTGATGGAAGATGTTATTTTATTGAAGAATGTGTGATTAAAAACGAGTAGAAGAATGAGAATGAAAATTTTAATGTGACCGAACATGTGCTTAATTACACTACTCATGAAACCGTTACTTTATTTATCACTTTATGACTTTCCACACATGCTGTTATGAGTTTCAAGCGAACGGTAAGCTTCCTAGCACTTACTATATGTTCCTTGCTTTCTTTAATTTGTGTTTATAAGTAGTATTGGAGATGAGTAAGCATAGAATAAGCCCTCGTTTGATGGGGATTATAATCAAAATTTTAATAAATTTTGATAAAGAGTAATACTATTTATCATCATGATAATAAATATCGATAATATGATAACTCATTATTCTTCACATTTCTTTCTTTCTCTCCTCTCCCTTTCTCTCATAAAAGTTGAATTGCTCAATCTCATTATTCCATACAGACTATCACATCACAAATGTTCCATCATCATAATATTATATAACATTATTCTTTGATATAAGTTGTGATTGAAAAGTTGTGGATCCTATAAAATATGTTGTTAACATTAATTATTGACTTTGAATTAGATTAAAATCATATTTTACTTTCAGCCAAACATGAGCTAAATGATTTTTTCCTTTTTTCTTGTGTTCCCAAAGTAAATAACCAATCCAAGTGCATCGTTATAACGTTTCTTACCTGTATTTTTTGTGTGTATGAGGTAGATGAGAAGGGGGTTGATCCAAAAAACAAAGAAGAGAATGGGAGTTGAGAGAGTTAAATGCGATGGTCCGCCTTACTGCATTGGTAGTCGCAGTTATAAATGCTCTGTGCACTCTCTTCTCATCAAATCCTTAAATTTCCTCCAGACATTCCCAACCTCCCCCATCATATACATACACTATAGAGATAGAGAGAGAAACCCTTCTTCCTGGTACTCAAGAACAATGGCTGTTCGTGTCCCTTTAGATGTATTTGTAATCTATGAAATGAATGAGAGAGAAAATAGGGTTTCTGGGAAGGTATACATGGAAACAGTAACAGTGATATTGGCCTGGTTCAATCAGATTTTAATTTTATAATGATTTGATTGAGCCGTGCCAATATCTCTGTTCTTTTTCATTCCATCTTCAAATCCAAATTCTTAAACAGGTTTGTGTTCTACTGCAATGATTCAGCATATGAATATTTTGGAACCCTTTTTAGGGTTTCTAAATATTTCTTTGTTTCAGTCTCAAAAAAAGCTAAAACACAATTATAAGTTATTTTTTTCTTTCTTATTTATTTCAGTTTCATCTATTGTCACATTTACTTTTTAGGTTGAATTAGGTTATACATGTCTAGAAATTAGAGAATTTACAAATGACATGTTTCATATGACACTAAAATAAGAAAATTCCATGTTGTCGCATTTAACTAGTTATTCAAGATCTTTGTAGTTTCTTCGCTAGGACGCTTCGTCTTTTTCCAGAAATTAGGAAAACTGGGTGTTTTAGCACTTAGCCCTTGTTTGGTACACGTTACAATTTTCATTTTCTTTTTTGTACTCATTTTCAACCACACATTTTTCAATAAAATAATATTTTACATCACATCAATAACTTTTCTTTCTTTTTCAACTCCATCAATCTATTATTCCATTCTTGTTGTCATTTTCAACCACATATTCTTCAATAAAATAATATTTTACATCACATCAATAACTTTTTTTTTTCAACTCCATCAATCTACTATTCCAGTTAAAATTATTGCAAAATAATGTCAACACCATCCTTTTGCATGGTAATTTCAATTTCTTTCTTCTCATTTTCATAGGATTACAAACATCATACTTGTGAACTACTTCATAATATGTATTTGTATTTACCCGAAAACATTTTGGACTGGTTTTTCATACTTCGTAGTATTTTTGTCCATCTTTAAAAATCAAATTTGTTACAGAGCCACCTACCAAGATTGAAATTGAGGCATATGATAAACTTTAGTTGGAATATAATGTTCCAATGGTCTAGATATTGGGTCTTTCCCCTTGGTAATTTGCGACAGAATATCCAAATTCTTGTCAAAATCGGGTCTTAGAGTTGGATCTTGCTGCCAGCATTTCTCGAACAGTTCTGCAAGCTTCGTGTGAGTGTTCTTTGGAATGGTCCGCCTCAGACCCTTAGTATTTGGACAAGATCGTAAGCAGTATAGCATCTTTTTCTTTCGTAGTACAGTCCAATTTTATCCGAAAATCCGTACCAAACATGATATAATAGTTAATATGAAGAGAGAAGTAGGAATACATGTTGAACCACTCCGACTGCTGCTCGTAAAGGTGTTAGCAAGGCATATGGAATCTGCAGCACTCGAATAACACCAGGATAAATGAATTCATTTATGAATTTAGATAATAGATTGAAGAATCGTGCATAGAAATGCCTAATATTAGTTAGATTTCCCTGGCATGGAGTTGGTCTTTCTCTTCTCAAATCACACGTCTTTCCATTTCTTTTCGACGACTTGGTAGGTTAGTTTCAATCGATTCAATCCATCCAACTTCATTATAATCTCACCAAATGAGTCGCATCCAACACTAAATAGGTAAACCCCGCTACCATCCCTTCGAGACTCTTTCTCCTCTCTCCACATAAATGTATATATGCATACATATTAAACTTGTAAGATTTACTAACTGAATCCAACTATTCAAAAATTGAAAAATTTGAAGTATAAAGCATATATGAAGACGACCACATTCTTTCCTCTTGAATTACCTCGTGACAACTCGCAAAATTATATCATGTTGGTCTCGATTAATATTCTTGACTCTAAATAAAAAAAATTATTGCATATTTGAGATATAATTTTTTATTTTCTTGATTTGAGTCTGCAATCTCAATCGAAATAATGATATAATTTCTTTATTTTATTTTCTCGATGTAAATGAAGATTATCTATCCTCCTTGAACATAACTTTTGATGACTAGTTAAATTACATTTTCTTGACCAATATCAATATTCTTGCCTTACATTGATAGTCTCATTATCTATTTGATATTTGTTTTATTTTATTTTTATCTGGGTCGAGACTCGTAGAAAATTAATTTTACTCGAAAATATTATGAAGTTTAGTGACCACTCGGAAGTATTTTAAAATCCAGTGAGTAAAATGTGACGGAGATTATTTGAAAATATTTTAAACTTCGGTGAGTAAAACATGACAGAGGTATAAATTCAGTGACAAATGAAATATTTAACTCTATAATTAGATATATAAGAACTTTTAGATTACTTTTAAGTAAAAGGTGGAGATTTGTTGCCAAATATATTTATCTAAATCCTTGGTAGAAGGAACTCTCCCATAATTCAAATGCTTGGAATCCAACACATAGATGACGTCAACCTGCTGGAGTGGAAATGGTCAAAAGCTAGTGGAGTTTGTCTTCAAAATTTTAACCACATATTTGTCATCGTATCAATATTTAAAATACATTATTTCCTCAATAATATCTATCAAACACTCTCTATTGCTTATATACTATTAGAGTATTAGTAATTATGAATCTTAAAAACTCATCTTGAAAATAGCTATTTTTTCGATATTTTCACATTGTTATTTATGATGAAAATTTGAGGGATGTATCTTAATTACTCGGTACGATGACAAAGGAAGTTCTCATATAAATAATCAATACTTTGGACTGTGGAATTAAAATAAAAACAAAATTTGTCATTTCGAGTTACTTTTTGTTAAAGAACAAATCTCTCAAGACCAAATTATCTTTAGGGTCTGTGTGATTGCAAATGTGAAAAATAGGTGGAAAGAAAATGTTTTACAGAGAATTAAATTGTCTAGAAATTATTTTACTGAGAATTGTAATTAATTGATATAATTTTTCACTTGGAAAATGTTGAAAATTTGGTTCGGTTTGGCTTCTTTTTTTTATGGGAATTGTCTATGAAAGTGATAATTTTTTTTTTTTTTTTTTACCATTGAGTCTAAAATTTATTCCAATTGCCAAAAAAAAAATTACCATATCGGATATCATTCGTTTGGCTTTGTTTTACATAGAAATTGTCTATTAAAGGGAATTTTTTTTTTCACCATTGTTGATATAATTTTTTCTAATAAAAAAAAGTCTAAAAACCTGGAAAATCAATTCTAATTAAAACAACAAGAAAATGTTTTCCTCCAAAAGTTGGAAAATGTGGAAAGATGATTTTTTTTTTTTTTCCATTTTCCATGGAAACTCATGGCTATCAAATGGGGCCTTATATTTTTTACGATGTCTAAAGCAATGAACTCATTGTATTGAACATGCACAATAAATGGAATTAGGGGAAAAAAATTATTCCACCCGCTATTTGATTTAACTAAAAAAGTTGATAAAAATTTAAGTCAAAATCGTCAATTAATTTTAACTACACATTTTCATGATACTCGCAACTTTTATCAACTTTTCAATTACACATCTTATCAATTTTTATCATAATCTACTAAAAAATTGATTTTTCGCTAAAACCAAACGAAGCTCAGTACTATATATTTTGCGTGTCTCGGCCGGCTACCTAGCACAATTCAGACCGTTGAGAATAAAAAATCGAACCGTTGGTGAATATTTTATTTGGAAGTGTCTGACAGCTTTGCCTGAAAAAATCAGGTACCCAATCACCTATTACCATATTTGCCCTTCTCATTTAGCTCTTTTTACCAACTTTGAGGAGAGAGAAATGTGGCACTCAAACAACTTTTATGGGGAATAAAATGGTCAATTTCCTTCCATTTATAAGACACACGCCTGGACAATTGCAGTCAGTGGGCCCTTATGATGTGATGCAAAAATCGATTTTTGTTGGAAGACAATCGCTCCCAGACACCTCCTAAACATATTTTAGAAGTTTCTATATATCAGCTGAAAGCAGTACTTGAAACTTCAATATGAAAATCTCAAAATAATTCCATTACAATACAGAGGGTAAAAAGGGTGGTGTTGAAGTAACATGATGATCCAATGACAATCATTTTTCCTAGTATTATTATATCACCATAAGCTAACTCCCAATACCATCACATAAGCATAAGCCAAAATATATTCAGAATAACAAAATGTATATAAAGCATAGAAAATAAAAAAGGTATACATATTCCAAAGTTACTCCAACAAATTCAGGTTGGTGGTCTACGATGTTTCTGTGCTTCGAAACGAGTAGCAAGCGTGTCATAGTCTGGCAGTTTGGGATGCACACGTCTAACTGGAAACTGTTCCTGTGTAGTCATATTGGGTGGTAGATTAGTTCCTCTCATAAACTCGTGTGCCTCGTCTGGATCATCATCACGATCAGACTCATCAAACTTGATTCCAGAGTGTCCAGTTGGTACACTGTGGTTGTCGCTGTGCCTTCTATAGATCTTTCTGTTATCCATGTCAGTACTTTCTGTGGCCAAATTCGGAACACCACTTGTTGGTTCTTCCATCTCGATTTCTTCATCATAATCTGATTCGTCGTACTTCATATCTAAATGTGCCGAGGGAATATTATAGCTGTGTCTTCTATACATACTTCGGGCTTCCACATCATGGGGCCTCATACTCTTTTGGACAGTATATCTATTACTCGTAGCACGAGAATTACCTAACACATTTGAGTCTCTGTTGGCCAAAAACGCAGCCGCTTCAGCAGCAGAAGCGGCTTTCTTTGCAAAATCGGCAGCTGCTTCAGCAGCTGATGCTGGGTTTTCATAGTGCAAAATATTGCTATGTTCATTGTTCAAGCATCTATTTATCCAGGGGTAAAAAATTGAAAAATAAGCTACTTATATCAAATATTTAAGTGAAATTTCACGTTTGAAAGAAAAACTACTAGTTTCATACCCCATCCTCTTAGAAAACAAATTACCTGAGTGTTGAAATATTTGGCTCGGGAGATTTCTCGGGGATTGAATTCAAAGGTAAGCTACTGGCACTTACAAAGTTGTTTGGTCCTTCCTAATACGAAAAAAGAGTAGAGATTAATTGAAGTAGATGTAGAAGATTATATTTACATATGTGCAAAAGTGCAACTTTTTTGGATTTTGTGCGCGCGCGCGCGTGTGAGAGAGAGAGAGAGAGACTATAGGTTTTTCTGGAGGTTTAAGTAGTTCGGTCTCCGATTCTGTTGTATCCCAATTAGTTTGATATTCTTTTGCTATTTCCTTCAAAACTTTCAACTTCGTTTCACCAGTTGGGGACCTAATCGAGAGCTTTTCAATGAGCTGAAGAAACAGAAATCAAAAACTCAGACAAATAAAAAGAATTAAACACACACATGTAAACAATGAAATCTCACTTACATCGAAGCATTTGCAAAGAAGAAAACATCTTAAAAGTGCGTTATTTTTCAGCTCTCAGCAATTTGAGTGTAAACTGAATCTGTTTCATAGAAGCTACAGTTGAGGGTTAGGAAAAATACCGTGCGATTAACACCAGCATTGGGTCGTAAATCGGTAGCTGCAGAAACAAAATCCTTCCCGTATTTCTTCTCAAAAACATCTCGAATTGCTAACAGTTCGGGAATATCCGAGCACCGAGGAGCTGCAAATATTAAACTTGATATCCCTTCTTTCAGATCAGCTGGACATTCTCTGGATAGTGAAATTGTGATGAGATTTTATCTAGTAAACAATCATATTGATTCAAAAGAAAATATGGTTTTGCACAACACCTTTGTTTTGCAATGACAGAAAGTCTGGCCACCACTAATTCGCAGAAAAGCTCAATGAACTCATTTGCAGCCATAATATTTTGTTCTCGAATTACATGTTCAACCTACATAATCCCAGTAACATTTTGATCAAATCTTGGCAAGGGAGAACGTACCACGAAAGTTAATTGTAATGAATGATATGCAGATATTAAATGGAGACTACAAGGATTGAGGATAAGAATAAAGAGTACTCACTCATAAGAGGGACACAATGTCAGTCTAACAAGTTAAAAGATGGAGGGGTAGAGGAAAACTAACATGGCGCATTACAGTTGTGAATAGTTGCTTTCGATCTTCCTAAGCATGTACTAATGAAAACCAGAAAAGGATTCCGAAGCCAACTCCAAGTTTCTTGGGAATAAGATTATAATAAACAATGTTGATGATAAAACAAAACAACATAAAAAAAACTGTTCAATCAAACAAATATCTTTCCCTTTTCTCTGTTTTCTAGCTAAAGACGTGCAAATAGTCTCTTTCCAGTCGGCCATTTCGGAAATGGCCAACTGCTAAAAAGGAAAGGTGTCTGCTATGATTAAATTAATGCTGATTCATGTTAGATTCTACAAACAACCAACATTTCAATTAAATAATTATAGGACCTATATCAGAAATCCGCCATGATCACGAAGGCACTTCTTTCAGAAAACCATAGCCAAATTAATTAACTTTCATGTGAAGAATCAACTCTTAATCCCATTCGACTTTCTAATTTAAGAAAAAGCACAGACCATTCAAAATAATCAACAAATTCATCCAACAGACCAACAACAACTTCAGATTTTACTACCCATAAATTTCCTCTACAATCTGGGACTTACGAGTTCTAGCAACAACACCGATAATTACGCAGAATCATAAAGTAAGTGGAAAGAAAAAAAATGAAAATTTCATGTTATAATGCAACAGATTTTTTTTTTATTATTATTATTTATTATTTTTTTAAAAAGGTTACCCGAACACGAGCAGTGGCATCCTGACCGGACTCGAGAAGCATGGCAATGTCACGTCTCATTTGCCTCACCACTGCCTCTCTCTTGTTTCTCAGAAGCTTTATTCTTGCCACCGCCATTTTCGCCATTGATTTGCTATTTATATTTCGGAAAATAAATTACAAATTTCCAATTTTATTCAACGAAGTACATCTCCTACCAAAATAGAAACCAAAAATGACAAAAATAAAAGAAACTAATTACCATTTGGAGGAGTTGAAGCCTCGGCGGAAGAGCGAAAGACCCATTTTCACTGCCTTCTTGCAGCGGCTTGAGGCGGCGCTTGCCACTGTCATTTTCCCCAATTTTTTTACCCTTTTATTTTGATTCCGATAGAAAGAGTGCACTGAGAAGAAAGAGAGACTACGCAATGAGTGGTAGGTTGTAAACGGTCGAGTTGAAGAGGCCTGTTGACAGGGATGAATCACCGATTCGATATTATACAGCTGCTTTTTTTGAATTTGTGCCGACGGGGATGACAGGAAAAATAGCCGTTATATGGTGGCAGAACTGCTGCCCATAGTGGGATCCAATGTTAGTACTTTGGGCTTTTAAAACATTTCTTTATTCTCATGATCTTTTTTTTTTTTTTAATTTATTTATTTATTTATTTACATTCATTTTGTAACACATTATGTTGCATTGTTGTTACACATGTTTCCTCCACCTCCATCTCCACCGTCATCGCTGTCATTGTTGCAATTAATTATAACAAATTTTGTTATATGTGTAACATTCAATCTTTTCATCACAATCGCTGATCCTAATAATTATAATAAGGATAATTCTAGTTGTACATTGGCCTTGACATAAGGGTGTCCATAATGGACACCCGGCACCCCCTATTGGTGGGGTGCCTGTGGGGTGCCAATGTACCCATAACACGGTCCTTATAACAATCATTGGTATTCCACCACCATCATGTTATCGTTGCTGTCGCCACCACATCTACACCACTTGCCCACCATTATCTACATGTACATTCTCATCACTATCAACCCCGCACCACCTCCAATACCCTAGATTGTAACATAACTATCAACCCTAGCACCACTACCATATTTTGCCGTCACCACCGCTTTTCCCCATTAACTACAAACATCGCTAAAATTCAATTCAAATATGTATGTGAGACTACAATTTTTCAAAAAAGGAATATTTTTTCCCGTGGTGGCGGCTTGTGGAGATGGTAGTGGAGAGAGAGAGAGTCCGGAGGTGGATGGTGTCAATAGTGGTGATGGGTTCGGACTGTGGTTGGGTTCAGTAGAAGTAATAATTGAAAATGGCTGCACGGTTCAGTATCGTGAGTTTTGTGCATGAGTTTGTGTTAAAAAAAAAAAAAAAAAGGTCAGTATTTTACAAATTTAAGAGTTGGATTACAATTAGAACTTTAAAACTAAACACGTTTTGATGTAATTATTTCTCAAAAAAAAAAAAAAAAAAAAAAAACTTGATGAATTGAAAGTGTCCAATATGGCTAATTCAGTCCGACCTCGGCTTGGTAGGCGAGCTGAGCTCCGAATGGCTCGCTGACACACAAGAGAGCGCAAATTAGTCCATTTTCACTCAAGACTTCAATTTTTCTATTTTTTGTAACTTTGAAAATTGATATTATTAATTTTTTAAATGACATGGCAGCGAGCCAGCTTAGCCAAACTTGAACTCAGCTCGAGCTAGGGTTCCACTTCAAGCTTAAGCTGCCCATGAGCCTGATCCAGTGACCCTCACAAGACAAGCCCACAAGCTTTCCATGCCAATTGCCATCCCTACTTGACAATTCTAATCTAGATCTCGATTTTGAAGTAAAGTTGAAACTTGTACAGATTTCAACTTTTTTCCCGTTAATAGATCTTTTATACCTTAGTTGTCAATGTTATTTTTAGGGTAATTGGCGCAAAACGTCTCTACTTATAACCGATTTTGTGGAAAACGTCCATATGTTTTATTTTTTGGTGCAAAACGTCCCTACATTGCATTTTCTTGCTCAAAACGTCATTTTCACCAATTTTTAACATAAAATGACAATTATACCCTCCTATATAAATAAAAAAAAAAGAAGAGAAAAATAAAAAATAAATTGCAATATACTCCTAAACTTTTTTTTTTTTTTTTTAAAATGCAAATCGGTGCAAGATAATTGCAAGAAAAAATCTCACTTTATCATAATTGCACCCAAGTCCCCGTCTCCAACCGGCAGAATCTTCCCATCTCTGTCACCGCTAACTTCCACCTCCAAAAAACCACAATCCCGTCCCCTAGGCCGTAGAGTATCATCACCACTGGTATCGACTTCACGCCGCCCCCAAATGTACTCCCATAGCCACAAAATCAGTCACCGTTCGCAGCCAAAAAATTTGGCGACAACCACTCTTCCGATCACACTCATCACGTCCAACACATATCGACCTCTTCTACACTCCAAGACACATCCAACCATAGTTTCATATCATCAAATAGTGCAGCAATTCAAAATTTTCAAACCCAAATTCCAGCCCCTCACGTACGCTTATAAGTTCAGTGAATTCACCTCCGATTGACGGGCAAAATGATATTATTTCTACAAATTGGACCTAGTAAAACCTTCAGCAAGTCAATACGATATTGGGTAACTCCTCAATTGAATCGATTGATCCATTACTTGCTCCAATTTTTTGAATCAAAATCTGCCCTATTTTTTCTTCTGTTGAAGTATGAATTTACTGTCCATTGGTGGTGGATATGGGCGTCGATGATGTGGCTTATGACGACTAAAGGTGGTGGTGGTGATTGTGGTTGATTTTGAGGAGAGAGATCAGAGATGGGAAGGTTCTGTCGATTCGAAATGGTGGAGACGAGTGCGTGGGTGCAATTATGATAAAGTGAGCAATTTTCTTGCAATTATCTTGGACTGATTTGCATTTTACAATTTTTTCTTTATTTTTCTTTTCTTTTCTTTTTTTTATTTATATAGGAGGGGTATAATTGTCATTTTATGTTAAAAATTGATGAAAAGAACGTTTTGCGCTAAAAAAATGCAAAGTTAGAGACGTTCTGCACCAAAAAATCAAACGTAGGGACGTTTTCCACAAAACCCGTCATAGGTATGGACGTTTTGCTCTAATTACCCTTATTTTTATATGTTTGGCAAGATTTATACTTCGGTTAATTTCCAACTAGACTAAAAAGCATACTTGTCAGACTCAACTCAGACATAGACCCGAATAATGCAGCAGGTCAATGGGTTAGTGATTTAACCGGTGACCTGAGACCCGATGGTTCAACCAACGAATCATTACATAAAAATCTACAAAAAAATATAAAGCATAAATTTTTTTTAGGGGCAAAATTAAAATTTTTAATTTATTTTTTACTAATTATTCAAGTCTATAAAATAAAGTAAAATGTTGGACCAAAATTTTTTCGAAGAATATTTTTGTAAAAGTTATAAATGATTCATTAGATACGCATAAGTTATTCAAGATGTGAGACCCATTATTTTTCTTAGAGATCCAAAGTTCAATTTTCTTGAACCCAAAAATTTTGTACGAGGATTTCAAAACTCAATCAAACCGGTCAACCATGCCGAATAAATAGCGTATTAACTCGATCAAAGCCCAATTTTGATCGAATCAAGCACATTTTTATCAAATTCACCTGCCTGATCCAATCAAGGGAACCACCGGTTTTCCAATCCGACCGTCGGGCCAAGCTAGGTTTTATAAACTATGCTAAAAAGTGTTAATTAATAGGTGTCGAATGTGGCAAAACTGGTATAAAGACTGTTCATAGAAAGCTACTTTTAAACC
Organism: Fraxinus excelsior; assembly: GCA_019097785.1. Classification (NCBI taxonomy): domain Eukaryota; kingdom Viridiplantae; phylum Streptophyta; class Magnoliopsida; order Lamiales; family Oleaceae; genus Fraxinus; species Fraxinus excelsior. The sequence goes on from CM032638.1 coordinate 23,952,913, forward strand.
CGTTTAGCCGATTTCATGAAAATGTTTCTTCCAATTAGAACTTTTAGAAGAAGTTGTTCCAATATAAATTTCTCTAAAAACATTTTCAAAATAGAAAATTATTTTAATAATTAGGTTTCAAATAAAAATAAAGTTGAAACTTTTTCAAAAAACCCTTCCACAATTAAAAAACCAAAAACCATGCCAAATAGACCCTTATTATTAGCAACTCGGAATTGTACAAGTATACTGCAATATCAATTAAATCTGAACAAATCAGAACTGATCAATTCTCAGTGCCATTTGTTACAATAAAATTTTTAATTTTTTCTTAATTATAGAACATTGATTTCGAATCTAGCCCTCGATCCAATTATTTATTATTAATTTAGTAGTGATTTCAGACACAAGAATTCTCCAAAATTTTCAGAACATGTTAAGCATGTTATTCCCGATCAAAGAAAAACAAGATTATATACAATTTCAACTTACTAGACTCTAAAGGGCATTTTGAGTGTAGAGTATTGGATATCACTAGGGATGGCAAAAAAACCCGCCCCGCCCCGGTGGGACGAAAAAAACCCGCCCTGACGGGTGGCGGGCCCCGCCCCGTATAGGTAAAAAAAAAAAAAAAATTTGAACATTGTTTATTTGATTTTGGATATTGATGTAATTATTTTAAATATTATTTGCTTTGGATTATAAAATTTTGAATTATATTTACTTGAAAATTTTTGGTTTAAAAAAAAAAAAAACTAAATGGGGCATTAAACGGGGCAAAAATCCGCCCTGCCCCGTCAAAGGCGGGGCGGGGCGAGGGCGGGGATTGGCGGGGCGAGGGTGCCCGACCCCGAACCCGCCCCGTTGCCATCACTAGATATCACCACTCAGTACAATAAGGGTGCGTTTGATACGCCACCAATTCCATGGAAAATGGAAATCGTTTTCCATTTTCCCACTTTTCAGCCGTTTGATGCGTCTTATTTTCCAGGGAATTCATTTTCCACCTATTTTCTAGGTACAATCATTTGATGCACAAAAGCTTGATTTTGTTTTCCCACCTATTAGGTGGAAAAATATTTTCCACCTTTTTTTTTTTTTTTTTTTAAGTAATGGCAACAAATTCTATCAACTATTGCAAAAAGAATTTTCACTTTTGTTGACAATTTCTATACAAAACAAAATCAAACGTATATGATTTTTTTTTCTAATTGTTTAAAAAAATTTTTTTTTTTTACTTTTTGGTAATTGGAACAAATTCTAGATTCAGTGGTAGAAAAAATTATCACTTTAATGAACAATTTCTATAAAAAATGAAGTCAAACGGACACCAAACTTTCAACATTTTCCAGGTGGAAAATTATACCAATCAAACACAATTAATTACAATTCCCAGTAAAACAATTTCTAGGTAATTCAATTCCCTGGAATTCATTTTCTTTTCACCCATTTTCCACCTTCGCAATCAAACGGACCCTAAGATAATTTTAAACACAACACAGACGAAAAGGAAAGTCCTGTGACTAAACAGTCTCATCGTATAATAAGCATTCACCAAAACATAACTACAGCAAAACCACACTACTGACAAATTTTCACATTCATGAAAGTTTTAACTAACACCTGAACATGTGCATAATATCATACCACAGGAGAATCCTCGCCGGTTAAGTCCAAACCACAACATAATCATACAAGCCTTTGTCCTTCCAAACAAAACAACTTAAAATCCGATAACACGTCTTTACCTAGAACAACATGCATAATATAATTCCATCGAGGAGAATATGACATTCATCTGTCCCTTCTCGACCTTCCACCATAAGGTGAACGCCTAGGAGAGTAATCACGTTCACCTCTGTAGGGAGAGCGCCTAGGGGAGTAATCTCGTTCACCTCTGTAGGGGGAGCGACTAGGAGAGTAATCACGTCCCCCTCTGTAAGGGGAGCGCCTAGGAGACCTCCGGTACCCAAAGTCATCACCACGGCCAGAACCTCTACGATGCCCACCAGAGTTACCACGATAACCTTTCACCCAAGCAATGGATTAGTTTCTCATTACTTTGCATATTACTTTCAAAAGGACTGAAGATCAACAGCAAAAAAGACAACAGCAACTCACCATCACCCCTGCTGTTCTTGAGCCCAAGATAGTGACCAGGTGTAGGAGTCCTTGCGCGTTTCCTCCTGGACTGAAAAATAAAAAGGGTCTCAATAGACAATCTGGAAAAGGAAGGTCTAGCATGCATAGCTACAAGCACGTACAAATACAAAAGATGTGCTTTTGGTCAGAGTAGTGTATCCAAGAATCTTATATGACACAAATGTTGGACAACAGAAGGAAAAAATACATCTATATTTCTTTCCTTTGGGCCCTAGGGAGTGAAACTCGTTTAGCAGCAAGTTAATTAAAGAAAAATAGCATCTATCCATTTTTGGTTCAAAGAAACAAGAGAAACAAGCGATAAAACTAATGCTAAGTGTGAGATACCATAGAAGGCTGATTAGAATGTTGTCAATGACCCTTGATTAGTTGAGAAGTGAAAGTATTTCCTGAGGTTGTATTTGTTGTGCAAATAATTGCTATTTAGTTGATCAGATGCAAATGAAAAGCTGTTTTAGCTGGCCATCTGTTTGATTAAATGTTGCAATGGATGGACTGATCATCTTTGATTGCTGCCAACATAGCTGATGCAATGTCTTCTGAATATAACCGGAAAATCTCCAGGTCAAAAAGATTGATATACAATCAAATTGGTCGTGCGTCGTGTATAGTTAACTTCTTACCCTTTCCACTGTTATGTATCGACCTTCAAGAACTGATTGATTAAGGTGCTTGATGCAACGATTCGCATCCTCGGCAGAGTCCATTGATATAAATGCAAAACCACGAGAGACACGAGAACGCGGTTCCACAACCAAAAATACTGATTTCACCTGGAAAATAGAGGGAACAAAAAGATATCATCAGGGAAAAAGTTACAAATAAGTCCTGACAAGGTTGAATAGGAGAACTCAACAACTTGAGATACCAGGCAGAATTCCATTTTTTGGTACAGATTACAGATATTGCAGGAGATACAAGATAAAAGACCTTTCAGATTTCACTTATCAACTATAACAAAACATGTCAACAGTAATCATCTAACAGACACATTTTGTCAAGAAAGCTTTACACCAAAAACACATTTAGCAACAACTAGGAGCCAACCTTTCCCTCCTTCGAGAAATGATCTTCAAGGTCTCTTTCAGTTACCCTCATAGAAAGACCAGTAACATATAGTGTATTCCCAGGATTATTAACGTCAGCCCTACATGACAAATCAGAGGAAAGAATAAGCATAAACAAAAGCCATCTCAAGTAGCAACAATAGCATCTCGCGAACACCATTGAGAAAATTATAATCACCTGCCACGATTTCTTGACATTGATCTTGATCTTGACCTTGACCTTGACCTGGACCTGGACCTGGACCTGGACCTGTCCCTTGGCCTTGACCATGATCTAGATCTTGACCTTGACCTAGATCTTACATTTTCATCCAAAGGAGAAGGAGACCGAGCATACCTGATAAACATAATCAACAAGATAAAATGTGTGAGAAGGTTCAAATGCTCATAAACTTCAACAAGGTTCAAACTTCGCTCCAATGGCTCCAAAATTTCAAAATTAATTGTTTGTGAGAGTAGGATACAACAAAGGGAGAAGGTCCAATTTATGACTGAAGGATCAGTTTGAAATGTCACACCATCATCGTAGAAAGATACTAGCCATGGCATTGCAGAAAAAATAATAGGAATGGAAAAAAAATGTATCTACAAGTAAAAGCTTTAGATGCAGACACCTCAAAGTCAAAAGTATATCAATAATTAAGCAAGTGGCAGTTGGCAATGCCTTCATTCAAATATTTGATAGTGGAAAATGATAAACTTAGAATAAAAAAGCTTCAAAGATGGCTTCGCAAGAAGCACCCTTGCATAAAATTAGAGTAAGTTTTAGAAGATAAGTTGTGCCATTGCCCGACATGATCAGTCCAAAGTTAAAGTAAATCAGTGAATAATCATCAAAATAGTTTTTCTGGAAAAAATTTATGTCTGCAAAGCTGGCTACATATGTCTAAACATTTACCCTTCTTGACACTTGGAATTTAACAAATAAATCCCTTGAGCTTCAATGAAAAAGGATATGAAAAGAGATGAAGCTGCAGGTATACTGCATTGGCTTCAAAAGTTGAGACCTTATATATTCTATGGACTTGGACCATGTTAACCCAGAGGATGAAATTTGGCATTGACATTAAAATACTCAAAGAAATGCTTAACGTTCTATTTAAACTTATTCCTTCAATTGTTCCGAACATCAATCAGTTTTCATTCAATATCCTGGAAAGATGCAGTTCATGATGGCACCCTATACTTAAAAATGACCACACAATTAGAAAATTCAACTTCGACCCATAATAAGATCCAACCAAGTTCAAATCTTCATAAATTCAATAAATCCTTGAAAATAAAAACAGAACATAATTCCTAAACCAGCATTTATATATTGATCATAAGCTACAGTGCAACGTACTCAAAATTCTCCCATAGTCAAAAACAAATACATAGACCCCAAGAACGAAAGAAACACAAATCGGTGCCCCAAAATAACGAAAAAACTTGATAAATTTTATACACAAGCAATATACTAATTACTTTACGATCAAGTGTTACAGCTAAAAACGAGAGAAAAACTTACAAGAAAGCAAAATTCAAACGCATTTTTACGAACCTAACAAAGCACCCAAAACCCCCTTAATCTTATAGATCGGGAGGTATTTTAGCCCTAGAGAAAGACAAACAGAGAACAATAAAACAGAAAATCAACACAGATTTAAATCGGGATTTATACCTTTTGCGAGGAGAATCAACCTGCAAAGAATCGAAAAACAAACCCTTTTAATGTTAGTTATTCTATAACCAAGACATTATACATTCGAAAATCTGTATATACAGAGACGGAAAGAGGGAGCTTGCCATTTTCCCAAACTGAAATGAAGAACCCTAAAAATTACGAAGCGCTTCCCTTCGCGCGTGTATATATATAGACGAGTTGTTAGTTATTATAGGACTATTTTTAATTTTATTCGATTGTAGCCTTCTTTACAATTTTGCACATATAACCCTATTTGGTATATATTAAAATTTATATTTTCATTCTTCTACTCATTTTCGATCATACATTTTTTATTAAAATAATATTTTTCATCACATCAATAATTTTTCCTTCATTTTCAACATACATTCTCCATCAATCTACTATTTCAGAATACATTCTTCCAAAATACTGTGGTTTAGACACATCCAAAAAAATAGTTCACTAGCAATGTCAAAACGGTCGGGTCAATCCGAACATAAATCGTTCTGGCCACTCATCACCTACATACAGAGCCGGACCTGAGGGGAGGCCCAAGAGGCCACCGCCTCAGGCCCAGAATTTTTAGGGGCCCAGAATTTTTTTTTTTTTTTTTTTTTTTGTTTTTCAAATTAACCTAAAACCTCGACTTCCAACTCCATTCTTCATGCCTCCGCCTTCAGGCTTCAGTTCTTCCCTGAGTTTCGTGTTTCCTCCACTGCTTCACGCCTCCACCTTCAGCCCTTCCCTGCGCCTGAGTTTCCTCCCTGTGTGGTGCGCCTTCCGACCGTGACTCCGCCCATCTGCCATGGGCCCGTGAGGGAGAAATAGAAAACCTTGACTCAACCAAACCAGTCAACCTCTCGCCCTCTCCGTCCGGCGTCCTCTACATCCTCACTCCTCCGGGCCCAAGGATGGTTGATTTAAGGATTTTACTTGCTTACCGTAAGAAATTTCCTTGATAAGTGATAACAAATTTTAACATTTTCGTCATTTTATTTGATAGAAAGAACGAGGCATTTAAAGCCCTAAGTTATAGACTATTACTGCTGTAAACAATTGCCCTAATTATGCATACTCTGAATTCCAGTAATGACTAAAAACCTACAATATCCATTATCGTGTGTAAGAATTTTCAATCTCACCTCTTTGCTGTAAGTTCTATTTGTCAAAATGAAATTTTGGGAGTTTTTATTCAGAATTGTTTTATGAAATGTGTCTCCCTAATATTAGGAGCAATACTGACTAGTTCACCTAAAGTATTTATGCCATAGCTTTGCATTTATTCACGACTACGGGTTGTCAAATCCCTAAATTGTTTTAAAAATTTGACAGGCTTCCACACATGATGAAAAGAAGAAATATGTCTAGAAGATTCTTTTCATTTATATGTTGGGTTATGACTTGGATTTTGGTCACGTGGAAGCTGTTTCTTTGATATCTACTCCAAAGTATCCTGAAAAGCAGGTAATATATGCATTCAGTTTTTCCTATTTTCCTATAAATCTTAATTTCTTTTCAACATTGTGCTGGTTCAATGAATACAAGTTTGATATGCATGCTCAGTATCTAAATTGCCTGAAGCATGTCTTGACAATAAATTATTCAGTAGTGTTGTCAATTCACTTATTTGATAAGAAAAGAAAGTTTTGAGAATGGACTTTGAAGGTTCAATTCGGCAATTGAGGGTTCTGTGCACCTGGCATTTGGTTTAAACATCATTTTGTAGTCTATTACTATAGAAGGAATTAAAGGCAAAAGCTTTCATCTTCCAGCAATTCATTTATTTGAACTTTTGACATTGTACTGCATGCTATGCTGTTTTCACATCCAACACTATCGTGTAGTAGAAGCATTTTATAGAAGAGTTAGAGAAAAAGCATTTTATTGTTGAATTTAAGTTAACAAATTTAGTTCCACGATACTCTTTTAAAAGAAAAAGTGGATTGTCTGCTATGACTTAGAGGCCCAAATTTTGAAGTTCGCCTCAGGCCTCGCGAAACACAGGTACGGCCCTGCCTACATAGAAGTTCTTTTATTTTTATTTTTTTAAAAAAATTCACACATCTTATTTAAAATAAAAATGTAGGACTTCATGCTCTTTAACTTATCTGTTAGCTAGCAATGTCGTTGAAAATTATAGAGCAAATTCTTGATGCACATTACTTACTGGAATATGAAAACGTTTAAAAGACAATGGTTTTTAAAATATTTGCCAACAGTAACATTAGTCCATAATCGAAATGTCCACCGGAAAAGAATTAGCTAAAGTTCAAAGTTGATAAACGAGAATGTGGACTATGTCACCATGAGGGTAACCACTACCTAGGATACTTCTGCGGTTCTTGGTAGAATGTTTTGTTCTCTTTGAGTTCATCTAAGCACGAGAATTACCCATTTCTTTATTGGAATAGACCATTACCTGAAATATTTTTGAATTTTTTTTTTTTTTTTTTTTTTTTCACGGTCACGAAATCTTTTTCCAAACCAACCATCAGTGTACAATGGACATTTATGCTTACAGAAATATGGGAACTGTAACAGGCAGTTGAGCAACAAGACACAAGGATCCACTCCAAATCACGCTAAGCCCTTCTGTGATGTTCATTTTTTGCGAAGTGATTTTGTTTAAAGTAATTTTGGGAGGATATGCGATTAAAAAGTAAGAAAAGTTATCAATCCATGCATCCCAATAATTCACATTTCTGACAACTAAAACTACCAGAGGCTATAACAAACATGTACCTCTTCTGAATATTACAAGATTTTTACTACAATCCAACAGCACAGTCGGTGGATATCATGTTGTTAAAACATCGGGAATGGTAACGCAAGGAGCCCCGAGTACTTTACCCCCGACATCTGGGAAATTTTCATGTCCTGGCAACGGACCTACATTACCATTGGCATCCACTTCGATGGGATACTTGAGAAGATGGCCTTGCAATAGTGTATGCTCCTCGGCCGTGTACCTCTTCCAATTATCTTCAGCAGCCTCATTTACTCTCTTTACGCACTCCAATGTCTCTGGCTCCTCGAAACACTTTTCAAACATCCCAAGGTGTTCAGCCCATAGAGACATTCTATATCCGTAAACCTGCACGCGGAAATGATATTAAGGAAACCAGGGCGTGTACGATGTAGTAAATGGTAGAAACACTATTCTCCCTCTAATGCACCTCTGGAGCCAAGACCAATGTTAATTCTTCCTTTTCTAATAATTAACAGATAGGTGTTGAAGTCAAACATCCTCACCCTCATCCATTGATATTAGAGCACTAGTCTATGTGTCATTAAATAAAATGTACAATTAAATGAATCACATAATTTCACCTTTAAATGAACCTATAACTTAATGTCACATAGACTAGTGCTCTAATATCAATGGTGCGGTGCTAGATGTCATTATTCTAAAAGTGAAGTCTACAATACAGTAAGTAATCAAACCTGGCCACGTGGAGGCTGCTGCTTTATTGCCCTAGTGTGATGAGGCTGATATGCACCCATAGCTATCTCCGTGTCTTTCGTGCCAGCCATTGATCTTTGATTTATATTGGCAGATCCTACTATCACATACTCATCATCCACTACCATTCCTTTGGCATGCACATATATCATAAACCGCTTGAATTTTAGCGAGTCTGAAACCTAAATGCAAGTCAAATTTAAAAGGGAACTTTAGGATTTTTTTTTTTTTTTACCAAGGCATCATTTAAAGAATGCCACAAGACAATTCCACACTAATCAGGAAATGTCACTCCAAATTCATCATTATTTTACGGTAAAAGTCTACAGCAGGTCTTTGAAAAAAAAAATCCCCACAGCAGGAAAAGAAAATATAATGGTTCAAGAATGTATATATTTGCATGTGAAACCACCAATATAACTCAAATTACTTGTGAAAAAAAACCATTATCACATTTGGAGAAGTACAAAATTGAATAGTAAGGAGGAGAAATAATACTGTCAATCCAGTACTATTATGAATTAAATACTTCCAGGGGGGTATCATTTGACAATATAGATAGCTCGTATTTAAACCTGCCATTATACTTATATCAATTTTTCCCTGCTTTGCTTCTCATTTCAAATTAGACAAAGGTAATGTGCAGGCATGGCTAGTGTTTAGTCAAAGGCCAGGGTTAGTATTGTAAGGAGGTGACGGCTGCATCACTTCGGTGCTGTCAGACAATAGAGAGGTCTGAGCAATTATATATAAGCATTAATTCCTGCAAAGTGCACATGAAGATAAATATGGATAACACACAGCAACCTAATTCAATTTTGGTTTCCTCGAATGAAGATTGGAAGTTAAATTTGCATGACATCTGCATCTCTTGTAGTTGTACAGTTCAACTGCCTGATGAAAAATATTATGATGGATGCTGTGCCACATCACTAATATGGAATTAAATCCATAAAGAAAAAGGTGAAGGCTGAATTGAAACAAGATAATCTGATTCAAAGCCAGTGGAAATGGAATATAAAGCAAATTCGCAAAACTGCAGTTTGGGAAGTCCGATAAAACATGCTTGAATTCAGCTAGCTTTAAATATGGAATGAAGCAAACATTTAGCTCTTTGTTGAGACATGATGCATTTCTCTATCGTGATTACTAAGACCCCTAGGGGTGATGAACAGGGTAACCTCTCCCCGAATAGTGTTGGAAGAATCAAACAATATGTATAAGAGTGTGTTTGATGCACATTTTTTAGAAAAGAACGCATTTTTTTTTTTTTTTTTTTTTTGTGATGTGATGGTGAATATGTGGTTGAAAAAGGAGGAAATATTATTGATGTGATGGAAAATATTATTTTATTGAAGAATGTGTGGTTGAAAATGAGTAGAAGAATGAGAATGAAAATGAAAATAAGAACGTGGCTCAAACAGGGGCTAAATATATAATATAAGATATAATAGGATGAATGCACTGGCAAATTTTAAAAAAGATTTTATTGCAACAATAATACCAAGGTTCAAAACATTAATAATAAACCAGTCCTTCTATGGGTTTGCTCCATTAGACAACTACCTTAACAGCATCTCCTGTGGATTGAGCGATTGTATCTGAAATTTCTTCTCGGTTCCCAAGGCAATAGAAATTCAAATAGTCTAGAGGGTGTGAATCCACAAGTTGCATAGATTTGAGCTCCTGTGCAACCACTTGATACATCATCTGCATTGTCTGGCACTGTCAAATGCAACCACCATTCAGTCACATAATCTCCCAATCCTTTTCTTTACCCCAAACCTCTTGTCAAATATTCCTTCTTTCGAGGACAGAATAAATTGGCAAACAATTGTTTCAAAAACACACGGTGATGCAGTTAATAGGGGAAAAATCATAAGAGTCTTCAAAACCATAAAACCTTTAGTTACTGCATGACTCTACAAACTTGTTTTCAGAGGAGGTTAAGCGCTTCAAATAAGACAAATGAAGCATCCTTTAAATTTTTAAATTGAACCACAGGCATATGTTATGCTACCATTAAGCATTCCTGATTGATAAAGACAAAGGACATTATTAGTTGCTACCGTAAGATGAGGAGTAACAGTGCTATGCTGCAAGAAATGAGAAAGTAGCTTTTACTTCTGCTTATTTATAATCAAATTCAGATGTGAAGAAAAAGTTGCCAGCTTGAATTCTTTGCAATCAACATTTAAAAAATTCACAAAGCCAAGGCAGTAACTCTCACATTTATTTCCTACGAATTTTTCTAGTCCCTCTGTTCAAGTTACAATAAAATAAGATAATTTGAAACAATAAATATATAATTTCGAAAATCTAAAATTGTATCAATATTGTCTTTTCCTAACACCTAATGCCTGTATGAATTTTTTATGCTTATTCCAAATTTCTATAAAATAATTTCTAATTATTATTTACTTATTACTTGGCATGTGCACTGTTCACCAGAGTTCTATTCTTAAAGAAATTGCAAACTATTCCAGGGTAGTCAGAGGTGTAATACCTGCCAAAAAAGAATTTCTTGCATAACATTATCGTTGGGGTTGCCCTCAGGCCACATTGGTATAACAACATATACTGCAAACCTCTCCCTGGATCTTATTTTACTAGCAATTTTCAGCGCTAACTCCATCGGGATTAGATGATCAGCCCCTGATAAATTTATGAAAATAGTCATTCTCAGATAATTGAAACTATGAAAAGAAAAAGTGGTAATCAAGCACATAGAAGGTTAGTCATGACAAAGAAAATAATTTTGATTGCCTATCACCAAGAATTAGTACAGATACAGACAAATGAATTAAAATAAGGTCCTATTTGAAAGGTAATTTTGGGAGAGCTCAACCAAATATGTCTAGTCAAAATAGCATACTGTTTAATTGCATGAATTTCAAAATTTAAGTTAGATATAAACATCAAGAAATTACATTTTAATTAGCCTGGAAAATTTAATATACAGAGTTTTCTCTCGCCATTGCAGCAAGAAATGCGATTTTTCACCTGCATCTTTGTATGCTGGCCAAGCATATGATGATCCAAGAAAGTATTGATTTTCAATATAGATAAAATGCTGAGCAGATCTTATCGCCTGAATGTATGCCACTTGGATGCTTTTGTCTATCACAAGATTTTTTGAGTAGACAAGGTTCTGAATAAAACAATTGAGGTATTATTGTAAAGTAAGAAAGATAGCAGTAATATGCTAACAAGAAAATCCGTAGTCATGAGTTTGACACCATTTATAACTTGGAAGCATGCCAATAGAATTTTACATGTATCGCAGCCAAAAAACGAAGCAAGAAGATGGCTTTTTATAACCTGAGAGTGAGCAACATCATAGAATTTGGGAAATCCTCTAACTGACCCTGAATCAATGGATCGGAATATCTGAGAAAGATAAAGGATCAAGATGAAATGAAATTCAAGATTTTTAACCAAACATATTCACACACAAGACAAAGTACTACGCAACCTGCACATGCCAATTTTTTGGGTTCTCTTCACTAGGCACATGAAGCTTAGGATCATCCTGTGGAAAAGATGTATAGGTTCCATCCTTTGCAACGGAAAAGGCGGGACTGAGTATCCACGATATCCTCTCAATTTTTATCATAGCATCATCTTGCGAATGATGCATCTTTTTCTTAAATAAACTAAATTCTTTCCACTTTGTTGATTTCCTCCAACGTTGAGCAAAGTTTACAAGGACATCATATGCAGCAGGCCCATCTATTCTGCAGTGTAAGTCATGCCATGGCTGTCTTGGAGCCTTGGTTCCTGCCTGAAAAATATGTGAAAAAATGAAAACAAGGGATAAAGAAAGATGTATGCAAGGTCATATATACACTACTTTGACAAGTCTTAACAATTATTTATGACTGAGCTATGGCCAGCCAGATTTAGAGCATCTAGGTTCGGGCCAAATTCTGAAACAAAGGTACACCACACAAAGCTTCATTTAATAGTGTTGATCTATGAAGTTCTACAATGGTCTAGAATTCTTGATATATTCTTTATCTTGGCCTGATTAGCTTTATGATGCTTATCATCTTCATCAAATCTCCAAAAATGTTCTTTATACTCCAATCTCTATCCACTATTCTTCACCACCTACCGAATGCATGTATTCATCACAGCAGCTACATATTTTGTAATCAAATGAGGCAATACTATGCACGTTCTTGCCATATTTTTACAGAGTCGTCATCTCCAAAACATATAATCGGCAATAAATTAGACAAATCAAACATAATTTCATAAAGAATAATATGATATCTTCAACCATGATGTGCAGAAAGAGAATATATGTGTTTGTCTATGCTCACAGCACCAATGAATGCATTTTAAGCATCACACAAATATCTGACCTTCTTTAGTAACTGAAATGAGTATTTTAAACAGAGGATCAAAGGCTGTAAAATGATTGACACGAAACATTCATAGCTTGAATAAAAATGAAAGATTAAAATGCTTACAGGGAATGTAGGTTGATGAAAATCATCCCTAAACACAGTATCCAGACCACGGAATAAACGGTGTTCAGGTGTATCATAACGGCCATCACACAGATCAAGGCCGCCTAAAAATGCAGTGATCTTTCGATTATTACCATAGGCTTGTGTATCAACAAGAACACATTTCTGGTGGTGCGTAAAAATACTTCCAACAATCTGGAAACATCCATTTCATGACCAAGTCAAGATGCATTCATGTGTAATCCAAAATCGGAGGCAAACAACAAATAGGTCTGATAATGCATGACCTCTACCTGTTGTTTCAGAAAGCTAATTTTACCACTGGCATATCGTGGTGATAAAACACATATGACAGATGAGTGCCGAAAGAACTTCTTGGTCTCTTCATCATGGGTACTCATTACTCCTGCCTGCATCCAGAGTCACCAAAACTGTTAGTCAAAAAGTGGGCACTTGCAACTTTAGTTGTTTCAGACAAACCCCAAGTGTATCATTGTTTATATTGCAAATAAATGAGAGAAGGAATATCTATTAAAGAGACATTTTAGCATGATATGTACTCCAACTTTTTGTTGAATAGCATGGCTCACCTTGGCCTTGAATTTTGTCAATTAGGCAATTCATTTTACAATGGGAAAGCTCAGTATTCATAAGCTCATTGGGATGACAAAGGTAACTTCAATTCACCAAATAATACCAGCCCACTAGCAAAATGCCATTTTGACCAGTCCTTCAAGCAACTATTGTGCACTGGAACGAGATAAGGCCAAAAGAATCTTGTTTACAGCAGTGGTAAATTTATCCCCTGGGTGAATTCCCAGCGAGAGAAAAAGATGTTAGAGCATTGGTGTTCTTGCTCGACAGAGTCGCAAACTCTGCCCACCTCGCAGGATAGAACACCCCCAGAAAAGGAAGCATTGACAAAGACAAACCCTCTTCCAACAGCGATAAAGCTGAAAGAGAAATTACAATAATAACATTCACTGGGTCCTCTCTTGGATCTCCCTTCTGTTGTTTAAGTTCTCCTTGGGCTACATTTCTTTGGGCACAATCTTAATTTGAAAAAGAAATAGAAATGACAGAGAGAAAGAAAGGAACTCTCAAGCAAAGGTAATGAAACCATCGCTACTGGAGAATCATGGGACACAGTAGCTACTTCAGAGCATCCCACTTTGCAAAACAAAACATCCCTCAGCATTTTTTCCAAATTTAAATAGTTTTGATGCCTCAAAAGCCTAATCAACAATATCATTATCTTAAACCAAAAGAAACAGCATTTCATCAAGTCAAGAAGTACCTAGCTATCTTTAGAACTAGACGAACATAAAAAGGAATAAGAATAGAAGTTGCGCCAAAGATTGTTAAGAGCATCATACCAATCCATACCGTATTAATGAAGAACTTATCATGTGACGTCTTATCATCCCATACCAACAATAAAACTCGAACCCCTTCCTGAGACTTATACTTCAATAATTCACCGAGCGTCAAGTCTCCACCTCGTGGCAATGGTCGGGTGGGCTCCCTAATCAACTTGATCTTATGAAAAACAGACCATCCCACGATGTATATCAAGTGGTGTGCCTCTGATATAGCATAGCACATGTCCTCCCAACATTTAGCGTGCTCGCGAACACATCCATCATCCAACTTAATCTCAGGCATTTTAATATCATTACTAATGTGCGCATCCTGGTAGAGCGTTACGGAGCACCCTTTGCGCAATGGGAAATAAGTGTTTCTAACCCCTCCGTGCGACGGGTCGCCCGCAATGCCATGATTGTACAATTGGTTTTTATCACAGGGAGTGAACTTCATCTCAAGTAGCAACGCCGAATCAGGTTTCGGAGGATTTCCCGACGAGTTAGTAAGGGAAAACCACCCGGAAATGGTCTCGCCGGAGGCAATCCTTTCCACCGGAATTTTGACTTTTCCTATTGTGTCCGCTCCAAGCATATCATTATCCTTAACTCGGAACTCTAAAAACGCCATGGGATGGGCTAAGGGGATAAAAAACTTCTCATTCCATCTAGGACTCTGAGAATTAGGCAGCACGCGCGTGCGGGCGAGTGTAGCCTGCGGCACCGAAACAGTGACGTAAGGGTCACTGGTGATAATTTTCCGGTGGTGGTGAAGTTTCCTTTCGTGGTGGCTACTGCCGCCATCGTCCTTAGTGTCAGTGGTACCGCAGGCGTCGCAGGCGGTGAAACAACGGCGGAAATTCTCCGAGAGTGAGTCCATGTTCGGCAGGCTACGCGCCTCAATTACGTGCAAATCCAAATCTCCATGCAAATACATTACTTGTTCGGAAGAATCCTCTGCCATAATCTTGCAAAAACAAACCAGAAATCCACTCTACTTTTAATCAATTCGAGTACAACCAGTTTAATTACAGTCGAAAAATGGTGATTTCCAAACAAAAGAAGAGAAAAAGGATAATTTTGGAGGTGGGGTTTTGGTTGAAAATGGTGCATATTCCAGGATTAGGAGGTTTCTGTGGGTGTGGCGTGGCCGCGTGGGGGTGGGGGTGGAGTGGGGTGCAACGATGAATTATGTGGAAGCACGTGTAGTGGATTATGCGATAAAAGATCCATGTTATTTATCCCAGTGTTTATTAATTTCACCAATCATTAAATGTCACATTAATGTCACATTGACTGTATTTGTAAACACATTGGAAATTAATAGCATTACTCGCGATAAAAGGAAAGAGTCACTCTAATGGTTTGAGTAAGCGTGAAACACGTGAACTGGTTGTTTTAATTACCTTATTTTTAATTTTTTTAAATTATAAGTTTTTTTTTATTATTATTAATGTTACATTTTTTGATAATTTAAAAATAAATGAGACTACATATTTTTAAAATGTAAATGATATCAAAACTTGATAAATATTTCATAATTATGTCTCAACTTATTTTGAGTTCTACTCATTTAGTGATGAGTTATTGAAAGATCTTGAGTAATGGATGTAATTAATTTAAAAGGAAAATGAATAAGAATAACTCAGCAGAATAATTTAATAAGATTTTATTCGATTTTTTTATTAAAAAAAATTAGCTATCAATCTTGAGAGAATTAACAATTAATTAATAAAAGAGCACTTACCTAATTAGTAATCGGTGGGTCCGAGCTACCATCTCTTGTAGGGCTGGACATGGTCAGATTCAGTTTGGTTCTGAAGAGAATCAAATCGATCCAAAATTTTCAAGTATTTAATAAATGGAATCGTCGGATCCAAATATAATTATGGAACTGTTTGGGTTCGATTCGATTCGGTTCCGTACCATAATTAATTTTTTTAACATTTACAACAACACTGCATGAATACAACTAATGACATCTTCATTCGTAACTTTTACAAATTAACGTAGCACGGTTTAAAACACATAAATAATAAGTTGTCCAATAAGATTAATTCAGTTAACACAAATATACTAATATTAAAATATCGATGATCTATATCAATAATTTATTTACTTCAAGCAGACTGCATAAAGAAAACGAAATATAAATTAAAAGTTATCAAAATAAAATATTTTTTTAAGCATTGGTAATACTTACCAACTATTTGATTTAATCATCAATTGCTTGACTTGTCATAGTAAGAAACTCTACAAGTATAATTGAAAAAGCACAATTAACAAATACAAATAAATTAAAAATTGTGCAACTAAAAATATTTAATAATAAGGCCCAAATGTTGAACAATTAAAATTAATTTGGCTGGATTAATTTGTTAATTTGTTTAAAAAAATTAATTGATTCAATATAAAAAAATTATTTAGATTTGGGTCTTATTCGATTTTTGATCTAGAATTGAGAACCGACACAACTCATCAGTTCTCAATTCGGGTACCTGTTTGAGTATTTAACTTATAAAGAACCGCTCAATTCGGTTTGGGTTCGATTCGGTCCGATCCGATTCTGGACTTTTGTCCAGCCCTAGTCTCTTGCATTCACCAACATCGACAATAGTGATGGAGTTTTTGTCTTTATATTGTAGTAGACGTACTCAAAAAACTTATTTCTCTTAGGGTGCTATTCGTACATTTTCTCATTCATCAATGATAGACTTGTAATTGAGTCGATTAGGAGTGCACAGGGTGCATTGGACGAATGCACTTCGACGTTTAAATCAATAAGTCCATCGATCAACGAATATATAATAGTCTTCGAGTGGGAAAAATAAGTGAGAGGATATTGATTTTCAAGTTTTATCTAGAAAAATCAAAGTTGAAATAGAGAGAATTTATATTCAAATACCAGAAGTTTAATTACCTTCCAATGTCCGAGGCTTGTTATTTATAGACACAGTGGAGTAGATGATGCCTAACAGACGTGTGACACATGGCTTGATCCAGTGGCTCATTGGTTAATGTCGTAGACATAATTTGCTAGCCATCGTAGTTCCGCGCATCTATCATAGACTTGTGATGCCCTTTTCCTGTCCAAGGCAAAGTAATGATGATGTGATTTCAAGTCTCCATCGCAAAATCATTTATTTTTCACATGGCTAAATGTATTTGCCATAACAACTTGCACAAGTCAGGGTCGGTCTCAACCGCCTCGATCTTAAGAGACACGTTTTGTGTGGCTAAAGATTAGGTCTCCAATATCACCTCGAGACTAAAGTGGCAGATAGAGTTCAGACACCTCAAATGTTGTAGTGTCCAAAGCCATTGCATAGTTTCAGACGTGGTTTGGGTCTACCACCAATACACGGCATACTGAAGGGCTCGTCTTGTCGTAAATTGCATGTGAATCCTTTAAATGTCTACGGGGTATCTTACTTAGCTAGCGATGTTGGCTTCGTTCTTTGTCCGCGGCAACCATGTGGATAAAGGCATAACATTTCTTCCCACCAAATAATAACTTGGACATCGACGTGAAATTTTATAGAAAAGAGGGAATATTAAATTGTAAAAATTGAGGGAGTAAAATGATAAAATGATTCACAAAACGTCATATGTACGGTCTATTGGTTAATTTGTGTAGTGAAATGGTTTTTTGTTAAGTTGACAAAGTAATAGTTAAGTATAATTCGCGGAAGCGTAATTAAATTCTATGTAAATAGAAGCGAAAAAGAAAGAAAGTGAAGGAAAAAGAAATTTGAGGCAATTGATTAACATTTTCTCTTTTAAGACAAAATTTCACCGCAACGGTATT
Source organism: Fraxinus excelsior (assembly GCA_019097785.1). Lineage (NCBI taxonomy): Eukaryota > Viridiplantae > Streptophyta > Magnoliopsida > Lamiales > Oleaceae > Fraxinus > Fraxinus excelsior. Next base: position 23,970,901 of record CM032638.1, read on the forward strand.
AACGGATTACAACACTTGTATCCCAACAACGGATACAATTTGTGGTAGAAACATTTCAAACTATAAACAACAGCGAACTCGAACAATTTTCCTTCGCTCTACAAGAAAATAATTTTGGAATGATTTTTGGAGAGTTTTTGCAAGAGATTTTGATGTAATGCTCAATACAAATGATATAAGATGCATAATAAATGTCCAAAATGATCTATTTATAGAAAATAAGAGGTTGTAAGTAGAGATGACAACGGGGCGGGACACATCCGCCCCGCCACTCCCCCATCCATCCCACCCCCCTTAGACAGGACACGAGCCTGCCTTATTTATTTTTATTTTTTCAAAAAATTTCAATTAACTAATATTTTTTTAATCTGTCGTTAATTATTATTTCTTATTTTTCACGGGGCGGGTTCGAGGTGGGGCACCCTTGCCCCGCCCCGTGACCTAATGGGGGGCGGCAATTCTCGCCCTACGCCATCCCTCCACCCGTTGGGGCGGGTTTTTTCGCCACATTCGGAGCGGGGCCCCGTTGAGATGAGACGGAATGAGTTTTTTTGCCCTCACTAGTTGTAACTCCAAACTCAGCAACATTCGCGGAGGGAAACATTTTTTTACTGTCGTTGGTCTCTCGCTTGAGCGTCATCGACACATCTTCAACAGAAACTTTATTGTCTGCCTATCTCTCAAGTGACGCTTCGTCGCTATCTTGTCGCTAGCTTGCCAGTCGAGTGGCAGTGCTATATGACCTTTTCCTCTTTTTCTCCTCATTTTCTTCCAATTTTGGACAATAATTTCTCATTTATTCGGAACTGATTTTGAGATTCTAAATATACTAGACGATCTACTCGACAAGTAGAACATAATAATTTATTTATTTTTATAATTTGACTATCAGATCAAGTCCAATTATTTGGACAAAGTTGACACGAAGCTACTTTTCAAGTTTTATTCTTACCAAATTTTCCAATCTATAAACCAAATTCCAACAATCCCCCAAATGGAAATTCAAATATATTAATGCTATGCGAAAATATGATATATCATAGAGAGTAGAAAAAATACTGCATTAGGTAAGGTAGCTTTTGGCTTTGAACATTTCTTAGTAAAATACTATTTGATTAACTTGGCTAATTCTTCGGTGGGGGTGAAGTTTCCTTTCGTGGTGGCTATTGCCTTCACCGTCCTTAGTGTCAGTGGTACGACATGTGGTGAAACAGCGGCGGAGATTCTCCGAGAGTAACTCCATGTACGGCAGGCTCCGCGCCTCAATTACGTGCAAATCCAAATCTCCATGCAAATACATTACTTGTTTGGAAGAATCCTCCGCCATATACTTTTAATCAATTCGAGTACAACCAGTTTAATTACAGTCGAAAAATGGTGATTTCCAAACAATAGAAGAAAAAAGGATAATTTTGGAGGTGGGGTTTTGGTTGAAAATGGTGCATATTCCAGGATTAGGAGGTTTTCTATGGGTGTGGCGTGGGGGTGGGGTGCAGTGATGAATTATGTGGAAGCACGTGTAGTGGATTATACGATAAAAGGAAATTATGATGTCAGAATCACGCTAATAATACGTACAGCAAGGAGGAGGAGGGGGAAAAAACCTTATAGAATACACATGGGGTTGGGCCCCTTTTTTATGACAATATCTAATTCACATGGGCCAACCCCATGTGAGTTTCTACACAATTTCAAACAGAAATTTTCGGTTTGGTTAAGCATGAAACACGTGAATTGGTTGTTTTCATTACCTTATTTTTAATTTTTTCAATAATAAGTTTTGTTATTTAATGTTACATTTTTTGATAATTTAAAAATTAATGAGACTACGTACATATTTTTAAAATTTAAATGATATCAAAACTTGATAAATATTTCATAATTTTATTTAATTATGTCTAAACTTATTTTGAGTTCTAACTTGATTCGCTCATTTAGCGATGAGGAGAAGACCTATTGAAAGATCTTGATTAATTGACGTAATTAATTTAAAAGGAAAATGAATAAGAATAATTTAATAAGATTTTATTCATTTTTTTTTTATATAAAAGTAATTAGCTATCGATTTTGAGAGAATTAACAATTAATTAATAAAATAACACTTACCTAATTAGTAATCAGTGGGTCCGAGCTACCATCTCTTGTATCTACCAACATCGACAATAGCGATGGAGTTCTTGTCTTTATATTGTAGTAGACATACTCAAAAACTTATTGACAATAGTGATGGAGTTTTTAATACTCAGAAACTAGTTGACAATTGGCTATTTGTACGTTTTCTCGTTCATCAAGGATAGACATGTAAGGTAGCTTTCTCACCATTTAGGAACATCATTTTCACACCAATTTGATGAATCTCAAGTTTATGTTGTAATTAATGAGCTTATCGAAGTGATTCTAGTCACGAGTGAGTAAGTATTAAAGAAGTCAAATTCTTCCTTTTGTCTATATCTTTTGACAACCAATCTAGACTTATATTTGTCAATGGACCCGTCTGATTTTAGTTTTTTTTTTTTTTCATTTACATCCTAACGGCTTATTTCTAGGAAGTAAATTAACAAACTCTCAAATATGGTTTTGCAATATAAAATCTATCTCACTATTGATAGATTCTTTATAATGTGGTGCTTCATTGAAAGTTTTGGATCATTTTCTATCATGTATGTTAGAAAAGCTGGGTCAAACAAAATAGAAGTTCTATCCCTTTTACTACACACTGGTTCTTTCTAATTTAAAGTGTCATTTGTAGTTTCATAAGTTAGGTTATTTGAACTTGCATTTTTCTTGTCTTTACATGGAAAAACATTCTCAAAGAACGATGCATTTCCTGATTCAATTATGGTTCCTTCATGTATATCTTGAGTTGAGTTTCAGATTTATGTATAAAGAAACGATATGTACTGCTATTAATGGCATATCCTATAAATATGTAATTAATAGTCTTATGACCGATTTTCACTCATTTAACTTTAGGTACTTTAACATCAACCAAACACACCTATACTTTCAAGCGTTTTTAGGAAGGTGGATGACATTTTCCGTAGTTCAATGAAGTTTCTTCCATTTTCTTAAGAGGTATCTTGTTAAGAATGCTATTTGCCGAAAGAATAGCTTTCCTCCACAAGTTTTGGGATAGACCCGAACTTATCAACATTGCCTTCACCATCTCTTTAAGAGTTTGATTGTTGCGTTCAACAAAATCATTAGATTGTGGTAAGTAATGTGTTGTTGTTTGATGAATGATTCCATGTTTGGAACAATATTCTTCAAACGGTGCTCCATATTCACCACATCTATCATTACGAATATTTTTTATTCGTTTACCAAGTAAAGGTGTCATGTTCCTTTGAACCGAGTGAAAATGTGTTTTGGACAAATTTGCTTCAAACATGCTTCACATTTATAATTAGGATTAGTCTTAAGTGTCGAAATTAAACTTTGATTCGTAAGTTTATGCATATATTTGTAATTAACGTGTCCTAATCGATTATAGCAAAAACAAAATAACTTAAGCAAATAAACAGAATTTAAGTTTTTATTCATAATGCTTTTTGGTACAATTGTAAAGACGTTCATTTTGAACATTCATTCACTAAGATAATCCTTTACCAACCTACATGTCATTTTTGGTAAGTATGAACTTGTCAAATACAAATAAAAGTTTAAAGTCATTATTGCTAAGCATAGACCTCGAAATTAGATTCTTGCTAATGTCTAGCACATGGAGGACATTATTGAGGACTAGTTATTTCTCAGAAGTCATTTTCAATGTGATCTTTCCTAGTCCTTCAACTTCGAACATGCAAAGTTTTCCCATGAACAGTTGTTCTCTTTTTAATTTATGATAATTTGAGAACATTGTCTTATCTACACAAATATAGTGGGTAGCACCAATCCCTTGAATTACCAATCGTGTAGCATTCAGAAACAACTGCAGTTAGACTCATCTTTTGAACCTCTTCAAAAAGGACGTCTCTTTCAACAACATTTCCACGTGTTGTCTTCTTCGACTTTTGATATTCATTTGAATGGTGTCTGACTGTTCCACAATTGTAACAATTACCTTTAAACTTCTTGATATTTTTGGAGTTGTGTCTTTTTGTTGCATCGCTAGATCTTATATTTCTTGTTGACAACTTTCGAACTAGTTTCAAAAAATTTGCTCCAAGTTGAACAATAGATTTTCTTTCGATATTTCTATTGTCTTCCTCAACCCTCAAACGGTATATCAATTTCTCCAAATTCATCTCCTTACTTTTGTGCTTGAGATAGTTTTTGAAATCTTTTCACATATGAGAGATTTTCTCAATGATAGCAATAACTTGAAAGGATTCACTCAATTCCATTTTTTCTGCATGTATATTATAAAGTAGAACTTGAAGATCTTATACTTGACTTATCAAAATTTTGGAGTCTACCATTTTGTAGTTCAGAAACTTGTCGATAATGAACTTATTTGTACTTGTATCCTTAGTCTTGCACTTCTTCTTCAATGAATTCCATAGATCATTGGCTAAGTCTATCGAACTATACAGTCCACAAAGTGTATTGTCCAATCCATTTATGATGTAATTTTTGCAAAGAAAATCTGAGTACTTTCATGGATTCAATGCAATAATCGTCTTACGATTATTTTTTCCTTCCTGTACCGCAGGAATGGTCTATTTTGAGAACTTTGTCAAATTCAAAGTACTAAGATAGAACAACATCTTTTGTTGTCATCTTTTGAAATCCACACCTCCAGTTTTTTCTGATTTTTCTCTATGTGGGATATAAGAGTTTGGTATTTGTATAGCCAAAGGAGGAATCATATGGTACGTACCATTCATTTTTTGACTCGAAGTAGTCTCAACGATAGTCATTTCTGTTACAAACAGAAGTTCAATGCACAAAATGAAAGAAAACAATAGCACACAAAAGCTTATTCCAAAGATGAAGAGAAGTAATTTGTTTTCAACAAACAACCACAAACAGTTTTGTCTTAAGATTGTTGGTTAATTTGTGAAGTGGAATTGTTGTTTGTTTAATTGACAAAGTAAAAGTTAAGTATAATTCATGGGAGCGTAATTAAACCACATGTAAATAGAAGCGAAAAGAAAGAACTTAAAGGAAAAAAAATTCGAGGCAAATGATTAACATTTTTTCCTTAAAAAACAAAATTGCACTACAATGTTGCTACCGTATTACAAAACTTGTCTCGCAATAACGGATAGAACTTATTGTAGAAGCATTTCAAACCATAAGTGACAGCGAACTCGAACAATTTTTCTACTCTCTAAAAGAAAATAATTTTGGAATGATTTTTGGAGAGTTTTTGTAAGAGATTTTGATGTAATGCTCAATGCAAATGACATTGGATACATAACAGATGTCCAGGTCCTATTTATATAAGAGGAAATAATATTGTGAGTGAAGTGACACGTCCCCAAAACTCAGCAACCTTCACGAAAAAAAGCATCAATTACTGTCGCTAGTTTGCGTTGGTGTCTCACTCAACCACCGTGACACCTGTTCAATAGAAACTTTATCGTTCATCTGTCGCTAGAGCGACTGCTTCGCCGATAGCTTGCCGCTCGAGCGGCAGTGTTATATAACATTTTCCTCCTTTTCTCCCACTTTGGACCGCAATTTCTCATTCATTCGAAATTGATTTTGAGATTCCAAATATACTACGACGCTCTATTTGACGAGTAGAACATGTTAATCTATTTATTTTTTACAATTTGATAATCGGATCAAATTCGAATATTTGGACGAAGTTGACACGAAGTTACTTTTCAAGTTTCATACTTAAAAATGAATTTTTTCAATCTATAAATCAAATTCCAACCCTCTTTAATTGTAATATTTTTAACTTGAAAGGCAAAACTAGTGAAATTTTTTATTGTCTTTATTTTTAACGTTTTATCTCCTCCTTTTTGTGAATGAAGACAATTTCTTCATTCATATATCAGCCTTATCCAAGACAAGCCAGAGTGTGTTAACTTTTACGTGAGGGGAAGACAGGCGACTTTTGTGCTTCCTGGGTGGGACATCTTTTCTTGATTCAATCTGCAGAAAAGATTTCAAATTCAAAAGTTTTTCCTTTGATTCAAAATAAAACAATAAAAAAAATCGGGGTGTACTTAAAAGAGGACAAGAAATGGATAAAACAAATCCTGGAAATGTAATGATATTGATATTCACAACCCATTCGAAAGTACATTAATGCTACTCAAATAGGGCCGTCGACAAAGGCTTTAAACAAGGCTGAGGCCCAACAACCACGTTTGAGTAGCAGAGCTCACGAGAACAAGAAGGATTTTGCCATTTGCACATCATGCTGACACTTGCATGATTTTCAAAAATTCATTGGACGAAAAAAATAAAAAAGAAATACACACACACACACACTATGTTGTAAAATGAATACCTTGTGTTGGAAATATACTTTAATGAAAATCGAATCGTAGTTATTCGATTGAAATTATATTAAAATATAGTTATCTGATTGAACAAAATTGAAGTGCAGTTATCGAATTGAAGTAGAATGAAAGTTTATTTACTGTGAAAAATTAATATTAATTATTTGTGTTCAGACACTGTGTCTATTTATTGATTAGTAAACCTGCTTAATGTTAGTATTTTTATTGCCCAAACCATGTTTTGTTGGACACTGATATGTTATCGAACATCAAGCGCTTTGCAAAGTATTTTCTATGAATTCTTGATTATTGTCATAGTCACTGTCACCATCCCCGGAATTCAATGTTGTATTTTAATTGGAGTTCTCCTAATTCATCATTTGCCAACATTATCAAAGTCTTACTGCCATGAGTGTTTTGTTGAACTTAAACCTTTTTAATGCCATTATCAATATCCAAATGCGACTTTTCAGGGGGGGGGGGGGGGTGTCATATCGCGGTATATGTATATGTCGTGGCGAATGTAAGACGGTTCATGTGAGGTAGTAGGATGGCAACGGAACGGGTTGTGGACGGGACAACTTTCCGTTTCTCGATCCGTCGAATATTTTTGTCACATTGTCCCGTCCCCAAGATCCGGTTAAGGTGGGAGGGGTTCGAGTTCCCATTCCCCGCCCCATCGGTGAGGTAGTGGCCCCCACATGTTTTTTTCCAAAATCTTCTTTTCAAGGTTTTATTATACTTTTATGTTGTCGCGGAAGAAAATTGAAACTTAATATCTATCAATACAAAGAAAAATTTATCTAGTTCCGTTACTGACTCACCAAGTATTTGAACCCATCCCTTATCTAATTATCAGACAAAATCATAACCCATTATTGTGCAGATAGGGGCAAAGGGGAGGAGGGGTATAGTGGAGGCATGGTTTTTGATATTATCTCATAATCATGCATGGTTTTCGATATTATCTCATGATAATCATGCATGGTTTCCTCTCTATTCATCCATTATGTGACTGCCAGCTTATGATTTTTATCTAAGTCAAACAAAGCCTAAATATCGGTGTCGTATTGACTAAATGTCTTTAATTAACATCATATCTAAATGAATGCATTTGAGATGCTCTTATGATCCATTTGGCGTGACTTTTGAAAAGTTAAAATGAGCATTTAGCTACTTTTGAACGTTTTGATTAATTTTATGAAAGTGTTTCTTCTAGTTCAAAGAGTTTTTAGAGAAAACTGATCAAATGTGACTTCCTCTAAACACTTCTGGAATATGAAATTCTTTTAAAAATAAGTTTCGAGACCAAAATTAAGATAGCTTCCTTAAAAAAAACTCTTCTGCATGAAGCGAAAGTCGTGCCAAATGGGCTCTTTGGATATTTATTGCCTATTTTAGAAATTAGGAGCCTTTCCATTTTGAAGTGGAGCAGCAGGTGAATAGAATGTCTACTCTTAACTTCTTTGGGTTTAAAGGACTGCCCGTGAAGAGAAATGCATTCATGGACGAAAAATTATAATTTTATCTGTGGAGTTAATTGCCAAATTTATTCTATATAAATTCATACCATAATTATCTATTGAGATCAAATCTTCTTTTACTTGGAGCATTTTAATTTTGTAGTTTATTAGATTATCTTAATTGTATTTAATTTATTTTTCATTAATAATCAAAATAAGAAATAATTCACAAATAAATAGAAAGTATAGAAATTAATTTTAGGTACTTGTCTCGTTGACACACCAGACTTTTTTCGATAAAACTTTTCATGCCTGCTTTCATCTTATGATACTAGGAGCGTCCAGTTAGGTTTGAAGAGGGTCGAGTGAATCATTTTTTTTTAAAGACCCGTTTAACAAGACTTTTGAGAAATCCAAAAAGTCCTACCAAACTGATTCTTAGGGTGTTTTGAAATAATAGATTGATGGAGAATGTGTGGTTAAAAAAGAAGGAAAAAAATATTGATATGATGATAAATATTATTTTATTAAAAAATGTACGATTAAAAATAAGTACAAAAATAAGAATGAAATTTTAATATGTATTAAATAGGACTTGATGTTATTTTGTTATCATCTTGTTTGAAAAACATTGGACTAAACCTAATGCTTGCAGGGTCCCATCTGGTCTTGATACGTGGTGGCATTTTACACTTACAACTGTTATATAATCATGTATTCAAATTTCAATGGCGGCATCAATAAAGTGCAGAATCTAGAATCCCTGTTAATTACATATGTATGAATTAAGCTTCGGGTACACATTGTTACGCGTCAAAATTTGAGTCATTAGTTGTTCAAAGTGTTGTTAAAATCGATGCATAGAAAACTGCCACTTCATAGCACTGTCGAACGTGATGTACACATAGCAACATTATATATATATATGTATATATATAAAGGAGTGTCTTCGTTAAAGACTGCTAAATTAATTTTAGCAATACTATCAAGCAAGGATGGGGTTTTTGGACAGATTCTCAAATTTTTTTGAATCTTCTTGGAGTGACAGAAAGAAGCTCAAGAAACTTAAAACGAAGCCTCTCCGGGTACTTATCTTTGCCTTCTTTTTTTGGTACTAGTTCTTTCTTTTTTTCCTGTTTCATTAGGTTGGCTTGGCTGCTACATAGATTGCAGTAAAATTATAAAACTTTTAAATGAACTGCAAATTAACTATATATTTTCTTTTTTTTATCTGCAGACAGTAGAAATAAGGATAAAAATGGACTGTGAAGGGTGTGAGAGGAGAGTGAGAAAATCAGTGCAACACATGAGAGGGGTGACACAAGCATTAGTCGAGCGAAAAATGCAAAAACTTACTGTTATTGGTCATGTTGATCCTGATAAAGTGTTGCGCAGAGTCGTGCATCGTACTGGGAAGAAGGCTGAGATGTGGCCCTTTGTGCCTTATGATATGGTGCCACATCCTTATGCCCCCGGGGTCTACGACAAGAAGGCGCCGCAAGGGTATGTGCGTAATGTCTTCGACAATCCTTACCCTTCGAGCCTCGCACGAGCTTCGTCTGCAGAAGTGAGGTACACGACGGCTTTTAGCGATGAGAATCCCCACGCTTGTGTGGTTATGTGACGAGGAGTTGCATGTATGTTTCGTATGGTGGGCTGGACAATGGTTGACGTTAACATCTTAGGGATTTTATTTAATTTTAATTTAGCTAAATATACTAAACTAGCCGTATTTTGTAAAATAGTAGTTCATGGTAAATTAATGCATGTTTTAGACCACGCTAGTGTTTGACGTCTATCCAGTTTAGCTAAATATACTAAACAAACCTTGTTTCGAATAATAGTAGTTCATTGTAAATTAATGGACATCGTTGTTATCTTGTTCGATCGTATGAATTTAGGGTTTATTGAGCTACTTCGGGACATGATTTCGAGGATAATAATCCCAACATTTGCATGTGACTATGCGAATGCTTATATCTATAATAATTAAGTATTTGATATGGTGGACTGTATATCGACAAATTGATCTCTCAAATGCATATCTTATGTATCGATTTTTTATTAACTTTGTTGATTCAAATATACCAAACACGAAGTATAGTGCCTCTAAAAATTTGGTCATGATAGTTCGGCCCTGTTTGATACACACTAATTTCCATGGAACTTGGAATTTATTTTCTAAGTTCCAACTTTTTGGTGTTTGATAGTCAGTTTTTTCCTTAGAATTGATTTTCCACCCCACCCCCACGTGATCCTTTTTCCATGATTTTCTTGAATTTGTTTTCTCACCATTTTGGTGGGAAAATGGTTTTCCATCTTTCTTTTTTTGATAATTGGAAAAAATATATCAACAATGGTAAAAAAAAATTTCCTTTGATGGACAATTTTCATGCAAAACAAAGCCAAACGAATAATATTTGATATGGTAATTTTTTTTAAAAAAAAATTGGAACAAATTCTAGACCCAATGGTGGAAAAAAATATCACTTTCATGGATAATTTTCATAAAAAACTAAGTCAAACGGACACCAAACTTTCAACTTTTTCGAGATGAAAAATTATAACAATCAAACACAATTAATTACTTAGTAAAACAATTTCTAGGTAATTCAATTCTCTATAATTCATTTTTTTCCACCCATTTTCCACTTTTGTTGGACCCTTCATTCTAAATTTGATTTTTTAATGTGTAATTAATCGAGCACTAAGTATCAAGTCTGTTTCAATGATTATGATGTAAATAATTGAGCACTAACTCATGTATCAAGTAGGTTTCAATGATTGTGATATTGTTTTAGTAAAAATTTGTGAACATTACTCATTTTGGTGAGTCGCCTCTTAACAGTGAACTGGATCCTGGCTGCTAGCTTGTTTTTCTTTAAATTTTTACCATTTCAGCAAATGGAAAATACAACACCGAAGGATTGTTAATAAGGTACTATGTAAGCTAATTCAACACTTGATTATAAACCTCAATCTAGCTATTATTAAGAACCAGTGTTCTAAAAAGCGTAAAGCGTGTCTAGACGTGGAGGCCATGTTTCAAGCTAAGCGAGCCTAGACGTAAAAAAACATTTTTTGTTTTTAATTTTATTTTAAATTTTTAATCATTGTAAAAAAATTCTATAATTCAAATAATACATACTAAACATCTAAAATTATAAAATACTGTATTTACTTAATAATTCATATATAAAGATAAGTTTCAAAATCATAATTACATAACGTATTTAACTTGTAACTTAAATCTTATCTAATCTAACTCTTTATCGGACTCCAATTCAATATCTTTTTCTTTATTTTATTCGTCTTCTGTATCGTTTGATACAAAATCATCATTCTTGGGCTCCCTTATTTCATTTTGATCATTCTCAGGCTATTGAATCTGAGTTGTAGGTTTTATTAAAAAAAATAAAAATTGTACCCCTCAAAATCTGGGCCCGAGGCGTAGGCACGCCTAGGAATCCCAAATAACTGGACGCGCTTAAGAACGCCAGACGAGCATTAAGCGGTCAACATTATCGTTGACTGCTTAATTTCCACTTAGACTCAATGCAAAGCGTTTTCATCACGCTTCATGTTTAGACGCGCTTTTTAGAACACTATTAAGAACGATTAGAAATCTGTTTTCCTCGAGCTTTGAATGACCTATATTAGGAATTTTCCGACTCTGATGTGGTGTATTCTAGTTGCAGATCGTTTGGTTGGATATTTTGAACCTAGAGTGATCAAACCAACACCAAGACTCGCACTTCCCCAGCACAAATTGAGAGGCAGCTTTCGATGATGGTTGTAATAGGAACCACGGCAATGCACCGAAGGCGAGTTAAGAAAGCCAAAAACCCGTGTGCCAGACTAACCAATATAGTAGTCATATATACTATTTGTTCGAATTGCTCGGAAATTATATGCATTGCGCTCTTGGATCATGAACTAAGTCCCTCTTTTGTTTACAATTTTTTAACCACATATTTAATTAATTTTTACCAAATTTTATTAAATATGTGATTTTTATCTAAACCAAACAGATGAAGTCGACAAACTTCCATGCGATAGAAGTGGAAAAAAAAAAAGATATTCTTTATCAAAGTTCTCATTGCCATCTCAAACTGAATGCGAATGGCGGACCCGGGATTTTATATAATCCGAAAAATCCATTAAAATCTGTAAAGAATTTAGAATAATAAGATGATGCCGCCTGCAATTATGGGTAGTGCCATGCTCGTAGAGAATAAGTGGATCGCCACTAACTTAGATAACAATCTTCATATATTTCACAGAAGGGAGGATGGGAATAAGAACAGACAATGATAAAACAATAGTAGCATAATTATCTAATTCAAATAAGAGAAATATTCTATCTACAAATGGCCTGATGATGAAAAATCTTTAAATACGTTGCCAATATACTTGCGGGCACATCACAGAAAGAATCCGAGGCCAGATAATGAAAATTTCGAAACCAGATCAAGAATCTGCCTCTGCTTAACATATACCACCAAACAACTAGGTTCAGTTAAAATTTTTGAGGGTAATTGAATTTGAATGTATGCCTCAATTTCAATTTCCAGTGTATTATTGAACTACTTCTGTCACAAATAGATACGTTTATAATTTTGTTTCAATCAAGTCATCCAGTCCAAATGTCCATTAGCTTGTCAAACAGAAACACTAACGTGGCATCAGCGTCATTTTTCTGTTTGGCGAGCTAAGGGAGTTGGATGCAGTGTCTTAATTGAAATAAAAGTATAAATTGAGGAAAGTACGAATGACAAGATGAAGTTCAGCGAACCAATTAGAACCTTAATTTTAAGGTACATCTAGTGACCCCTAAAATCTTTTACCGGTTAAGTTCACTTAGAAAACATAAAAATGCCACAGCACAACCATCAACTGAAACAAGAATACCAGCCAAAAACAGAGCTCACGTACTTTGTAACAAATGGAATTGCACCATGTAATTTGCTTCAACATCCATAAGAACTAAATGATTTTTTGTTCCATGAATACATAAAAATAAAAAAACTGAGACACCAGCAATTGATACCAAGAGCAATGAAGTAGCTACAGCTTGACTCAACAATTGATACCAAGAGCACTACAAGGAGACCAAGCCACCGGCATTTTAACATAGAAGAGGACCTCCACTTCCTCTGAGGCAGAGGAAGATAAAAGGAGGTACAAGAGCACTACAAGGAGACCAAGCCACCGACATTTTAACATAGAAGAGGACCTCCTACTTCCTCTGAGGCAAAGGAAGATAAAAGGATGTAAAGGAGAGGAATAAAGTTACGATGCACCATGGTATCCTCACAATATAGAGCAGGCCTTTTGAGCCCTTCCCTTCTTTTTCTTCTGCTTCGGCGGCTGGAGCACAACCTTAATTGCAGCATCAAAAACTCCTTTCACATTCTGCAGTGAGCATGTTTCAGAAGTTTCAATTTGAGGCTTATAAAGTCTTTCTGGGAAAAAAGAAAAGAAAAGAAATACGATGAGACATCCACGCATACATACCAGCTGTGTTTTTGAACTACATTCAATATAAGCAGGTGCCCCAATCATTTTTCTGAGCTCCTCCCCCTGCAAGTTGGAAGAGACATATGATTGTTTAGAATGAAAGCAGACTTCTCCCATTGAACATCATAAAATGTAGTGATCGGACTTCACCTGAGCTGTAGTGATTGGTACAGCGCCAGGATGGTCAACGAAAAATTGTTTGTCATCTCGAAGATCTGAATCCATCAGATAAATTATGTGCATAAGGGTTATGGAGAAAAATTAAGGTGGATATCACATAAAAATAGAGAATTCATACAAGAATTCTAAAAAGAGCCAGTGCACAAATTTTTTTGCACAACCTACAATACTTATAAACAAATGAAGACTTGAAGATCCAGAATCTCCTCCTCCTATTGAACTAAAGCTTCTGGTGCATGAATAAAAATATATAGACCAAACAAGAAACATATAGTAATTGATCATTTACAAAGTCACATGATGAAAATCTATGTAGAAGCACAAGGGGCAATGACAATGATTACAAATATAGTAATGATAAATTGATTCTTATTACTTTCATCAAGTTGTTCCATTTCACTCTTAACGTGTAATATCTATTTGAAATATATAGGACCAGGAAGCAAAAGCATTTTTGGCGGACATGGTATTTGTGTATATAAAGTCTCTCCATTACCACAGCTACCAATTCCTTTGGTTGTTGGGGTTGGGAACTTACAATGGATTTTTTCCTTCGAATAAGATAAAGTATATAACAAAATATTTCAACAACACATCATGCAAATATGGTTCAGTAGATAAAAGAAACATATTCACTCAAATATCTCACCGAGTTTTGTTCCAACAAGAACTATAGGGACACCAGGAGCATAATGCTTCAACTCAGGGATCCACTGAAAAATGAAAAAAGCACAAGAGAGTTATCAAACCAGAAGAAACTATTGCAAATCCTATTAAGAAAGTAAGAACCAAAAGGAAAAAGTAGTTTCTAAAGGCCATCAACTCTCACCTTCTTGGAAACATTTTCATAGCTTGCCTTGCTAATGAGAGAAAACGCCAAAATGAAAACATCAGCTCCACGGTAACTCAAAGGTCTTAATCTATTATAGTCCTCCTGTCCTGTTTCACGTGACAATTTGAGGTTCATAAGGTATATAATGAGATGAATATGAATTAAGATCTAATTTTGCATATGCAGAGCATGGACAGATTCAAAAAGCTTGACGGTATATGAAATATAATTTTAGAGGTCACCTACCAGCGGTATCCCACAGGCCTAGGTTAACAGTGCTTCCATTGACGACAACATTGGCACTGAAATTATCAAATACAGTAGGTACATAGTCCTGTTTCATTTAAAAATACAAGCGAAAAGTTAAAATAGATAACTCATTTGGGAAAGAATAGGAGTTATCATATTCGAATTTAAAAGAAGATCAGCGAACTACAACAAATCCAAGAAAGTCAAAAATAAAGAGTCGAAGCATGATAACATGGATAATCACCAGAATAGCCCTTTTACACAATCCAAAAAATGATATAGTTTTTGCACAGCTAAGAAACAGAAAACAGGACAAGAAAAGATGGAAAAGTTCGTATCGGAAACGAAAAATCAAACAAATATAGAATTCTTCAATTGTCAAAATCATAATTATCAATAAAACGGCTATGTTACACTTTTTTTGACATTGGAATTTACAGAAAATTAACAGAATATATGTATAGTAAATCAGTTCATTCCATAAACAGGAAAGGGGGATTGTTAATGGTCTGGGTCTTTTTCTTCTGTACTTTCTTTTTGGGGTTGAGAAATATATATTTTGTTTGGAGTTGCTACAATATTCATAAATTGTCAGTTAGAACAATTTGTTGTCGTATAAAAGAATTTCTATTTTATATTGCAATAGAAAGGAAAAAGTCAAAACAAAAGGGAACATTTTTATCAGATATTGTGAATTTTATGCAAACCAATTTATTCCATAAACAAAAGCAAATATATAGATGACACAATTCCATGTAAATCAAATAATTACAGATGACATTCTTTTTCATTTTCGTCACATGTAATTTGCACAAGAGATTCATGATATCTGATAACCAAATAAATTATAGTGAAAAGTGTTTTATTTCTTTGACTTGTTATTTTTTCTCGCAATGTATTACGTATACCAGAAATTCTTCCATGGGATGAAAAATTCTCAACTGACAATGAATAGAAAACGTAACATAAAAAGATACATTCATCTCAATTCCAAAAGAAAATAATCACCATAGTCGTCAAGATACGAAAACGCAACAACAGTTCCAAAAAAAAAAAAAAAAGATCCAAATGTCGAGAACATTTTCAACACGTGCCACAAACAAATTACAAGATTTAGCCTAAAAATGCCAATTTCGAATATCACAACAAAGAAATAAAATGAGACAGACCGTGGGGAAGGTATTGCTGGTGTAGGAAATCAAAAGACAGGTCTTGCCAACCGCACCATCGCCTACCGTGACGCACTTTATGAACCTCGAAGCGCTCATTTTTATTTTCACAAATTCCGCTCTCAGATCTTCTCCGGAAGACCTGATCAGCTATCAAGTTCAATACTATTTATGTATACAATGTACGTCCCTTCAATTCAATTGTAGCATCAGAAAACCTGTAAACAACACAAAAACAATTAACCAAGTTCTTTTTGACCGAAACCCTAACCCTAATTGGAAATTTGGGGGGTGAAATTCTGAAAGGTAAAGAAGAATAGAACGGAATTGGGAGGGGGAGAAAATGCAGGGGCGCGATGGAGAGAGAGAGAGAGAGAGATACACGTGAATGAGTGTCGTACACATGTGCGATGAATAGGTACCTATTTAGCCGAGCCGGGAAATACTGCCGTTGAACCGCTCCCTTTTACCAGTGGGAATGAGGTTGACGGATGACCAAGTTAGATACCAATTTGTCCTTTTTTATTTTTTTATGGAGCTCGAAAGAGGCTATGGCCAATTAGAGGGGATGAGGCAGGTGGGGCGGTCGAGAAGGAATTAAGCTACTTTGTCCGAATTGATTTGCCCACCTGGTTGACCTAACCTCACATAAGTGTGGGATCGACGTGGGACCCGCATGAAATAAAAAATGAAAAAAAATGCTTCCCTCCCCCCTTATGTGTGTGTTCTGCCACACTCTCATTGGCATTGCAGCTCGGTGGTCGAGAAGAGGGACTCTACTGAGATTAAAATATTCACATTTACCATCTTATTTATTTTTATACATTTTTATTTTTTAACTTCCGAGTAAAAAAAATATTGTATCGTACGGGTGTTTGATGCACATTATTAAGAAGAAAATGTATTTTATAATGTGATGTGATGAAAAATATATGGTTAAAAAATAAGGAAAAATCTTAAATTTACGTGTAATATCATTTTATTGAAAAATAAGTGGTTAAAAATGAGTATTAAAATAATGAATTTTGGGAAGAATGTGGATCAAACAAATGCGGTGTGATTTTAACAACTAATGAAGAATTATTTTCATTTGGTTGTGGTAGTTTGTCTAATCATATTTAATTCGTGCTTTTATCTTTCTTCTTGTTTTTTGTTTTTTCATTTCCACTAAATTTGGTGCGAATTGTCCCAACACTAGAATTCACACACACAGCACATTATTATCTAATATCTCTAAATACCCTTTAGGGAGGTGCTCCCATTGGAAAAATATTCATCAATTAAGCAAATTGTATATTCGGGGATTAACACCCCCTCACACGAGGAAGTCTGCGCATAATAAACTAATCGCGAGCCCCCTTTTGTGAAGGGGTGTCATTCGGAGTGTTAACTTTGGATATATAAGTAGCATGATTGAATATTCATTGGATTTTGACATCATCGATCGTGATGGGATACTACAATCTTCTTTTCCCCTCGAGTTGCCTCGTTTTCTTATTGTGGACTTGGGATGAGGCGAAACATTTTCTTCTTGATCTTCCTCGACTTTTTCTAGTAAAACGTCACGAGAAATGGAGATGGCTTCTTCTTGGGAAGGTTCTCGATCGTCCACTTGCTCCTCACTAAACATAGGAGGGTAATGCTGCAGTGGTTTCTTTGATATGAACTTTAATGCCTACCTCTTTCTTCTTGCCACTCAATTTTATGTAGATTCAAGCGAATAACGCCAACATGCCATATTCCAAAAATATAATTAGAATTTACGCCCTAAGCTTTGCCAAACTACTACTCTCCAAGTTTCTACAAGAAAAAATGATAAATTGTGTTTCTTTTACGATTTAAGTGATATTCAAAAGTGGAAATATATTGTCAATTTGAAAACCAAAGGTGACTATCCTTACCTCTCTTTTTAGTCGATACTTATAGTAGAATGGAGTCTACCGATGAGAGATTGTAAAGCGATAAACACTGTATAATTGGTGTTTTCGTAAGCCCGTATTTGATATAGATTCTTTAAAACTCATTTTTTAAATTAACTTTCAATTACTTATTCTCTCAATAAAATATTTTGCATGATGATTCATAAATCACATTTTTCACAAAATTTATTATAAAAAAACTAAGCCCTTGTTTGGGCTCCGTTTTAATGTGTTTTTGGGAAAATGTATTTTTGAATAGTGATTTTTTTGAAAAATCTAGATAAAAAATAAGAAAATATTTTTGTAATACGTATAATATTATTTTATTGAAAAATGCGTGGGTAAAAGGATTATAGAAAAAAATGCATATGGGATAAAATGGAGCCCGGGTAGAGGCTAAATCAAATGAGTTTTGCTCTGTGTACGTAGCAATGTGCATAGAAGTATCCATAATAAACAAGTGTCACCCCCCCTATTGGGGGGCGTCTCGGCAAATAAGAGGTGACACCTATCCATTATGGACATTATTATGTACACATAGCAAAATCCAAATCAAATAGGCCATAAATAAACCTTACGGAATTTACAAGAACAAAGAAAAAGTAATAAACTATTTCTTATTATTTTTTGCTCATTAATTGCAAGTACTTCCAATCTAAAAATAAAAATATATATTAATGGGGTGTTTGACACTCATTTTAGTAGAAAAATGTTTTTTTGAATAGTGATTGATGAAAGAATGTGTGGTTAGAAAGTAAGGAGAATTTTTAGGTTTATGTGTAATATTATTTTATTGATAAAATGTGTAGTTGAAATGAAGAAAGAGAAAAAAAAAATGGATGCCAAACGGGGGCTAAGTGCCTGTATAGGCCCCATTTTTTTTCCTTCTAAGAATGTATTTTACAATAGTAGATTGATGAAGAATGTATGTTTAAAAAATAAGAAAAAGTTTTGAATTTGAATGTAATATTATTTTATTGATTATTGAAAAATTTATAGTTCAAAAGGAGAGAAAAAACATATTTTGAAAATAATATTACACGTAAATTTCAAGTTTTTCCAAAATTATGTTGGGTTGGAAGTACTATATGTTTAATATTTGATTAATCGAATACAAAAACTTAAAAGAAAACACCTTTTCAGGTTTTTTTTTTTTTTTTTTTTTTGGAATTTTAACAAGATGACTATAATTTTTAACAGGAAAAATGTTCAATACATATAAAAAATGTAAAAATATAAATAAAACTGACTATGGTAAAACTAAAACCTAATTACTTGGACCAAATGAAAAATAGGCAACATAAGAATTAGAGGAAAGTTAGGAAATCATGAGACTAATCTCAGCCATGCAAATGCATTACAAAAAAGCATTAACATTTCAATCACTTATAAATAAATTATAAGTAATTTTACAAATAAACAATTACAAATTATTATTCTTCACATTCGTGATTTTTTCCCCCAGCCAGATGCATCATTTTGCAGTTAAAAACAACCTTATCGAAACAAATGCAGAGACAACCAAACTAGGTTTTAAAGGCAGTGATTCCACCCCTCTTTGTCCTAAACCTCGTCGGCTCGGGTCGGCACTGCCTGAATATCTTAATCCTCTCAAATGCAGCAAGAACAGGTTAATTAATGAGTTAATCAAACTTAATTTCATGGTAATTATAAGTGTTTTTCTTTAATCTTATTTGGCCATGCAATGTAATGATCAGTAAGCCGAATTCTGATGCAAGAAGTGGAGTTCTATACGTATTTGCTGAAAAGGTTCTTTCCATTTCCATGTCGATTTTGAATATCGAGCTTGATCGTTGATGCTTGCGTTCCTTAGAAATGGTTTGAGGAGCCCGAGTACCAACCCTGGAATTATATGAGATGCTCGTTTTTTAACATTATTGATTTTATGTTAATGTTCATGATATAGACAACACATGGACGAGGATGTACGTGCACTGGGTGCTCGCCCTCGTGTTACTCAGGATCTCCACCGGGTAGGACAGATAATCCGTTGGTTCGTGATGTACAGTTCGTGCATCAGATGGACGTCTTTTCGCCATTCACTCGAATAGAGTCACCATCTGATAAATTTGAATTAAGTACATCCGCTTCTCCCGTTTGAGCCTCGCAAATTGATGAAAAAGGCATTTGATATCCTTTATGCAACTTGTTTGCGACCTTTTGTTGTAGCCCTACTCGGCATGAGTGCCTTGTTAATGTAGTGGAGTTGACGAGTTGTAAGATTGTAGTTACATGGAGATTAGTTGAACATGATGTATTTCTTTATATAAACGGTCTTTTTGCAAATATGAGTGTGTTTGATGCACATTTTTAGAAGATAATGCATTTTTTCGTAATGTGATAGTGAATATGTGGTTGAAAAAAAATGAAAAATTATTGATGTGATGAATAATATTATTTTATTGAAGAATTTGGGAATGAAAATGAGTAGAAGAATATAATGAAAATGAGAATATAGTTCAAACAGGGGCTATATATAAAAATTCCGCAAAATATTTTGCAAGTCTCTGAACTTATGCTTCACTTTTAAGTGCGTCACCAAAGTTTGTCTTAAGTGGGAATTGAAAGACCAGTTTTTAGCATCTATGAAAATGAGTTCTTTTTATTATTCTTATCTCATTTTGTCTTAAGTGGGAATTGAAAGACTCTAGTTTTTAGCATCTATGAAAACGAGTCTTCTTTGAATTTTCTTTAAAATGCTAGTCTCTTTTGTCGTGATTTTGTTTGGCTCTCTTGTCACAGAACCTTTTCCATTTTTATTTTCTTTTAATTCCTTATTATTTTGTTGACGGTATTGACCCCTTCTTTTATAACTGAATAACGTTTATTCATCTTCTTTCTTTATTGAGATCCCTAACATTTGTTTGATTAACGCTTCTTGGTCGGTCAACAAATTTTCGAGATTGACCAATGAAGGTTGCTCTGGCCAACCTTGTATAGCGGCAATGAATCCTCTAAATTCGGATATCAGACCATGTATAATTATTTTTCTCATTCTGGACTCCGAAATCTTAAGAATCTAATTTTGAAATTTCGTGACAAAGATATTTAATTTTATTAAAATATTGACTTACCGTTTGTTCTCCTTGAATGAGCGAGAGTAGCTTATTTTCCAGCAATTGCAACCTCAAGTCATTTTTCTGTGAGAATAATGTCGTCAAAGTGTCTCATGCTTCCTTCGGTGTGTTCTTATCCCTTATGTGTTCCAACAATTCTTCCTCAACTGTTATCTTTATAACGAACATAGCCTTGCCTGTTTTGATTTTCCATTTCTTTGGAGATCTGACCTCCTTCGGTGGCATCATGTCACTTCCACGAACAACTTCCCATAGGTCTTGCCCTTGAATATACAATTTCATGCAAATTTGTTGTCTGGTGTAGTTTTGATTATTGAGCTTCTTTACTCCACCTACCACTTGTAAGTCACTCATCGTGATTTGATTTACCTCTTCGTAATAAAGAAAGCTTTATAAAAACTTCACAATCTCCTTTTGTTCATGAAAACTTGAAGCTGAAAAATCCGTCTTTGACCACTTCGCTCTGATACCAAATTGTTGAGTTTATAAACTAACAAATTTTGACCACACCAAAAACACTAATTGATTGTATTTAGCAATGAAACACTCAATTTATTCTCTCTCTTTCCACTCTTTGTTTCTCACTCATGCACACACTCTCACTTCACTCATACTCTCCACATTCACACACACATTCAATACAGCAACACATATCCCTACAATATATATCCCTACAATATATAAAAGAAGGGAGTTGGTTACTATTCATAAGGCATCATCCTTAGCTCATGATGATGTCATATATATGTATTTATATCCTACAATAATAATAATAATAAGGAGGAGGAGGAAAAAAGTGTCGTTTTGATTTCTTACAGGCAAAAAAAAATTCTTCTACACTCAGCACTCATCTCTCTAAGGTCCTATACTTCACACGCAACAATCACGTCCATCCTTTTGTTAGAATCACCCATATCTTTACTCCACCATTTTTCTAGACAACCATTCGTTTTCTTTCTCCAAAGAATGACTTTATAAATTGTGCTTAAAGCCGATTTGTGTCTCTAATAAACCCTAAAAACTCTCTCGCTTAATCATTTTCGTACATTTGTGTGGAAGTTTAGATATTTTTTTTACAAGCCTAAGTTGTAATTTTCTCATTTCTTGAATATCAAAGTGATTTTAGCTGGTGAGTTATTTTGTTATTTATATTCTGTAAATGAAATTAATTTCTCCATTTTGTTTATAGTGTGTTCGCGCGTGTAAAAATATGTTCTTGGTTACAATTTAGCCTTTTCACTTCTTTATTTTTGAAAATCCAATTGCAACTTCATTTTTTGCTTCTCTATTTTTAGGATTTGTTGTGTGAATGAGTAATTTCACTTCTTTTACATCAAAATGTATGTATTTCATCTCTTTTTCGCTTCAATACATAGCGTTCATATTTTTCATTTTTTCCTCTAGATTTTGGGTCCTTGTTATTTTCTCCATTTCTTTGATTTCTTCTAATGATATATCTATTTTGGTTTGTATTGATTTTGTTAGCTTGGTTTTATGTTGTTACTTTTTTTTCAGATGGTTTATTATGGATTTGCAGAAAAGATGATGTTATGAAAAATTCAAGTCAAATGAGCTATCTCTTGTATCTGAAAGCTTTATATTCTGTCGGTGAACAATTTGGGAGTTTGGTATATGAGAATGATGGCTGTTACACCCGCTTTTGTTACTGAATTTCGTGTGGATATGGTTAAGATACTTGTATGTGGCTTTGCTGAATTTTGGATTTATAATTTGCTTGAACTAAATTGTGCTCTCATTAAGTTCCATGGAAGATTGCACTTTTCAAACTATAGGAGTATAAGAGTTATTTTCCTTTAGACTGACAACAAATTAAAAACCCAAAACCCTAGATAGCTACATGAAATGTTTTTTACACGTTTCTTTGGTGATTTCTAGATCTCAAACTTCTGCAATAGGATGTGTTAACTATTTTTCTCTATTAAGTTATTACAATCTTTCTAGTTTGCTAAGTCATAGTCTTGTGTTCAGAGATAAAGGAATAAGGACTTGGCATACTAGAAAGATGATAGCGATTTTTATGGCTATATTTGTGGAGTTTAATGATGGTTATATGTATTTTATTTTATGCTTCTATTGAGCTTTCAAGTTGTGGCCAATCTGGAACTTCTGACGTTATTTTCATCCAAAGATTATGTGTGTATTTATGTTATGAGAACTTCTTCATTAATTAGTTTTGTAAAGTTTTCATCTAACTATTGTCGAAGTCGTTCCTTTTGCTATTAGGGTTTTGAATATTGCATTATCATAATTGCTTATGGTTTAGATTTTTTGCATGAGTTAAGAAGATTAGAAAGTCGTGTAAAACATCAAACAATCCTGTGAATTGGAATTGTGGAAAGTTATTTGTTTACATTGTGTTAATTTCATACTCTTTTATTTCTTATCATCACTTTCAATTACATTGATAATAATTTTATTAAATTGAATTGAATGTTTTGTTACAAATTATTGTTCATTTTTCTCGCATCAACTTAGACTTAAACTAAAGACATATTACAATGGTTTTCACAATTTTATGCATTAGCTACAAGAATCTTGTGAAAATATGGAAACATCATTAGTTATGGACTTGTATTACATTGATGGTTAAAACATAAAATTGGAACATTGTTGTAAAATCTTGTAGTCGAAATCTCTTCTTTTCTCAATCATGTATTTTTTTTTATCTCCATGAACAAGTATCAATTTCAGTCTTCGAGATTTATGATTCATACCTTTTATGCAGCTAGTGGTGATCATACTACTTAACATCCTCTTATTGATAGGTATGTATTTAAATCCTATCCTTTTTTATTTAACCGATGCTGTCATTCTCGATTATTTATGTTTTTAAATACAAATAAAACTTCATTTTTTAGATTATATCTAACATGGATTTCCTTTTTTGAAGGGATAATTTTAGGTCCATATCAGTAAATTTATGTGAATTTGATTACTTGAGACTACATAACTTGGAAATTTGATTATATATTTTTGGACAATAATTCTTGTAGAGATTAATTGACTTTCTATTGCAGCAAAAGTTTAATGTGTATACTTATCTGATGTCTTTGATTACTTGAGACTACATAACTTGGAAATTTGATTATATATTTTTGGACAATAATTCTTGTAGAGATGAATTGACTTTCTATTGCAGCAAAAGTTTAATGTATATACTTATCTGATGTCTCTGTAGTATAAATATTATGTTGAACAGAAGTGATCCACCACATCGTTTCTTTCAAGTTATCAAACTTTCATTCAGCCATAATGTTCGTTTGGTGAGATTTAAAATGATTTATTTGTTAACATTTATTCATAATTAATAAAACTATATATAAAGTGAATAATATATGTTTATGAGACTTGTATTTTTTTATATAGTCATTTCCTGATCTTAGTGATACAGTACGTTTAATTGGCTACGATAGAATTATCTGTAACATACAATTGGAAAGAGGTGATGATAATATATAACTTGCTGGTGATGGCCACAATTCTTTAACCACCATAACTTACAAGGTGGTTATGTTATCGTCTTTGAATACAACGAAAATTCTACTTTTGACGTTTCAATATTCGATCATTCAGCCGTAGAAGTAACGTATGAGTTCGATATGTTTGAAGTAGAGATTTCACGTATTGATAATTGTGTCTTCTGATTAATGTTAGAGGCTGATCACGATGGTCGTCGGAAAATAATGAGCTCCTCTTTGACTTAAATCTTTTCTAGATTGAATCTTTCATGACTTACATGTATTAACCATTTTTCATATTCATCGTTCTCATCTAATTCTAAATTTCGCTATTTATAGATTTGTGAATTTGCTTTGTAGTATGTACCTGGGGCCTTCGCTCGATTGTATATACCAAAATTTGTCCAGAATGGTAGAATCCATGATTGTTCACATCATGATTGACCCATACGTACAAATCTAAGAACAAATGGTCATGTACGATGTTTCACCATAGGTTGGGCAGACTATGTTAAAGAGAAACAATTTCAAATAGGTGACACGTGTATCTGAACTTGTAAACTATGAAATCCCCGTATTCATGGTGTACAAAGTATGTTGCGCCGATTGAAGTTTGACTCTTACATGAATTGTATATTTTCGTTTGTACCTTTCATGTTCACTTATTATTGAACATTTGTTTTGTTTTCTTATGTATAAGCATTCCATAACTAAATCCATTAGGATTTGGGTTTCTAATTTGCTTGTGCTATTTTTACTTCAAATTTGCACTCAATTTGTACGTTTTATTTATTTTGAGCAAAGTCGTTACACAAATTTGGTTTTAATACTTCTAATTAACATATATGATGAAATCCTACATTTGGACTCCGTTCAGTGCTATATCATCGTCATTCGGAGACTAGCATCCTTCTAGCTAAAGTTATTCCCAGTAAGTAAACAGTTTAAAGACTTATACTTTTATAAAAAAAAATAATAATAAATAAAAAATCTTCAATATAGATTTCTACTCTTGATGTCTTCACAACAATCTAAATAGGATATTTTAGGTCTATATGAAAAATACTTTGCTCTATCTCAAATTTTTTACGCTTCTTCAGGTGCTCATACTTTTGGCTTTCAAAACTATACCTTCGTGTAAGTAAAGAGGTATTTTCTCACTTAATTTTTGCTCTCTTTGTATAATTGTTCTTTTTTGTATTTCTATTTGAGGCACGCTTTCATTTGTACACTTCTATTTAATTAATCGAGCTATACATTTTTTTGGAAGTACATCTAAAAAGTCATATTAACAATAATGCTTGAGCCTTTTCCAAAGCATTTTTCACTAAATTTAGAAAGATGTCTGTCTGAAGCTTACCATAGCTTAAAAGAACAGTCAAATATCTTCACAGAAAACTTCTCTTATGTTTGTAACTACAAAATGAACATTATAGAGCTCAAATCAATGACGACTTTCTATTAACATATTTAGTCGTTCTTTTAAACTATGTCATGCTTTTGGGAGATTTCTTTCTAAACTTTGTGATGAATACTTTGGAAGAGGCTCAAAATCTATACTCCAATATGATTTCACATTGAGATGTGATTCCTTAACTAACATTTATTATAGTACGTTATTTTTTCTCAATTTATTACATATATTTCATACCACTCTTTTACATAGAAAACTCATTTTGTTTCTCCTTTCTAGGAAAAACCAATGATACAAGAACAAAAGATGGATAAAAAATTTGGAGATATGTTTAAGCAAGACCCAATAAGCAGATTTTCTTCATTTTCCATTTTTTGAAATATATGGTGTGTTTGAGCCACATTATTTTGAAAGAATGTATTCTGAAATAGTAGATTGATGGAGAATGTGTGGTTGAAAAAGAAGAAAAGGTTATTGATGTGATGCAAAATATTATTTTATTGAAGAATGTGTGGTTGAAAATGAGTAGAAAAATGAGAATGCAAATTTTAATGTATACCAAACAGGGGCATAGTCTGTTGGTCCATCAAATCCTATGGACGAGAATGGTGGAAAAATTAGGTAGCTTTTCCATTTATTTGAAAGTTTCGTTCCTGATAAATTTTATGTCTTAGGTCAGTCCTAAAAGGCATTCAGCTTTGCTTGATGCAAAAATATATGGACTTGAGTTATTTGGGGTACTAATCTTCAGAAAATATTCACATTTGCAATTGATCATTTGAAATGTTTTATTTATATTGAAGTCGACAAATAGTATGGTACTAACGAAGTTCGTATTTTGCTCTCTTGCATATTATTATTATTATTATTATTATTAATGTAATTGTTTATATTGCATTTCTTAGTCTTTTAATAGTTCCTTATGCTAATAAAAAATCTATTTACCTTTTGATCTTTGAAAGTAGACATGTAAAATACATTCGACATGTATTGAAGCGAAGTCATCCATGCTTCCTCCAACGAAATTTATAATTTGCTCTCAGGTAGAAATAAGTCCAACGCACTCTTTAAGAGCATGTGGTTCCATGTAAATAATGAAAAATATAATGTCGATTTTGCATAGGTATGATCTCGCTTCAGGCTAAAACATTAAGAATAATGTATGTAGTTTTATGTGTACTGTCACTTGATTATTCAATTACTTTGTTTTTTGTCTTCTATAAAAAAATCTTATTATTTTATTATTATTTTTCTTGTTACATCGTTCCAACTGCACATATACTCGTAGGATGCAATTGCAAGTGATACAAGAGAGAATTTATTTATGAATATGATTCTTCACATAATCAATTGCAAATGTGAATTATTTCTTTTATGTGATGATGATGTGTTGTCAATATGTATACATATATCTTTCTATTATAATTCACATTATTTGTATGCACATGAACATGTTTGTGAAATATCACGAGTTTCTTATATTTGAGGTAAACTTAAACATTAATTTAACTGCATATATTGTTACTTGGATTTTCTAAAATTAGTCCTCATGACGCAGGAAAAAAATATAAATTATATTATCTAATTCTATGAATCACCTATTTATCGTACAATTTGGACACATATCAATAAAACTAAATTATCACATTTTACTTAATAAGTCGTCACTTAAAAACATTGAAATATATCTCCACGTCTTAGCTAAAAACATGTTGCGTAGATTTTGTCATAATGGTTGCATTTCATATGAACTTCTCCAAGGTATCTGAAGCCTTTCATATCAGTTCTCTGCTTTTTTTGTTCTATTGCAAAAATCCATAGAATTGAGAATGCTTTAAAAGATTTTTTAAAATTTTTTATTCTTTTTTCATAAAATTCTACAAAAAAAGCTTGTTCAAGTTACTTTTGAATATGAAAGATGCATTGTCACCAAATTTGGGGGAATGTATTAGTTACTGTCCCGTAATCCTTTGTAATGTGTTTGTTCTTATGGTAAAACTCTTTCTTTTTATGATTTTTACTATCAACTCCTACCACTTTAAAGTAATTTTATCACTTTATTGACATGTAATCTCTGTCATGACTCAATTTGACTTTGAGAGCTTATCGAGGTTGACCCCGTTCATGCAATTGACTTACATGTTCATGTTGGAAAAACTTTCTTTATAGTCATAGCTCACATATATATATTTTTTATTTAGTTTCCACATGATGGATGATATAATTAATGGTGTTGCACACTATATAATTTTCATTTATATAGTTATTCGAATCTTTTTTATTTTATTTACTATCTTATGGAAAACTTATTGTTGGATTATATCATATTGTACTAGAGATAAAGCTTGCTACGAAACCTCGAGAGGCAATGGCTACAATCAAGACATTTTCATATGTTTAAGGACCGGCGTATCATTCTTACTTACACGTTGCAACGAAGAAACATATAATGCTAAAATATTTTACGTTGTACCATATGATTTTCTGTTTAATTTAAACATATTGATGTTTCGATAATATTTGGATATGTAACTTATTATCTTTTTTTTTTATTTAGAAATTGGATGCTAGGAAATAGATTGTTTGAACAACGGTAATTTTTTTTTTCTTTTTTCCAGTCAATGTGGGTTTTATAGCTATTCCTTCAAATTGGGTTTCATATTGCGATTTTCCTTGGACATACTTTTTTATTATGTAATCATTCTTCCGAGTTTAATTAAATCATGAATAATGTATCCATTATGATCATAAACTTTCTTTATCATTTATAACTTAATGTGTATTTATAATCATTCATGCTAAGTCTACGTCATTATATGTTTAAATTTTTCTAAAATATATTATCGTTCTAACGAATTAAATTACAAAAATATAACAATCATCGTACAACGCACGATACACCACTAGTATATATAGGTAACAAAGTCGGTGGCGGATCCCTCTACATAACTCTAATATGTCATTTGAGTGGATGCATCAATTCTAGAATAATCCTACAATGGCAGTGGACTTTGTTTTCGGCAAGTAATGAGTCTCTAGAATATTCTATATGCTTAATGTCTAGCAAATTCTAGATATTTAAAGTTGGTGATGATTTCTTGAGGATGTGGATCGGGTCTGATCAATTTTGGGTTCTACCTGGCCCTGAATTCCAAGTCGGTTTGGGTAAATTGATGCCCAAACCAATACAATCACATTGTAGAAATTGAACCAAGAGAAAATTACACCAAACCATGCTTTTTCTTTTACATTTTAAAATTTCAGATTTTTAACTTTTTTATTCACTTTTCAGGTTTTTATAAATTTAATTAATTAATAATAATATTATAAAATTAAATTAATTTATATACCTACCCTTACTACTTACCCCCACCACATTTTAAATATAAAACCATACTAAACCCTAATTCATTTCATTTTTTCATTTCATCTCTCACGCCTCTCTCACCGCCGCCTCTCCGGCGACCACTCCGACCGCCGCTTGCTCCGGCGACCGCCGCCTCTCCCCCTTCCCCTCCCCTCCTTCTTCTCGGCAGATTCGGCAGATTCCCCCGCTCCGGCGAGCCCCCCATTTCTGGCAGATTCGGCAGCGGCGACGCTGCTGAGATTCAGCAGCGTCGCTGCCGTTCAGCAGCGTGGGTCTGCTGAACGGCAGCGAGGCTGCCGTTCAGCAGCAGATTTTTTTTAAATTTTTTTTAATTTTTAATTTTGAGCAGATTTTTAATTTTGGAATGGTAGAAAGGCAGTGCAGTGGGTGTGAGATGATGTGCTATGGGTGTGCGTTGTTTGTGGGGATCTGTATGTGTTGGAGATGGATCTGTGTGTGGGTAGCTTATCTGTGGGTGTGGTGGCGGATGTGTGAACGGTGGTATGTTTTGGGTGGTGGCAGTGATTGTTTTTTTTTTGATCTGTGACCTAGTTATTGAACCTTGATTTTTTATTTTTGTCTGTGACCTAGCTTTTTTTGGTGTCTGTGACCTAGTTATTGAATTATGATGTTTTTTTTTTGGTCTGTGACCTAGTTTTTTTGGTGTCCGTGACCTAGATATTGAATTGTGGTTTTTTTTTTGTCTGTGACCGTGCTATTGAACATGTGGTGGGTTTTTTGGTGTCTGTGACCTAGCTATTGAACTGTAATGATTTTTTTAGTGGCTGTGACCTAGCTATTGAATTGTTGTGGATTTTTTTTTGGTGTCTGTGACTTAGTTATCGAACTGTGACCCACAAATTTGAAAATACGTGACTTGTGACATATAATTTTTATTGATCTGTGACCATTGTTAATTTGTGACCGTAATTTGATAATTTGTGACGGTATGATAAGTTGTGACCTATAATATTTGTGATATGTGACCGATAAAGAAATCCTGACTTTAAAGTTTTAATTTGTGACCATAATTTGATAATTTGTGACGGTATGATAAGTTGTGACCTATAATATTTGTAATATGTGATCGATAAAGAAATCGTGACTTTAAAGTTTTAATTTGTAATCGATGAACAAAATGTGACCTATAATATTTTTAAATTGTGACTATAAAATAATGTGACACATGAAAATTTTGATTTGTAATCAAAAAATAATTTGTTACTAATAAAATGGTTAATTGTGACCTAAAAACTCTTAGATTGTGACCAAACTCTTAGAATTAAATATGTAATATTAAATTGATTTAATAATTTATTATTTCATAAATAAAAATATTAAAAACCTGATTTTTGAAATTTGAAACTTGTTTTTGTATTTTTGAAATGGTGTAAAGTAAACCCCTTATAAATGTAATCTTCCCTTGAACCAATCCAAACTGTCTAACTTCGAACACGAGATTTACCCAACATCGAATATTGAGTTTGTTGTACAAATCTCGAGTTTATGCATCAAACTCGATATTTGATGTTATGCAAATCTCGAGTTTCCAAGTCATAAAAGTATTAATGACGAAATTCAGTTTGGGTTACATAGTAATCAACCAAAACCGTGAAGCTTGTGAAAATCGATCCAAGTTTATTTGGATCAGATCGATTTGTCAGTTAGGAGGTCTTTTTGCTTACGATATCGGGATCATTAGTTCAAAGGTCGGTGATAAAATTTTAAAATTGTGTAAACTCGAGAATTATATTGATTAGGGCATGATCATTGTTTATCTTATGTGGGAGCATTGTTAGGATAGAAGAATGGCAATCAACCAACGAGGGACGAGAAAAAGTTTTAAAATGAGAGTTGATTGAATGGTTACTCATCCTTCCACGGGTTTTAGTGTCACTTTTCCAACATGGCAGGTGAAAATAGACGAAACCTGAAGTCGATTGCTTTTACTTTTACTTTTTGTTTTTGGCTAAGAGAATCTGTGAATGCTTTCAGCTAAATACGTCATGCTCATTAATCAAGTGAATCTGTATATTAAAAATAAGTAAAAGCCGTATTTTAGAGGCAGTTCTTACTTAAAATGAATAAGTTATTTCACTTATTGTAACAACTTATTAAACATAATTTTTAAGTCAAATCACTCACGCCACAACCGCAATCTTGTAATACAAAAACGAGAGAGCCCATCTAGCCAAGTTTAAAAATAAAGAAATATTTTACATAACTTTTATTCGTGAAATTACTCTAGTTTTTTTTGGCATTCAAGCGTATATTTGATTTATATAAAAAAATTATAAAAATTTAAATCAAAGTCAATAACTATTTTAATTACATTAATATTTATCTACATTTTTAACCATATATTTCATTATCTTTTAGCAAAATCAAACTGACGTTTCGAGCTAGTTAAATAAGCTTTACCTTACTTTCAATAGCTCCAAAACACAATTTATATATTTTAATAAAAGATAATGAAATATGGGTTGAAAATGTAGATAAATATTCCAAATTTACTTTTAGTGGTTGTTTGAAAAGTTTTTAAAAAAAAAAAAGTAATATTATTCATCCACAGTGTGTTTACAAACACAGTCTAGGCGGCTCTAAATGATAGATTAAATGAAATGTGACTTCTCATTTAATGTCACATTAACGTCACCTAGACTGTGTTTGTAACCCCAGTGGGGATGAATGGTATTACTCTTAAAAAATTGTTAGAAATTTGAGATCGAAGTCAATAATTTTCATAACTTATAGTTAATATCCAATTTTCACCACTCAATGTGTGAAAATCCACATTTTCGTCACTCGTTTTGTGAACCTATAGATCATTAAAAAAAATAAAATAAAAATTCAAAATTGGCTTTTTAGCTATTCTAAATTCTAGGTATGACATAAAAAACTTGTCAAAACTAATATCCACGAGACCCCAACCTGAATGAGGCGAAAATCACCCGCCTAATTGGGTAAATGGGGCGGGATTGGAGTGGTTGTTGTCCCGAAACAGGTGTGGGATGGGGTATGAAAAACATGATTCCTACCTCGCAACCCGTTTCATTTAAGTTAATTTAAAATTTAACAAGTTTTTTATCAAATAAAAAGAAAAGATTTCTCATCATTTTTAAAGAGGACATAAATTGTTCTTAACAAATTGAAAAGAAAACTAAATAAAAACAAAAAATAAAATAAAACAAGTAAATCGGGCAGGGAACATGTCTCGTTCGATCCTGCTTTAACTAGGTACGTAGGTGGGGCAATTAAAAATAATACCTGATGGGTTGGAGGACGAGACGACAAACTTGTCTCGTTGTTATCCTTACTAAGTCCCAACACACTAACACACATCATTAAAATCAAATTAAAAAAATATATATTTTTTAACTAAACTTATACTTAGTTTCTATTTGGCATCGATTAAAATTCAGAATTTAATTTAAGTCAAAGTCAACAATTAATTTTAATTATATAATTTTGTGAATTTCACAACTTTTTATTTATACATTTCATCAAATTTTATCAAAATCTATTAAAAAACTGATTTTAATCCCCACTAAATAGTGGCTTATAAGTAAGTCCATGTTTGATAGTTCTTTGAAACTCATTTTCAAAAAAATAATTTTACACGCAAACTAATAATTTTTTCGTACCTTTTAACCACATAATTCTCCAAAAAAAAAAATAAAAATTCTTCACATAATCTATTCCAAAAAAATTTACACCAAACATGCCCTAAACATGTTTTGTGAAGAAAAAAACGCGGGTGTGACTCGTTCCGAAACGAAGAAGGAAAGATTTGTTTGGAGAGAGAGAGAGAGGGAGGACAGAGAAGAATCTTTCTCTCTATTTGTGTTTTTTTTTTTTCTGTGTGAAGAAGATCTCATCCTCTCTACCCGAATCGGATCTTCTGCGATCCATCGAAAATCTCTCTTCCAACAGTATACTAGAAAATTTTGATCAATTTGATTATTATTATTTTTGTTCTTTTTAGGGTTTTCCAATTGATCGATCGATCAATTGATCGTAATTGTTATTTCAAATCAGGCAGGTATTTTTGGTAACCTGAATTCCAATCTTTAGAGTTTTTTGTTTATCATTTTACGGAAAATCCGAAACCCTTATTTTGGAAAACAGAAATCCCCAAAAGAAAATTATTATTTTTGATGGCTACAGCAACTAACCCAGTCCCTAGTTCTTCTTCGGCTCATCACTCCCCTAGGAGTCCCAATTCAAGGTGGGCCTCGGCGGCGCATGGCAGCTCATCTTCGTGGACTCAGATTGTCCGTGACTGTGACTCGGAGTATGTCATCTCTTCTTCTTCCTCGGCTGCGGCAGCGGCTGTAAACGGCGTGCTTTCTCCACATTCTTCTTCCTCATCTGGTGTCGTTGCTACGGAGGCAAGTGTGAATTCCTCTTCTTCACCAGCTTCTTCCGATTCTTCCCCTTTCGAAGCTGCTTCTACGCTGGCAGCTGTAGGTGGTTCTATGACCTGTCCTTCGATGGAGAGTGGTGGTGCTGCTTGTGCGGTTGAGACTCCGGCAGAGAGTACTGAGCATGGTGGGGGAAGCAGCGGCAGCAATGCTACTAAGAAACCGGCTTGGAACAAGCCTTCAAATGTTGCTACTGCAGAGATTAGCGCTGTAATGGGGGCAGTGTCTTGGCCTGCTCTCTCTGAATCCACCCGTACATCCCCAAATAAGTCATCTTCTTCTGATTCTCTCAAAGCTCTGTCTGATGGACCAGTCTCTTTGTCACAGGTCCTATATATATTGACACAATTATGTTTTACATTCTTATTTCTTTTGCGTATTGATTTAATGTTACACGTGAAGTTCTTAATTTTCTGCTATACACAACCCTACAATTTACTTTAACGTATCTGTACGTCTTATGCTGCATTATAATAATTAATGTTCATGTACGTTATATGCTGTGGTTTTATATGAAAGACCATTGCAGTTGGTTTTTTAGTATTTGCTACCAAGGTTGGAAAATTTGACTTCTCTATTTTTATGCTCATGCCTGTATGATAGGGCACTGGAGTAGGTTTTTCGTCTACCCATAAACAAGATATCAGTAGTAACACCAATCCTATTTTAGCACCCCACTATGCCGGCCCTGCCAGGCAGAGGTCTATGAAGATTGATGGTGGGGGTATGAGCAATAATGATGGATCAGCTAATGACAACTTTTCTCACTCGCTACCGGCAGAAGGTGCAGTGGTGGAACTAGTCTCTAATAATTTGGGTAAGTCAGGTAGCTCTGCTGGGGAGTCTTTTGTAAAGGATAACATGGATAGGGAGGGTGGGCATGGTGGAGGATCACATGGTGGAAATGTGCTACAACAGCAGCGGAGTTCATTTAGAAGAGGCAGTGGTGGTCCACACCCCCGAGGGGATGTCTCCCATCATCATGGCCGTGGCGGCAGGCGTGACCGGGAACGTGGGAATCAGGATTGGGATACTCCTCATCGAAGTTTTGGCAGCAGAGAAGGCAATATGCCCCAGCAAAGAGTTTCTTCTAGACCTTTCATTCGCAGTCCAGTTCCTAGTACACATTATATTACCCCTCCTCCTTTGGCTGTGCGACCCTTTGCTACTCCGATGGTTTACACCGGTGAGATTTGTTACTTCTATGATCATGGTTTCTTATATTTGTCCTTGTACTGATGTTCTGATATACTTGCAGAAGTGCCTTCTCCTGTATATTATGTTCCAGGGCCTCATCCAGATCCTCTCAGAATGCCCATGGTTCCAATGCCGCCTGTGATTTTTCCTGTGTCAGATCCTCACTTGTCTAACAAGATAGTGAATCAGATAGATTATTATTTTAGGTACTTAATTATGTGGTTAGTTTCTCTTATGAGGAAATCAAAATTATTACTGTCTACCACTATGCAGACACTAACATCTTGTCTTCTTTTACCCATTTCTTATTCCAGTAATGAGAATTTAGTTAAAGATACCTTCTTGCGCCAGAACATGGATGTTGAGGGATGGGTATCAATTCATTTAATAGCAGGTTTTAAGAAAGTAAGTTGCCAAGAATGATAATTGTCTCTGTTCATTTCTTGAAGTCAAATTGTTCTTTTGCCTGTCTTTTCATACAATAGTCCATAATAAGTTCAATATGCATCATGCTTCATGTAGATTTATTGGACAATCCTAGGTCCCTGACTGATTTTCACGATGATATTTTAAGTGAAGGTAGTAGTTGCCCTAAGGTTGGTAATACATGCCTCAATTTCACATCTTACACCGGGGATTCTTCCTTGCTCCCTCTATGAGGCATTCACTCTTGGAATTTGCTTTTTTACTTCTGCCTCGATATTTATGATTCTCCTATAATTTTAATCTTGGTCCATGTCCTACTGAAATTTTAAGAGCACTCTGTAGTTTTTGCAAAGGGTGGGATCTTAGTGTAATTACCAGATACCTCACTATGTGGTATAATTTGCTCTAATTTTAATGTTTTAATGTGTGGCTGTTCTCGCCAGCAGTTGATATAAGATACAAGATGAACAGCTTTGCTTTTTATATTTCATCTATGGACTTCAGGCTTTATCTATTTGTGAACTCGTTTTTTCCATGTCTTCTTAGCTGTGGCTGGGTTGTCTCTCTTCTTTGTTGAAATTGAACTGTTAAGTTATGATGCAAGTCTTAATCAATTCTAATGATATGAGTCTGGCAGTGTTGCCTTGCCTCAAAATGTTGATATCTCAAAGTATGTGAACATGTATGTCTGCAACTACCAGTATTCTGGCTTACATTACATATTTATGGGAATTTTAGTATTTGCTAATTGATGGTTTTGAGAAAGTTCTTGTAGAAGCTCCTTTAGTGAAAAAAATTGTTTCTTCAAATTAGGCTCTTTCAATATATGCACCTAATTATACAGTTGAAACTAATGAATCATTTAGTTCGTCTGCCTTCTGTGGGAATCCATATATTTCTCATTCATTTCTTAAGATTTGATATTGATTAAATCTTTTTTTCAGGACTTGTTTGTATTAAGCTTTAAAAACTTGTCAAGATGTATTGCTTAGGGGAGGAGGAACCTACTTTGGATATAGATGACTTCTGGTTGAATTTGATATTGACGTTTTGCAGTAGCTTAAATGAGCCATGTAACAAATCTATGAGACAGTATTTTTCTGGACAGACTTGATGGACGTTCCATTTTGTTCTGTGTTGTTAAGCTGAACACTTTTGAATTCTCTCAACTCTTTCATTCTTCTAAATACACAAAATTTAATTGGAGAACTGAACATCATGTTCTTTCTCAGTGTTAAAAGAGGATAGTGCAGTAAGAAGCTAGGATATGCCATCCTTTTGAGATTGAACCGATCATATTGTGGGCTAGTGTGTGATAAATTCAAGAAATGGAGAGACGACTTTGTTAAGTGAGTGTCAAAAAGTAGCTTATAATCAGAAGTTGCGTTTGTTTTTGGAAATTGTTGGAGAAGCTGCTCTTTTGTTGTGAAGAGGTGAAATTAGCTGCCTGGGGCTTTTGACTTGAAAAGCAGCTGATAATCACATTTCGATTGGGATGTCCTTAATGTCTGTTGATCAAGCTGGACTGATTGTTGGCTCCATGGTGAAAAAAAAACTACAATCAGCTTACTCAATTTTTCCTTGTAGTCACCGAACATGAAATAGTTATTTACTAAGAACTGGGAATAAATATTCGCAAGATATTTTGGCTGAAGGAAACGAGAATTAGAGATTCAAAACCAAGTCAAGTGCATTAAGGAGATAGTAATCTTTAATTTAGTGATGAGATGATAAGGATGAGGGATTTATTTAGACAAAGTAATTTCATAGAAAATTGTGGGGTCTGTCAAACTATTGATGATAAACATGTTAACTATACTAAAAGGATTTAGATTCCCAAAGTGAGAGGCTCTGAAGAGGATTTAGATGGTAAAAGAAATTGGTTGTGATTGTGATACCCCATCGAGGTGTGGAAGGGTTTAGGCAAGCCGGTACATTTTGGTTGGCGAACTTGTTAATGAGATTTGAAGAATAAAATAATGTTTGCTAAGAACAATGAATATTTTTAGTTGGCAAATGGGTTTAGGTGTTTTATTTATTAGAATAAAGAATATATAGATTATGCAAACTATAGAGTTATGAAGCTCATGAGCCATAATATTAAATTATGAAAAAGATGGCAGCATTTGATTGAGCATAGGTTAAGGTGTAACTCAGAATTTTAGATCTAGCGTGGTTTTATGATTGAGATCTATCTTCAAGCCTTTAGCTACTTAGGGGGTTGTTGAGAAAAAACTCAATTTGCATATGATTTTTGTAGGAAAAAAATACTCCAGGGTGTACAAGGAAGTGCTACAATGCTTTTGAGAATAAAAAAGATTTTCTGTTATTTATATTACATATTAATTAAGGATATATATGATCAAGTGCTCAAGAATAGCATGCAGTTGATAGTAATACAAAATTTCGGTTGCAACAAGATTCTGCCAAAAAATTATTTTTTATGTTTTAGTAAAGTATGAGCTCGTGGACATATTTAAGAAAGTCTCTTGGTATATGTAAGTTGATGACATAGTTTTAATAAATAAGATTGGGAGGATCTTAATAGGTAGGAGCTAAAACTTTGGATCAATACTTTGAAATCTTGAGATTTTAGATTAGGTAGAGTAGAACTAAGGCAGAATATATAGAATACTCTTTTAGTCATAATAGGAATAAAGACGAAGAGAGAGAAAAGGAAAGAGGGATCTGTGCATGTGTTTTTAACACATGTATTTGACTATAGTTGCTGCATTTGAGGCCATAACAGGTTTTCTGGCATAGTTGCTGAAGGGAAGGGGGCTCAAAAGGAAGGGGGAATGGTGGCGGTAAGGAGGTTTGTGTTGTAATTAATGGTGGGAGCATTTTGGAGAAAAACAAAATCAGGTCTAGCGAGCAAAAATGTCAAAAGAAAAACTTCTGGACAGTTGCGTTATGCCATTAGAATCTAGAAACATCTTAAGGAGGATGCTTTTAACTTTTAGCTTTTGATAGCTTAATTGAATCATTTAGAATCTATAAGCTGTATACCCAGGCAAGCGAGACAATTTTTTAAAGTCGCTTCATGCTCATATTGAGCAATTGCAAACAAGACCAATATTCATTTTCATCTCATGAACTCTATTTCCATGCATGGCCTGTTCAAAAAATGCTATGACGCTCTTCATAACCTACACAAGAAGCAGTTGAACCATTCTACATTTATGGCTGCTAATTTCCTGTTTTCAAAATCCACAATTAGTTAAGTTGCAGATTCCAGAGTTTGTTAGACTGGTTGCCAAATAATGAGCTTGGTGCATGTGATATCCCAATGGAATTTTACTCATGAAGTTAGCTAAGATCATTGTTTTTTTTTTTTAATATGTTTTTGTCTCTAACAAATTACTCTTCACGACTAAGATAAATTACCTGTGTAAACCATTGTGAATATAGACCTCGTCTTCTATTGTCTTAGTATCCGATCGGATATATTTGTCAATAATTGAGCTGTCAGCATTAAACTAGAACAATCTTGAGTATGGTTGGAACCCGTCGTTGCCCTAGAAAATACTGATATTTTAGTGGTTCAGATAAGTGAATGAAAATGTCATTGTCAATTGGTTTGTGTTTTTCAGCATCCAAAATGCTCACAACTTTAAGCGAATTCTTATTAGCCATTTTGGTAAGCCTAATATTATCTTTGATGCCGGTTACAGGTCATGCAGCTGACGGACAATATTCAACTTATACTGGAGGCTGTACGGGCTTCAAACGTTGTGGAAGTACAGGTTTGAATTATTTTTGCA
This sequence comes from Fraxinus excelsior, assembly GCA_019097785.1. Classification (NCBI taxonomy): domain Eukaryota; kingdom Viridiplantae; phylum Streptophyta; class Magnoliopsida; order Lamiales; family Oleaceae; genus Fraxinus; species Fraxinus excelsior. Next base: position 24,009,806 of record CM032638.1, read on the forward strand.
GTATTTTATCAACATCACCTTTATTTACCATACATTAAAACGCGTCTCATGAGTCATGAGTTCTTTTTTTATAATACTTTTGGCAAAATGAATAGTATCCTGCAGTTGCTGGGTGTCTATATAATTGTTTTTATATAGTATATCCTGTGGTTTCTGGTTTGTTGTACGATTGTTTTAAATAAGGACACAACCCTTGTACATAGATGCATAGCCGACTTCAATGGGTGATATTGTTGGTTCAATGCCTGTGCAGTTCTCTAATGTTCTGTCCTTTTGCCTTGTAGGTCGATAAAGTGAGACGGAAAAATGATTGGATGAAATGGATAATGCCACCCGTTCCAAGGTGAAAAATATAGTTGTTGATTTTACGGGAGCGTGGTCTTAATTTTGTTGAGTCTTTGTTTCGTTCTAATTATCGTGGTTTGGTGGTTGGCGTCTGCTCACCTGGCATTTGGTTTCTCCTCCATATGCCCCTTGGCTTTTTTTTTTTTTTTAAATGCTCTGTGGCTGCATGACTTGTTGCTGGAGGCAGTCATATGAACATGTTGATGGAAGTGTGAAGGATTTTGTTCGATGTTGCTATATTGTGCTACACTAGTTACTGTATTCTATTGGATTTGTGGATACCTTGTTATGTTTTACGTTACATTGCGTTGCATTCAATATCTAAGGTTACATTTTGTGCGTACATCTTGCTCATGGCCCTAAGAACAATCATCTTTAAGTAACGATCCCACAATTTCCTGGACTCCTAGTGCACGTGTTTCGTACCAATCCTTTCACCGCCATGTCTCTTGGTATAAAGTTGTGACAAACACGTATACATTGCTATCTTGATTCTCGAGAACCTTGTTATAAAAATTTTGTGCGTAGGGGGGACCGTCACTTGTCGATTCAGTAATCCATTATGTAAATTATTATGTACGTGTAGCTTGGTCCTTATTTGTTAGAAAACTCTTCCAAAAGTTTTTCAAATTTCATATGAATTAGATTGGATTCTTAACTCTCTTAAGTCTCCATAACAGATTTGATCACGTTCCAAAACTTTGTAGTGATGTTTAGTTGAGACTTTAAAATTGTAATTGAGTGTCAAAACTTCCAAGTGGGTAGACGGTTAAGGAGGCAACCTCAAAGGACACGTCTAGACTCACTATATCTGGCAAATGGCTTGACCAACTTAATCAGACTATGGACGCACCATAGAGGTTTAAATGTTGTTGTGGCATCTTGCATGGCCCCATTTTGAGGTGGCGCAACATGAACCTCTTTGAAGGTGCGTCGGACTAGTGTCTGGGCTTGAGACGCTCTGGGATGGGCCTACGGTCCATTTGATCATAAGTTTGCATAGGTCTTATGCAGGCACAATCCTCTCTAAGGTAGCGGGTATGATAAGAGCATAAAGTGTATATGGCTGCTCTATTAAGACTTTGAGGTTCTATGTAAAAAAGTCAGTTTGCTTAAAAGCGGTAGAATAAGTTCTTAATTTTTTCTTAATATTTTTTTTTATCTAATTGTTGTAGGAATTATCCCTTACTGTGTGTTTCACGCGGAAAGTCGAGTCTCGCTAACAATTAAAAGCGGGTTCAGACGATTGTGTAAGGAACAGATTTTTTGTGACAAAGTCTTCTATGCCTTCTCTTCTATACTCTTCTGACAGTTATTGTCATGGAACCGCTTGAAATTGCCGATCGTCCTGTAACTACCTACGTTCTTCATCATGACTGACTTGTCATAGAACTACCGTTCTAACTACTATCATTACTTTTAGCATTGAACTGCTTGTAACCGAGATTTTTTGAATCGTGGGACATGATGAGGTTGCCCCTTAACTGCCTTAGTAACCGTTACTTAAGATAACAATTTACCCAGATTCTGGGCGTTTAGCAGGCTTGGGCGATAATAGCATCGTCACCGTGAATATTCATAAAGTGATGTATCCACCCAGAGCTTGGACGTCTTGTATACTTGGGCGATGATGGGCCCCCGCTGCATAACTCTATCTTTAGGTCTTTTACATGGTCTCACTTGGGTCTGTTCTTCAAATTTCCTAACTGGGGTTTTACTTTTTGGGCCATTTAATTGGGCCTTATTTTTATGCATCAACAACGTGACTTACGAGATGATGATTCGTTTGAACTTTGAACACACCAATCTTGAAATTTTGATAATTTGTTTGATTTTTCAGGTGGATAGAATGGTTATATTAAATATCATGAATTCTGATACTATATTAAGATTTGAATTTCATCTAAAAATATCAACATTATTAAGAGAAATAACTTTTAAACTTGGAGTTCAATCTTAAAAGTTCACCTTTATTAAGAGAAGTTTGATAAAATGATGGTAAGTGTTTTATTTATATTTAATGTGAAATTTATTTCTTAATATGCATTTTCTAATACTTGTTTGATTCTTATTATTTTAAAAATACATTTTTCTCTTTTCTATTCAACCAAACATTCTTCAATAAAATAATATTAAACGCAACTTCAAATCTTTTCCTTATTTTTAAATAACACATTCTCCATCAATCTACTATTTCAAAATGCATTTTTAGAATAACTTCTATTTGTATCTAAACAAGTAAAATTGTCATGAATTGAGTGAAATAGGATGGGATTGATTCTAATGGCTATTCAAATGAGCGAACTACTTAGTTGATATTCTCATTTAAAGGTCAATTTGAATTTTAAGAAGACCACAAGCAAGTTGGAAATATATGACATTTATGCACCTACTTGAGGGTAAGTATTCAAATAAATTATTTTTAATTTTCTTTTATTAAGAATAGAATTCTTAATCATAAATTATTTCTATTTTTAAAGGCTAAAAAAAGGTAAAAGGAAAAAAAAAAAAAAAATAGCCTCCAGTTGGGAAGAATTTGTAACTGGTTTTGATTTAAGAATAAGCAAAATTGAGTAATGAATAAATGAATCACGTGTAAATTTATTGAAATATATGGTTAAAAACAGTTTGATTATTTATAAATAACAATTTTACTATTGATATAATGGACAGATTTGTTTACAATATTTGACGTGACACACAATTTTATTTTTTAATCAAATCAATGACCTCGAGTTTTATACCTCAAAAGGTGTCCAACTTGATGTAAAAAAATTGATGCACACCACTACAACTAGATTTATTCTATAAATGAGAAATGATAAATGACCAGAGTTGGTGATCGGGTTTGGTGACAGGTCGCCGCGTGTTGCCCCCCTATAGGCCCTCCCATAGAGGGGCGACCTGTCACCAAATTCGACCACCAACCCTGACACCCTAGCAAAGCTCATAATAAATTTAGCCAAATGGAGACACAAATGGCTCAGCGGTTTACTCGGCCTAGCTAGGTCTCTCATCTTGCAGAGGACCGGTTTGCATGTCTAACCCACAGCGCGGGGAATTCGGGTCGGGTTCCCTCTTTATATTTGACGGTCCAGATCAATTCTTTAACAGCCCAGCATTCTATTTTAGCCGTTGATGAAACTAGGGTTTTCATTGTATCTCTCCATTCTTCTCCCCTCTTTTAAACCCTTGTATCCACCAGCGCCCGACTTTAGACCTTCTCACAGAGCAGAAGCTAGGGAGCCCATTACTTCACTCTACTGAGGTGCATTTTTCGAACAAATGGGTCTTATTATTTCCTGTAATTTTCATCTGGGTTCTAATTAGTTTCTCGTAAATCCCTTAAAAAAATCAATCTATTCTAGTTTAGTAAGATTTTCACCTGATTCCTATTTTCCCTGTTTTCGATTAATTTAGTAAGCTTTTTTACTTGTAGGCATTTAATGGTTTTCAATTAAATCCATTGTTTTCATCAGGGTTCTTTTTAGATTCTGTTAGATTTCTTAAAAAATAATTTATTCTCACTTGTTAGAATTTTTTTTCGTCGTATAAATGTCTCCGAATCAATTCAATTTAATTTTTAGCCGATTTAAATTGTATTAGAATATGTTAGGTGTTGGTATTGTACTTTGGTTGCACTTAGAGGAACAATTTGATGTTCTTTTGTTATCTTTTAAAGTCTACAGCTTCTTATTAGGTAGTGGGAGTTGAATTCTGGAAAATAAGGCTGTAATTGTTGGAAAAGAAATTAATGGTGTTTAAGGGTTTCTGTTGTGTTCTTTGATGTTTACAGCCAATGATAAATAGCATTTGTTTTTGAATATTTACTATAGGAAAAATTGGTCTCAAATGATGAGTTTTGTCTAAGCAAACCTTTTTTTATGATTGTATTTATTAGCAAGATCAATTTTGTAGGTTTTATTCATAAATTTCGAAATAATATGCACATATTATTTGATTACTTTAATTTGTTAAACTAGACCAGAAGAATCAATTTTTTGGGCTCTATTTGTCAATTTCATTCTTTTGTTTCTAAATCAGCTTTTCCAAGATGTACACTGCATTGCAAAAGATTCACAAGGACAAGGATGCTGAGCCCACCGAGTTTGAGGAGTCTGTTGCTCAGGTTGTTACCTTATTGATGCTTCTGGATTCGTCTACCTTATTCAGCCATTAAATTTCTATGAATGCAATTTGTGATGGTTTTTCTCTCTTGATGTGTATGTAGGCTCTGTTCGACTTGGAAAGTACAAACCAAGAGATTAAGAGTGACTTGAAAGACCTCTACATCAACTCTGCCATGTAACGTACATATTGATTAACATTTGTTCTTTGCCAAATCACCATTTTGTAGCACGTTGATGATCTGTACGTTTTATATTCTGCAGGCAAATTGATGTTTCTGGAAACAAGAAGGCTGTTGTGATCCATGTTCCTTATCGTCTTAGGAAAGCTTTCCGCAAGATTCATCCTAGACTAGTGAGAGAGCTTGAGAAGAAGTTCAGCGGGAAGGTAATGCTGATACTATGATGTCATGTTCTTAATTTGCAACATTTATCAAACCAAAATTGTAGTGGAGTTCCCTATTATTTTATACTGCAAAATTATGTTAATAGAACATCATCTTCCAAGATTTGGTGGTTATTCAATATAAAAAGTTTTTACGGTTACATCAGGCATAACAGTGAACAGGAATTTTTTTTTGCACCATTAGGATTTAAGAAGACCTTTTTACATAGTTTCTTAATAAATTCCATACTAGATTTTCTAAAAATTAATCTTGTAACCAGTTCAAGTAAAGATGATCTATGTTGATAGCAACGGAAGCTGCTGTATATATATTTATTCTAGGGTCCAGACTTGAGATGGAGGCTGCCCATATTAGTGTCTTGTGTATTTCATTTTAGGAGTTAACCTTTTACTTTAGCATTGTGTCAAGGATTAGAATCTTTAACACCTTCTTTTAAGGAGCAATTGTCAGTTTACCTCTGCCTCTTATTAGGAAGGCGGAGCAGACAGCATATAAGATTGTAAAATAGCTTTAAACTGAGAAGTTGAGATTGTATTTATTTTATTTTTTCATACATTATATTTTCACAGATTATTTTGTTGAAGCATTGAGAATTATTTGCTTGACAAGTGTTCTAAAAGCTATCTGCATCTAATTACATCAATCACTTGTGGCCTTTTTAACAGGAAGTCGTTCTTATTGCTACCCGAAGAATATTGCGGCCACCTAAGAAGGGTTCTGCAGCACAGAGGCCCCGTACCCGTACACTTACAGCTGTCCATGAGGCCATGCTTGAGGATATAGTTTATCCTGCTGAAATTGTCGGAAAGCGTGTTAGATACAGACTTGATGGCTCAAAGATAATGAAGGTAACCAGTACATATCTTTCGTTAATTTTGATTTTTATCTTCCACCATCCTATGCAAATGTTAACATTCGTCTGCACTTTGCAGGTTTTCTTGGATCCCAAAGCAAAGAACGACACTGAAACTAAGCTGGAGACATTTGCTGGAGTCTACAGAAAGCTTTCAGGGAGAGATGTTGTCTTCGAATTTCCAATCACTGAGGCTTGAAAGCCTAAGTGTTCTGAGCTTTCTTGCAGTGCTTTATTTATTAAAATCACTATATTTTTGCATTTAGTATGTGACTTTTGATGTTTTGACCTGCAATTAATTTTCATTCAAGATGTTTGTTGGTTACTTTCGACAGTCATATTTGCTTGTAGAAAAACTGGTGTTTTGTTAAAGTTACATCTGTTGCAAGGCTTCAAAAATCAAGTTGTCAAATAGTTTAGTGATCTCGACTGCACAATCAGTTCTATATATGGCTATGTACCGGTATGCTTTATTCGGTAGCCTCTGTTTGTTCTACTAGAACGAGTGCCGAACCAATGGAGATTTTTTTATTGATGCAAGTTGAAGTTCATAACGGCAGAATTACAAATAAGTTTATACTTGCTTTAGTATGACATTGGTTTAATGAATTGTTTGTGTACATTAAAAAGTAAATATAGTGCATGTTTGGGGATTTACTGATTTTAAAGATCCGTAGTAAATATGACTTATTTTTAATGTGATCTTGCCTATAATAAATCAATGTAATTATCTTCCCTTCACGTGCTAATAAAAGGGTTATCGCCCAAAACCTCCCTGATCTTTATCCCTATTACGAAATATCTATTAATTCTTTCAAAATGATGGAAAATGCACTCTATATGACCTTGAGGTATGAAAAATTCCCCAGAATAGAGCGTATTCCGCAATAGGGACAAAGGTCAGGAGTTTTAGCGTCAATAATCCTGAAAAGGGAAGAAGGAAAAAGAAAAGCTGATCGCCACCGTCTTTTCTGTTACTTGGTGAATTTTTCAAGTACTTCGATAGGCTGTTGTTCTTCATCTTTGCCTCCAAATAATGCCTCTTACCTTAAAAATCTATAGAATAATTTCACCAAAAGGGGGAAAACAGAAACTTCCAAGACCTCAGACTATAAATATATTTATTGATCTATATAATAAGAGGTAAATAAATATACACGTATGCTAATGTTACACAAAAGTGCAGCAGTGCATAATAAAAATCTGTTTAGTTCTCTGCTGCAGATTTTAAGTAGCAATTATCATGTTACTCTTCAAAAAACCTGCTGTTTACTCCTGCTCTATATAAATTCAAACCTGATGTAGTTGCAACAGTGATCTCAGTATTTGCAGGTGTAAATAGCACATCACCTTGGCCAACTAACTCTTTAGAGGATACCGTGCACATAGTTCCCTCTCCCATCAACACCAGAAAAATGGAGGGTCCAGGTACTGCAGGAAAAACGGTTGATGTTCCTTGGGGAAGAATGCATCGATCAACCTCGAATTCATCAAACGGGGGGAAATACTTAACGGTATAAGCGTTCAAAGCAACTCCTGGAAGGATTTCGGGCAAGCCCTGCAATAGCACAAGTTAGATGCAAAACATGTAGTGCTGATCTAAGACCATAATTACATGTTGGGTATGGTGGATTGTAATACTGAACAACCTTACTTCCAGTCCCTTCTAATACTGCAAACCAAAAATGCTCGAATGTGACTGCAAATACCTTTAGAGACATCCATTGAGGGGCCCAGCAAGACATAAGTAAATCTCAAGTCCAACTTTTTAAGTTCTATACAAAGTGTACCATTGAATTTGAAATCAGAACCCAACACGACAAAAAATATTTGTGACTCATTAACAGGGAACAAATTTCCACAAAAAACTAATCATGGATGACGATGAACTAATTGCAATATTAGGTATTCAAGTGATGTTGATTTTTTCTTCTTTTTTGACTTGTAACCTAGATAGAGAAGGTAGAACAACAGATGCTAATTTACCAGAGCTACTGGGAAAATCTTGGTATGGATTGAAATGATATTCGCTAACAGGTTGCTGCCCCTCAATGAAAGGACTGCATTTATATAAATTTCAAACTGTCCAAAATACAAAAGGGCCTAGTGGCCAGCATCGAAGCCACTGTTTATTAAAAATGTGATTCTAATGCCGAGTGAGAATTACCAAGGATCCAACTACAAACTTACAAGTTAGAGCAAGTTTGGGAAGTGTTTACAACCGGTTTTAATTATAAATGGATAGAAATAAGTGGTGGATAAGGGGTAAAACTTGTGGGTCCCTTGAAATATGTGGATAGAAAGTGACTTGAGTATCTATATAGAGTTATAAACATGAGCCACACATAGGCTAAGTTTGCATTGAATCCCATCTATTCTATCAGGTCAACCCGCAGTATACAGAGATCTCAATAAAAGGAGTTATGTCTCTGTTTTCTTCTTTTTGACCTGATAGTGGCTGGACGAAAGGATTTAGGGGGAGGGTACCGTAATATTCAGCACAGTTATTATATTAATGCCAGAGTTCCTTCTATGCAGACACTCTAAATGTTGCTCACAACAGGCATACACTTTGAGTTTTCGACATGTTACAGAATGGAATACCAAGACATAATCAAGCTGCTGGCTCATTATTGTGCTCCTGACATGACTTAATGACCTCGAAATGATAATCAGCTGGTTATAAGTAAGAGAAAAGATAAAGGAAATAATAATGTAACGAAATACAAAATCTCCTATGCATTAAGTTTGATCATCACCTGTTTGAATGTGAGCATGGAACAGAGAGTTCGAACATCTCTGTACTTCGGCGTAAGGCCGGCACGAACAACATTATCTGATGTCGCCATGCACTCAATGCATTCTCCAAATATATATGCATGAGGTTCATTTGCTGCAATATATATGGCTTCACCTGGATTAAGTGTCACATAATTGAACAGGAAGGCTGCTATAATACCAACATCGGCTGGATACTGCTTCTCGAGCTGCAAAACCAGCTTTTCCTTATCTGTAAGCTCCCTCACCTATACATCACAAGATATTAGATTTATTTCCAAAAGAATTTAAATCTAACCACAAAAAAACTTGACCATTATAGACAACTATAGAATACCTCAATAACTTTCATACACGACTCAATCAGATAGTAATTGAATATAAACACAAATTTATGGATGAATTCTTATGTACACCTCTGGCAAAAAACTTTAGACAATCCATCTTATACTTCCCGAGACATTGGTTCAACAAAAATACAGAAAAAAAATTCATGTTTGTAAGACTGCCAGGCTAATGGAATTCCATGCACTTCACAAATTGCATCAGAGCTGAGAGAATGCGTTGAAGAAAATAATCATAGCAGGTATTGGTATAATATGGATCTCCTTAATTTTGTCACTAAATACTAAAATGTTCTCTTGACAAAAGACATTCAAAGAAGTCAAATTCTCCTTAATGATCTAATTTAGAACAAACGAGAAAGAACAAATGACAGTAAAAAAAAACGCTTATCCTGTCAAGATTGAGATGCAAAAGCTTCGATGTCACATTGTGTATACTCCTGCAGATACACGTCATGTCTTTCCCATTCGTTCAAACAATATGAACAGCCACTAAGGAAAGTTTTCCCTTTCCAATTAGACGCAAATTTTTTGGTACATGATGGAACTGAAGTAGTAGTGGCAACTCTGGATGCATTCAGTGAATGAGAGGGAAATGATAAAGGAATCTATTGACCATACCAAAATGAGCTAAAAAATGAATGCATCCTAACAGATGACAAAATAAAGCATTCCAGTTGTCATTATGACAAGGAGGACAATAATTGTAAATACAAAAGGCTAGAATTCTTTTATACCTCACTTTTTGCATTCAATCGAGTTATCATCTTGGAGATTACTTGGGAAATCGTGACTTTGCTGGCTGACATGAGTTCTGTAAATATGGATCGCAAGACCTCTTTGGATTTGTCTTCCCTGTCCTCTTCATCAATGTGTAACACTTCAGCTGTATGTGCACCACCAACCACCTCTACAATCTCAGGTACATTTTGAACAACATCTTTAAGCTCCTATAAACAAACATTAAAACTTCCATGTGAATTGCAATGAATTTTCCAAAAAGTCATAAATTAGACAACATGAGACATGAGATGTTGATCCGATCCATCAGCCTGGGTACAAGATTCATCTTTATCTCTATCAATTTAGTTTAATACTTAAATGTCACTCAGAGATCTACTCTTTATATTTCCAAATGAGTTGAAACCTTATCATAGGAGGAAGGATGGCAAGATAATACACCTCACTTAGGACCATTATAAATTCTGTGCTGAATTTGGAGCAGGACCTCTCTATAGACTCGGGAATCTAGGTATCCTTAAAAGTTACATGTTATACGAGTACAGATTATTCATTATCCATAAAGTTTAGGATGTCATAAAATATCCTTTTGGAAATTGATATACTTCCGAATCTTTCTATAGAATCCATCAACTTTGCCCCTGCTTGATAAAGTTGATAAAAATATCAGTAAGTTCTTTTGGCACTGCAATGGAGCACATCCGTTTTAAAATTAGCTTCTCAAGTTCTCATTTTTATATTGCTTTGCTTAATCTTATCCTCTAAAGTTTATTAAGGATAACCAAAATAAACAAAAAAGGGCAATATAATATAAATTATAATCCTCCTTAAAAGCAGTTATTTTAACTGACATCATTGAGTAGCTAATCAAGTCAGCCGAACTTGTCCACACAAAAACATGTGGCAAATTTGTCCAACAAACCACCTAAACCACACCACGTTGATTGGTGGATGCACTGAGCATTAAAATCATCCAGATCTCATTAGTGAGGTACATTCAGAGATTCAACAAAACATTAAGGGTGTATTAGATTGGCTGTCCTGTTTCCACCCGAGTTACTTTGGGGTGTTAGATTAACATTTTTTTTCTATGGAAAATATTTTCCAAAAGTTGGTTACGTGACCACGTTTTCCTTGAAAACAATGAAAACATTGGGAGCTAGGTTTTTATGTTCTAAGCAATTCACACTTCCCAAAAACTTAACTTTCTATAAAGTACAACATTTTCCATCTTCTTTTCATAAAAATTCCATACTTGCAATCAAGTACACCCTTAATTAATCATAGAAAATTCAATCATCAGGTTGCTAATGCTCTCAAACCAGTCATACCCTCAACACCTATACATACTACTAAAGAAAAATTGACGATTGACCCCATAACAAGTTTTTTAAAAACAGGAATCACTGGCTGAGGTTACAGTAATCCCTGTTGTAGAAGATGAGCTTTGAGGATTCAGGATGTTCTTAAGACATCTTGATAGTAACAATCTCCTCAGCCATCTTCCAAAGCCATGTCGAATTTAACCTATCAAATACCAAAAGACCACCTAATATATATTCAAGTCATATAAAAACCTTCACAAGACAAATAATTTCCTTCTATTGAATCCAACAGATTAACTGCTGAAGCAATCTGCTATCTGCAAAGATATAACTGCAGACTTATTCTGGCTCTTTACTACACCACCATGAAGACATTAGTTCTAAATATTGTTAATGAATAATCCATTCCAAACACATATTAAGGATTTGCAAAGCCATTAGTTCCAAATATGAAACAAAGAAAACCCACTGAAAAGATTCATCCCAAGACTAGAAGATAAGTGTACTACCTCAAGACTGATAAAGCCGCATAAAGCCCCAAAATCAGTCAGTGCCAAAGCCATCTCAGGCTTGTGATTGCCATCCTTGTACATATCTGGATATTGCTCATGCAATACTACTGCCAAATCCCTATCTGGATGAGCCTGAATTGACAATGCCTTTGCCACTGAAAGTACCTAAAAACATACCGGTTTTATTAAAAAATGGAAAAGAACTTAATCCGGTAGGCTAGTAGAGCTGAGAGATTTCAAACAAAAAAAATTCTGAGTAGTCTGAAATGCAAGGTACACTAAGGGTCCGTTTGATTGCAAGGGTGGAAAAGAAAATGTTTTACAGGGAATTGATTTTCCTAGAAAATGTTTTTTTGGGAATTGTAATTAATTGTGTTTGATTGGTATAATTTCCCATGGAAAATGTTGAAAATTTGGTGTCCATTTGACTTCCTTTTTTTATGAAATTTGTCCATTAAAGTGATAATTTTTTCTACCATTAGGTCTAAAATTTGTTCCAATTGTAAAAAAAAAAAATTTACTATATCGAATATCATTCGTTCAACTTTGTTTTGTATGAAAATTGTCAATAAAAGTGAATTTTTTTTACCATTGTATCTAGAATTTGTTCAAAATCAAATTTTTGTGCATCAAAGGATTGTACCTAGAAAAAGGTGGAAAACATTTTGCCAGGAAAATTTGTGCTATGAAACACCCTCAATTGGTTAAAGTTAGAAAATATTTTCCTTTTCTACCCATTTTCTAGACTATCAAACGAACCCTAATATTTTTGGGCAACAAACCCAAAATTCCCATGAGAAAATCTATTTCTCAATATTTCAATGGATAATGAACACCTCAAAATGATACTGGGTTAAAGATGACTGTTTTTTTGTTCTTTTTAATATTTACAGAGTATCATAAATCTCAAATTTCAAAGCACTGTAGCGAAATATCATTTAAAATATCTTATGACCCGTCTGATAAATTCATTAAAAAGCATATCAACAGCAATTAGAAAACCTTAACACAAAGGATCAATGATAGATTCTTCAACCCAAAAAAGTAGAAAAGAAAAAGATCATAACATTCTCTCCGATTCCACATTTACAACTGCAAAATTCCAACAAATACAAAAACAACATAAATAAAGATAAAAGTAGTACCTTGAAGAGAAAGGGGAGATTGGAACCCCACTTTTCCCAAACTTGATCACCAAGAACACTAGGGTTTTGTTCAATCCAATCCTTTAATCTCACCAAACTATAACGATTACAATGATTATCATCATTCTCTTTCTTTAGAGCCCCATTATCATTCCGCAAAATCCCATTCTCCTTGTGGCCAACGGCGACAGTGTAGGAGGGCCCAGAGTCGTGAGTCCCAACCCAGAACTCGGCGTAAGGCTTATCATCATGAGTTTCCTCCCCGCTGTTCTTCCCGTAAAGTCTCGCCACACTCGATTCCTTCCCAATCTTCCCCCAATCGTAGTTCTTGATAGAACATTTTAGTCTAATGATCCCTCTAGTCTCAGCCTTCATGGGAATGGAATGCTGAAACCCAAATTGTCTAAAAACAAAAAGGTACAAAAACCCAGCAAGAATTCAGCAAAGATGAAACACAGAGTGGATTCGAGGTTGTGCCCATTTGAAAAAAAAACTGCAAATGGGACTTCCCCTTTTGAAGGCAAAGATCGAGAGAGAGAAACTGAAGGGGTGTTGCGGAGGATTGACGCACGGCGGACGAATTGATTCGAAGCAGTGGGGCGGTGGGTTATCGCCAGTTGCTAAAGTTAGCAACTGGAAAGTTGACAGTTTTTGGTCCACAATCCAAGGCAATCCCCATCGATGCATGTTTTCCTAAATAATCATTAATCAACCCATTTGTGGATCCACGTTACTCATTTTACCCAATAAAGTTCAAAAGGAAAAAAGCTTTGTTGAAGTTATGGTTAAACTCAAACAATGACAGAATTTTGGTTGCTTGGTTTTTCAAAAAAACCCATGTTCTTATTTTATAATGGTCATGGATGATGTTCCCACAACATGTTACCTGTCTACTATGATTTCTTATCATGAAACTATATACAGGTTGCGTAAATTCAAATTTAGGATGTGTTTGAGCCATATTATTTTCAAATAATGTATTCTGAAATAATAGATTGATAAAGAATGTGTGATTGAAAAAGAAGGAAAAGTTATTGATGTGATGAAAAATATTATTTTATTGAAAAATGTATGGTTGAAAATGAGTGGAAAAATGAAAATGAAAATTTTAATGTGTATCAAACAGAGACTCAGTGTTTACTTGACAACCATTTAAGTAGAAAAAATAGTTTTTAGTAGTGATTTCTAGAAGAACATATAGTTAAAAGGTAAGAAATTATTTTTGATATATATGTAAAATATTTTATTGTATAAATATATGGTTGGAAATGATCTCGTAGCAAATCATAAAATAAATTAAAGAGGGTCAAACATGCAACTTACGACATTTTTCTAAAAAAAATCGTTAATTTTTATATTTAGAACCTCTTTTATTTTTGTCGAATAGATGATTAGCTCTTGTTTCGCTCCCATATTCTAAAATTCATTTTAAAAAAAGAACACTAGGGTTTTATCAAAAAGACCCATGGTCTTGAAGCGCTCGAATGAAGAATGGACTCGATGATGGAACTCGCCTACAGCTAGGAGAGTGCTCGAGCAACGATGACAATTCGGGCTCGGCCTATTTCGTGTTTTGACGCATTTTTTGGATTCGTATTCATCTATATCTTGTCTTCTAAGATTTATACCCACTATTAAGGTTATACCATTCATATAACATTTTGAGAGCCTTAGATCTTAATTAACAGTTTGAGATCTTGATTTGTAATCACATTCATTATTAATTATAGTAAAAATTCTCTTCCATCGTCCACGGTTTTTTCCCTCCTTGGGTTTCCGCTTAAAATCTTGGTGTTCTTATTTGTTTTATTTGTTTCATCTTACTATTATCTTGCGATCAATTCACAACAACTTGTTGACCTATGATTTAATATAACTCCACTTGTTTTGATTATAATAAACAATATACTTATATTTCTAGAGCCTGTTTGGTACGGCTTAAAATCCAATTAAAATTGAAAATATAGCCGTTATTGGGTCTCACCCGTCTAATAAAAGTAAAAAATAACGGCTATATTTTCAATTTTAATCTGATTTTAATCTCTACCACACACCCCTCTAATAAGTTTTTGTTTCTTGAGTTTTTCATGAATATATTTTCTTAAGCATTCAAAGAGTCAAATCGTCATCCGATGAAGAACAAGCAATCAAATGAGACTCGAGGAGAACAAAAACAAAGAACCTTGAAGATTAATTCTTGGAAGTAGTTTATTATGTAAAAGTATTAACTCTTCAATTTTTAGCAAATGCATAAAAACTCAAATTATTTTTTCATAATCTATCACTTGCATAAAAATGATTTTCATTCATATGAAATAGATTTTGAAAAAACTATTTAAAAAAAAAAAAAAAAAATCAAAGTCAAAGTCAACGTTCGGTCAACCGAACTTGGTCAATCGAAAGTCCAACGACTAGTATTTTGCAACAGCCATATTTTCAAAAATTGGTTAACCGAAAATTTCGGTCAACCGAACTTACCCGAGAGCGTCTCTTTTTCCTCTATAAATACCAATCTCTTTTACATTTAATCCTACCAAATTACAAGAGATTTTTGAGAGCTTATTTATTGATATATCATTGAATTTACTTGAGTTTAAAGTTCATATTATTTATTACAAAAGAGTTTCCTGATCGATTTAATTTATTTATTTCATCTTATCAAGAAATTCTTCTTAGCAAAGAATTTTTCATAAAACTTCATCTATTCTTCATTCTTGATAAATGTTTTCTTTGCCAACGCTTATTTAAGTGTAAATCTTTTTCTATACTTAACTTTGTATTATTTGTTAAGAGAGATTCATTGGTTGAAAGTTTTGGTACATTGATCCTTACTATTGCATCATTTATTATTCATCAAAGTTTTGCAACTTAAAACACTTGAACTTAAATATTTGCTATCTATTGAAGTATTATCATAACTCTCTAAATACTTAACTTGATTGTATAATTTGTTTAGAGAGTTCTTTCAATTGTAAAATTACAACTTATATTTTGTGGTTTCGAGAGCCCTTGTGAAAACTCGATTGTTGTTAAGAATTGGTGCTCCTTGTGTCACCCAAGAATAAGTGCTCCTTGTTGTAAGTCACTTAAGGATAAGTGCTCCTTGTTTGTAAGTCACTTAAGAATTGGTACTCCTTGTTTGTAAGTTACCATAATATTGCATTTGGCATTGCTCGTGACGGAGAGTTTGATAACGGGGACGTAGAACAGATTGTGTATCGAACCCCATTAAATTGGCTTGTTATCTTTACTTATCGCACTTTACTTTACATTGTCATTTATATTGTGTCATATTCATACTTGATTTAAGTTATTATATTTGCATAATTACTTGTTATATTACACTTTGCATTTATATCTTGTGGGGTTAATACCCTAAATAGTCACTGAACTTTGCCAAAAGCTCCCATGAGATCACTGAATATCAAAACTTCCTTAATTAGTTACTAAACTTTGCATAAAGTTCCTAGGAGATCACTAAACTTTAAAACTACCCTAAATAGTCACCGAACTTTTCCAAAACTTCCCTAAATAATCACTCAACTTTACAAAAAGTTCATGGGGACCACTGAATTATTGATGTATGGGGTCCCAATTTTCAAAGTTCGGTGACCTCCTGAGAAGTTTTAGCCAAGTTCAGTGACTATTTATGGTATTTTTGAAGTTTAGTGACCTCTTAGGAACTTTTTGCAAAGTTCAATGACTAATTAGGGAAGTTTTGAAGTTCGATGACCTCCTGAGAACTTTTGGCAAAGTTCAGTGACTATTTAGGGTATTAACTCTATCTTGTGTATTGATTAGTTTTGAGATTTAGCGTCGAAAAAGTTTCAAAAACCAATTAACCCCCTTCTTGGTTAGTTATTTTTGGGTTATCACAACTTTTTTGAAGAAAAAAAATTTAGTTTTTCACAAAATCATTCTTAAAAAAATCTTCACCAGGGCTTAATCTAAAAATGTAAGAAGTTTTTTAAAATTACAAATTGTTGTACTTGTACTATTATACACTATGGAAGGCCTTATTTATTATATTATTTGGACAATGTTCTCATCTAGAGCAAATGTTGTGGGGTTCTAAGAATTTGTAGTCTTGGAACAAAATATGGGATTAATTAGGTGAAAAGTTGTGTTAATTATCATAGAAAAGAGAGACTCGATCTTTATTCATGCTTATCCGAACAGCCCTCTTGGAAACTTATCTAACGTATTAAAGCCAATTTACACAATCACTTACATTGGTATTTTGACGCAGTGTCTCAGGTAAAAGAAATTTACATAATCAATTTTATAGATGCTTTGTGCATAAAGTACTCTTAATTTTTCTTTTCCTATTGATTCTCATGTTGGAGTGGTCACTGGTCACAATGAGAAAAGTCCCTCTACTTTTTGCAAGCTTTCGGCTGCCTGTGCTGTTGCAAATGAGAGATGCAAAATGAGTATTAGCCACAAAATGTAATGGTCACACGGTCTAAACAAATAATCGATTAAACTGCTAAATGATACGTTTAATTATCGATTTCTTTCCGATGCTACCAAAAATGGAATTGGTTGCAAATGAAAATAATTGGCAATTGGTCTAAATGTAGGTAGGAGTGTTCAATGGGACAAGTCGAATCGCTCGGCTCTTGTCACGAGCCTGTCGAGCCGACTCGCAGCTCGTCAATAATTTTTTGTATTTTGCACTTTTCAGTGTCAATCTTTTTTTTTTATATTTTCACTCATTATGATGTGTCAATGAACATCGTGCACGAGCCAAGCTAACTTGATGACTCTCTCGTCCCACTATACCCTCTCAATGTAGGTTTGAACTTTGAAAGACTGAAGAACTCTCTTGAAGATCAATTCACAAGTTAACATTGAAGAAATCAATTATTGGGGGTGATGAAACTTTGAGAAGAAGAAAGCAAATGTCACAATTGGTTGGCCAATGCATAAAAAATTATGCTTTTTTTTTTTTTTTGCACTCTCTAGTATATGCTCTGAAAGGGACTTTGAGCATCCCATTTGACAGCTATATTTTTTTCTCGAGATATATATTAAATTAATTCATCACGAATAGTGGACGAAAGAAAGAGAAGAATAAAACCTATCCAACTTTTCGACACAACTAGTGAACAAGAAATTTGTGACCACTTTATTTCCATCCCTAAGAAAAAAGTGATAAGAGCCAATGTTCACCTCTGTTTTGGGCATATGGCCTTTCTATAGAAATATTTTGACAAACAAAAACTAATTTTCCATTCACAATAAACATTAACAAACTTGGTGTGTTTGAGCCACATTATTTTGGAAGAATGTATTCTGAAATAGTAAATTGATGGAAAATGTGTGGTTGAAAAAGGAAGGAAAAATTATTGATGTGATTGGAAATATTATTTTACTGAAGAATGTGTGGTTAAAAATGAGTAGAAGAATTAGAATGAAAAAAATAATGTGGATTAAACGGGGAAATTTTGTTAAAACATGGGTCTAAATTTTCTATAACGCGATTCGATAGTTAACTAATTGAATCTACTTCATCAATTATGTAATCGATACAAACCACCCCCAACTTTGGCCACATATAGTTAAAAACAGTTTCAATGTCTTCTATGGATTGTTATTTAGGTGGTATGTAAGTTAAAAATCTTTCAATCCACGCAGTATTATGTCTACGTGTCATTATTTTTCAATGAATGGACGTCCACACCGTGTATTTAAAAAAGAAAAAAAAAATGTGCGGAACCTATACGTTGTGCGTGTTCTGTAAAATTTTTGTTGATTTTGCTTCTGTACATGAAGCATTTCTCGATCACAAAAGGATGTGATATTAAATGATGAAATCAATAAAAAGATGATCAAGCCAAATGGCAGGCCATCGAGGTTGCTTTGTCCCAATCTCTTATGAGTTATGACACATCTTTAGAAGATTCACCAATTTTTCTATCATTGCCAAACATACTATGCACGCGCACATTAGTTGAAAGGTTTAAAAAATAAAAAAAATGGTTCTTGAAAGAGCTACTGGCTCTCCAGAATTTGTTGAGTTCCCTGACCAAGCAGATTTAAAATTTGTTTGGCACGCTGTTTGAGTCTTATTCTTTAAAATTCAATATAAATTCAAAAAATTTCTCTAATTTATTATCACACATCCTTTAAACATCATTTTTCGTAAAATCTATTTTGGAAAAATAGAGCTTGGACATGAGTTAAATTAAGAATAACTGTCAAGACAAATACTTGTGTTACGTTAATGGCGCCAATATAATTGCCTTTTTTTTCCCAATGTCCAATGAAAAAAATACGAAGTGTAACTACATCCTCAAATTAAGGAATCAGTTGTGATATGCGTAATTTACCCCGACCTCGTTACTCGAGCCCGATCACACCAATCTCCAAATGGGCCCCACAAATTGTGTGCCAAGCTCGAGCTCGAGCGTGGTTGTCGAGGTAGTTCGAAGGGACTCCCGACCCCTCACGCGCCCCCTCTCCTAGTTCACTACGACTTCTATCCCATCTCAAATACCGCAATCCTAACACAACACCAATACCCACAATAATTCCAACTACAGGAAGTTCAATCCTTCTAGGACTCTCCTCTCCAGCATCTATAAATATGCAACCCAGCTCCACCGTTAAGGTACGTTTTTTCATATTCACATATACAGCAACAGTATACGGAGTCTTGGTTTCTTAATCATCTGTCTAACTTAAGCATCGGAGGGGCTACGAGGACACACCTCGACGCCTTTCGTTTCAAGTACTGGAGGCGGATCTGTTGGACCTCTTCATATCGGTTCGGGTTGGCCCAGGTACGATTTCTAGCATCATCATTGGCGCCGTCTGTGGGAACCCTTGTGACAAAAAGCCATGGTTACCACACGTTCAGGACAACTCCCAGAAAGCTCGTCCGCTCCTAACCAACCTCCCGCTATGGACGTTCCGCCCCTACATGAGGTAACGTCAGGAGAACCACCATACCCGCTCACAACAATCACACCAGCCGCATTCGAGGAGCTTCGCCAGCAAGTGGCCACACTGACTCAGTTGCTGCAAGAGAGAAGCACACCCCCGGTACCATCCCCGCAGAGTGGCAATACGGCCCGCACTAGGGCTCCGGGTCCCAGCAACTACGAGGCCGGAACATCGGGTATACCCCAGGAACCTGTCGAGCCAAGATCGGTCGCAATAGATCCAACCGACTTGGCAAAAATTATTCAGGAAGGAATCGCTGCCGGGATGTTGCAGAGGTCAAGGGCAGTGGTTGGATTCACCCCTAACACGCCATTCACCCCTGAAGTCTTGTCATACTCCCTGCCGGATCGTTTCAAATACCCCAGGGTGAAGGAATATGACGGAGCGACGGATCCTATTAATCACCTGAACATATACACCGACGTCATGAACTTGCAGGTCGCACCTGATGCCGTGATGTGTAAAGCTTTCCCTCATACACTCACTAACGCCGCAAGGGATTGGTTTTCGACGCTAGAGCCCAACTCCATAGCCTCATTCTCGGACTTGGCTGACAAGTTCTCCGCTTTCTTTGCCAGTAGCAAACGCATCAGGAAGACAGCCGCATCACTCATGCAGATGCGTCAAGGACCCAATGAGACTCTTCGCAACTTCATGACAAAGTTCAACAAGGAAAGGCTTTTGATCCCAGATCTGCACATCACGGCCGCGGTCTCTGCTCTGACGTACGCAGTTAGGTGCGAAGCGTTCAAGATGTCCCTATCAAAAACTCCCCCGAAGACAATCACCGACTTGCTCACAAGGGCGGAGAAGTACATTAACATGGAGGAAACTATGTTTCCAAAGAGAGACGCCCAGCCGTCAAAGAAGCCCGACATGAAGAGGCCCCACGAATCCTCCCAACGTACAGATGTCTACCGAGGCCTACCAAGACAAGAAGCCCAACAGACACCCTTCACTCGATTGAATGACACGAGATCGAACATCTTGATGGAAATCAAGGACCTCAGAGAGCTGAAATGGCCCCCCAAGCTACAGTCTCCTCCCGAAGCCCGTGACAAGAGTAAATACTGTGATTTTCACAGGGACCACGGGCACACAACGGAGGGATGCTTCGCCTTGAAGAGGGAGATCGAGTCCCTCATCAAGAGGGGCCTCCTGGGCTCATATGTTGGTAGAGACAAGCGCCCCCAGAACAGTCAGAACAAGGGGAGGCCACCAGTCGACGGGAGAGATCAGCAGCCGACAGCGGGAACCATCAACGTCATCATCGGGGGTTTGGCCTCAGGAGGAGACTCCAACAACGGACGTAAGCAGTACGCAAGGTTGTACCCACTTGTCTCGAGTCTAGACATGGACACTATGGAGGACATAACCTTCGGGGCGAAGGATCTGGAAGGCGTGTCGTTCCCGCATGACGACGCGTTGGTTATATCGGCAATCATCGCTAACTTTGAAGTAAAGAGGATCTTGGTAGACAACGGTAGTGCGGCAAACGTGCTATCACATGAGGCCTACGAAAAGATGGGCATCTCGACGCAGCAGCTCAGGCCGGTGAAGACGCCTCTTCAGGGATTTGGAGGAGGTATTGTTGTCCCAGTAGGCGTCGTTGACTTACCTCTCACCTTGGGGTCGGGAGGAAAGCAGGTAACCCGGATCACAGCATTCCAAGTGGTTCGCACACCTGTGGCCTATAACGCCATACTTGGCCGACCACTATTAAATGGTATCAAAGCAATTGTCTCAACATTCCACCTTGCGGTGAAATTCCCTACAAACGGAGGGATCGGAATTGTTCGCGGAAACCAGACGATGGCTAGGCAATGTTATGTCACCAGCGTTAAAGAAATCAGGTCGGACGTCATGCAGATAGCGGAGACGGAATATGTTAGGAGGTGTGACAAGTGCCAAAGGTTTGACAACGTCAAACATACTCATGCAGAGGAGTTGACGCCCATACCGTGCGCCGCACCTTTCGAGCAATGGGGAATCGATATCCTCGGGCCTTTCCCGTTGGCCAGGGGACAACTCAAATTCGTGATTGTAGCAGTCGAGTACTTCACCAAATGGGTAGAGGCCGAACCGTTGGCAACCATATCCGAGCCCAAAGTCAGGTCGTTCGTATGGAAATCAATTGTTTGCAGGTTCGGGATACCCAAGGTTTTGATATCAGATAATGGGAGACAATTTGACAATGCCCAGTTCAAAAACTTCTGCAACAACCTCGGGATTCACCACCGACTAACCTCGGTCGCGCATCCTCAAAGCAATGGTCTCGTCGAAGTTACCAACCGGATCATCTTGCACGATCTCCGAACAAGGATTGGGGATGCAAAAGGCAACTGGCCAGAGGAACTACCGGCCATTTTATGGACATATAGGACCTCTCATAAAACGGCAACCAGCGAAACTCCCTTCATGCTAGCCTTCGGTGTAGAGGCTACCATACCAATCGAGGTTGGCCTCCCAACTCAGAGGATGACTGAAACATTCGAAGGGTTAACTACCGAACATCTCGACTTGCTCGAAGAAGTGAGGGAGGAGGCGTCTATCAGGGCCGCCAGCTACCAGAACAGAACAGCCAAGCACTTCAACAGTCGGGTCAAAATGAGGAGGTTTCGAGTTGGGGACTTAGTACTCCGAAACGCCGCAGCCGCTGGCTACCCCCCGGGAAAATTAGGACCAACGTGGGAAGGACCTTACGAAGTTATACGAAGAGTAAGGGCGGGGGCATACAGTCTAAAGGATGCTTCGGGAAAACCACTTCCGAGGCCATGGAACGTCGACAATTTGAAGATCTACTACAAGTAACTAGATGCAACCAGGCGCTTATGACCCGAAAGCGTCCGTCAGTTCGCGCTAAGTTTTTGCTACGAAACAACGACAACCCTGACATGTTCGCTATGACTGACTGACGACCGAGTGTCATGGGACCTGGGCTATACCCAGGAAGAGCTAAGTTTCTGATTCTAAGAGGTATTTTCAATACAAGTCTAGTTTTTGGGGTCTTTTAGTTTTGTTTTGGGCTTGCATGCTCTGACGTCTCTACATACGGTTATGTTCATGTAACACACTTTATCTGAATACAATAAAGAGCGTTAGAAGACGACACTTTGGCATGACCTCGAGCACGATCGCACCTTAGATTTATTTACCAGGGAACATTTTCGATGTCCTCGAGATCGGGTATATAAACAAAGTAGTAATACGCTCGAGCTCCTATCCAAGGACTCGAGCTACTTGGCCTCAAAAGATGCCCAAGTCATACGCCTCGAGCTCCTATCCAAGGACTCGAGCTACTTGGCCTCAAAAGATGCCCAAGTCATACGCCTCGAGCTCCTATCCAAGGACTCGAGCTACTTGGCCTCACAAAATACCCAAGTCATACGCTCGAGCTCCTATCCAAGGACTCGAGCTACTTGGCCTCACAAGATGCCCAAGTAATACGCTCGAGCTCCTATCCAAGGACTCGAGCTACTTGGCATCACAAGATGCCCAAGTAATACGCTCGAGCTCCTATCCAAGGACTCGAGCTACTTGGCATCACAAGACACCCAAGTAATACACTCGAGCTCCTATCCAAGGACTCGAGCTACTTGGCATCACAAGATGCCCAAGTAATACGCCTCGAGCTCCTATCCAAGGACTCGAGCTACTTGGCATCACAAGATGCCCAAGTAATACGCTCGAGCTCCTATCCAAGGACTCGAGCTACTTGGCTCAAAAGATGCCCAAGTAATACGCCTCGAGCTCCTATCCAAGGCTCGAGCTACTTCATCACAGATGCCCAAGTAATACGCCTCGCAGCTCCATCCAAGGACTCGAGCTCTTGCCATCACAAGATTGCCCAAGTAATACGCTCGAGCCTATCCAAGGACTCGAGCTACTGCCAACACAAATACCCAAGTAATACGCCTCGAGCTCCTATCCAGGACTCGAGCTACTTGCCTCACAAATACCAAGTAATACGCCTCGAGGACTCCTATGCCCAAGGACTATCGAGCTACTTGCACCTCACAAGGACTCGAGATGCCCAAGTAAGCTACGCTCAAGAGCTCCTATCCAAGGACTCGAGCTACTTGGCATCACAAAATACCCAAGTCATACGCCTCGAGCTCCTATCCAAAGACTCGAGCTACTTGGCCTCACAAGATACCCAGGTGATACGCTCGAGCTCCTATCCAAGGACTCGAGCTACTTGGCCTCACAAGATACCCAAGTGATACGCTCGAGCTCCTATCCAAGGACTCGAGCTACTTGGCCTCAAAAGCTGCCCAGGTAATACGTCTCGAGCTCCTATCCAAGGACTCGAGCTACTTGGCATCACAAAATACCCAAGTACTACGCTCGAGCTCCTATCCAAGGACTCGAGCTACTTGGCCTCACCTAATGCCCAGGTAGTACGCTCGAGCTCCCATCAAAACGCCCAAGTAGTACGTCTCATGCGACTCGAGCTATACTGCCTCACAGGCCTTGACCAGGTCGTACAAAAAAAAATATATAAAAATAAACAGAGAGATAAGGGAGGAAATGGAACCCGATCAACTGTCATTCATTAAGACCCATCTCGGGCAATTTACATGGCAAAAGGGAGAAAATTACAGGTCGATATCAAAAAACAAAAAATATACTAAACGAGGTCGGTGGGGCCAGCTGGGTCTTCATCCTCGGGTGTAGCGCCTTCGACGTCGAGATTTTCCTCGGGCTCCGGCTCCGACTCCGACAGCTCGAGCTCATTCGCGAGCTCACTCACGGATTTCAGGTCCTCAATAATGCCCTTCGCATCTTCAGGCAACTTCCTCCTCAAGTAGGCTCGAGCCAACCTCAAACCATAGTGATAGGACCCCGAGCCATATTCCCCGAGCAAGGTCTTCTGCTCCTCGGAGTTTTTAAAATCCTCCACTGCTCGAGCTCGAGCCTTCGTCAATTGACCCTCGACCCCCTTCTTCACCTGGATGAGCTCCAGCTTCACCTCCTCAGCCTCGTCCTTTATTTCTCCCATTTGATCTCGCATCTTCCTCATCTCGATGCGGGCAAGGTCGCGCTCGACCTCGAGATCCCTAATTTGTTTCTCTTTCTGCTCGATCTTAGACTCGAGCTCGTTTACTTTGTTCGACTCCTCGAGGCTTCGCAGAGATAGGCCACGAGCCATGCTTAAAGCCTACAATGACAAAATCGATCATCAGAGGAAAGCTACAAAAGACAAGGCATTTGCTCGACCTAATGCAGACGTACCTTCAAAGTAATGAGCTCTAAAGCCCGAACTCCTTCTCCTGCCTCGACCTCGCCCTTGTACTTCGACACCAAGGACGGTATTAAAGGGCAGCGAGCGTGATCCTCGAGCAGTTCCTGGGAGAGAGGAACGTCGTCCTCCAGATCTATCACCCCGTGTGGACCTCGAGATGCAGAAGGTCGGGGCGATTGCTGCGGCGGGGGACCAGGGCTCTTCGAGGGCTGCCCTTGGTCAGCAGTCACTTGGCTCGAGACGGTATCCCGAGCCCTTTTCTTGCCCTTCGATGGGGCCGGTGTTCTGGGCATCGGGCCCTTTGATTTCTTATGAACATTCGCCAGGAGTGCTGCCGGATTGAAAGACATTTCCAAATCTGCAAAACACAAGTAATTAGGTCGAGCTTAGTTCGGGGCGTGGCAAAAAAGTAAGGGTTCGACTCGTACCCTCGATGCCCCTCACGTTGGCAAGGTCGAGGGTGTCCTCTTCGAGCAAATAATCGACCTTAGCTGCGAGTGGCTCATGGTTGACTAGCCTAAGCCTATCTCTCTCCAGGGACTCGAAGTATGCCTGCCCCTCATTAAAACTATCCTTGTCGGGGATTGTCCACATCGGCCTGAAGGGGTGATCGGGGTTTTGTGGTCTAACAAAAAAATATCGCTCTTTCCAACCACGGAGGGAGCTCGGGGTTTCTGGGGTCCTAAAACCTCCCTTCGTCGACAAGTACACGAAGCAGTTAAAACCCGGCGAGTACTTCAAATCATATACCATCCTAAGAAGGTCGGTCCTAGGTTCTACCCCGAGGCACCTACATAAGATGAAAAAATATACTAACAACCGCCAGCCATTCGGGGCTAGCTGACCCGGGCATATGAGGAATGAGGTTAGAAAGTCCAAAAAGAAAGGGTGAAGTGGCCACCTGAGCCCAGCCTTGAGGGCATCTCTAAAAAATGTCATCTCTCCGTCCCGAGCATCCAACACGTTTTCGTTGGGCTCAGGGGTCCTGACATCACATAACAGCATGACCCCGAACTCCCTAGCTATCTTTATAACGACGTGCTCCTTATACATGGTCGGTATTCTAGGGTATGTCAACATGACCTCGACCTCGGGGTGCGAGGATATAGGTACTGCCATTGGTATGATGTGGGTGACCTCGGGTTCGGGGACTCTAGTGTCGCTCCTAGACGTCTCACTGCTGCTAGCACTACCACTCGACCTATCGCTACTGCTACTCGACATAATAAATAAATTAACTTAAGGGCTCGAACACTTACCTCCTAAAGATCGATGATCCCCAAACCCTCTACGTCCCCGAACTCGAGCTGTGGTTGCTTGAGAGTGAAAAGTAAAAGGTGAAAGTGAAATGTGAAAAAGGTAAGTATTTATAGGAGTCAAAGGGGAGGTCAAAGGTCTCCCAATCTTGACCGTTGGATCTGCCAAGTGTCACTCATCGGATGACAACACGAACGGCCGTGCGCGTGGTCTACACGTGGCGGCCCAACCTTTTCACCCAGGCCCTTCATATGGGCCCAATCCATTGGCACCTCGATGTATCCAGGCCCACAGCAACATTTCATTTCCGGCTGTGGCCTCGATACACGGGGGCCTGTGATATGCGTAATTTACCCCGACCTCGTTACTCGAGCCCGATCACACCAATCTCCAAATGGGCCCCACAAATTGTGTGCCAAGCTCGAGCTCGAGCGTGGTTGTCGAGGTAGTTCGAAGGGACTCCCGACCCCTCACGCGCCCCCTCTCCTAGTTCACTACGACTTCTATCCCATCTCAAATACCGCAATCCTAACACAACACCAATACCCACAATAATTCCAACTACAGGAAGTTCAATCCTTCTAGGACTCTCCTCTCCAGCATCTATAAATATGCAACCCAGCTCCACCGTTAAGGTACGTTTTTTTATATTCACATATACAGCAACAGTATACGGAGTCTTGGTTTCTTAATCCTCTGTCTAACTTAAGCATCGGAGGGGCTACGAGGACACACCTCGACGCCTTTCGTTTCAGGTACTGGAGGCGGATCTGTTGGACCTCTTCATATCGGTTCGGGTTGGCCCAGGTACGATTTCTAGCATCATCAAGTTACAATTTAAAAACCGGATTCTTCTCAAACATGTCATCTTCAATTCCGTAACAGAACAAGAAATCCCAAACGACGCCATTGTTCTATGCAATTAGAATTATACGATCGACGAGGTCAGAAAAATTCGAAAAATCATCGGATCGAAGTCAGACGGCATTCGCGGTCACAACAACTGTACATATTTCTTTTCCACTTTTCTTATTTAATTGCTTAATTGATGATCACGATTGTCTGTGGGGAAAATAATCCTCACAATTGTAAATGGGTCACAATGGCGGAGTACAGAAACATTAATCCTAGCGGTTTTGTGTGTTTGTTTGTGATCATAACTGTATAGAAAATCTTTATTACTGAATGTTATCAATGTGACCATGATTGGATTCTATGATTAAAATGTGTCTATGTGACCATTATTTCTTCCACTCACTGGAAATTAAACTTGTGACGAAATCTACTTTTGTGACCACTATTTTAGTTACAAATGTCGTTTTGTGACCATCACTCCAGTTAACAGTTATCATGATGGAACATATGTAGTACTGAATTGATTTTTGCTGATAGTCACATATTACGAGATTTTTTGGCTAGACAATTTATGACATGCATCACAAAACATATATGCGATTGGAATTTATATGTGTGACCATGATTGGAATCTTGAAAAAAACTGATGTTCGACCTTAGACTCGTTTGTAACTGAAATTTATTATTGTGACCGAAATGTGTCATTTGTGACCAATGTTGTTACGTGAAACGAGATTCTCCACGTCACATGTGACCTGCATGTTAGTAACTTGTGACTTACTGTTATATGTTTCTGACAATGTCTTGTTCATTTTCCACAGCAATGGGTTATGTGCATGTTTGTTTGGTGTACAGAGAATAATCAACTTTGGTGTTGCTCGTTCGTAACTACTCTTATGTGCAGCTTGTGGATACGGTAATGACAGAATTCGGATTCGATCCTACTAAAATGGCAATCACAATGAACTACAGATTGAAACTTAATCTGCCTCTAGTTAAAATAAGTAATGACAGCAATGTTTTGTCTTACATGACACTCAAAGGTATGGATTGTGATCCTTTCCAATATTCCATAATTATTGAGGTCACAGATGCAGAAAATGGCAGCTAATGTACAATCTAGATGTGAGTTATTTTCATTATAGGGCATAATATCTGACATATGTGACGCAATAGTAGAACCATTTGGTCACACAAATGAAGATAAGGTCACAATTGTGCATGATCCTGATGCCATGAATGTAGAAGATGGCAGGGAGTTTCGTAATAAGGATATTTTGAATGGAATGTGACCCAAGAATTAGAAAGTGGATCCATATTAACACCCAACCAAAAGAGAAGTTCAGGAATACCAGCAGAAAAGAGAAAAAGATCGTCGAGTGAGGGAAAATAAAGAACGAAATGTGGACGTTGCCAAGAAAATGGACACAATCATAGAACATGCACCAACTTGATTCCCTTGAGCGAAAACATACCAACCTGAAGTCGACATTGTGACTAATCCTGATTTATTGCATCTACGATCCTAAATCGTAATTCTTATCATTAATGACATTTCATAGAAAACTTATGGCCATTTTTTTAAAAAGGTTTTTCCATTTAATTTGTGACACATTTGAAACAGTTGTGACTAAAAATTTGTTCTATGTACATGTGATAAGTGATGACTTGATGAAGCTGTGGCATACAATTTGTGACATTAGGTAATGAAACAGTCGTTTGTGACCTGTCTCCACGGTATGTGTTATCTACGAATTCAGTCATCATGGCTTTGAATAAATATATGGCATGGTTTGCCAGAGTGTGACATGTTTAAATCATCATAAAACATTTCATGTGACAAATTCGTAGAACTGTGACCAATGTGTTTGCATACAGTAACCTGTAATCAAAAGTTTTGAAAAAGGACTTTGTGACATGTGCATCTCCTTGTTTCATGGTATATATGACATGTAGTGTCAGACATCATTTCTTTAGAAAAATAAAAAAAAAATACGAATTTTATAAATTTGTTCAACACATGTACAAATATTTGTGACCAAAAATTCAAATCTGTGACTAACAAATGTTGTTGCTGTAACTTGTGAAATTCGGTCTGTAGCATCAAAATCAAATTTCACAAATGTAAAACACATGTCTGTTACATACATCAACTAATTCCAAAATATTCATGTGCTACTAATGACATTCAACAGTTTTAAGCATCTACTTCCACTAAAAATGACACCCTACTATCAATATGCACGTCTGTTATATTTACACAACGAAAATCTTAAAAATCTATTAGCAACCTTGAACCACATCTCATTGGGATTAGGTTGTTTGACTTCCCTCATCAACAAATAGTGTATAAGCTGAGGTTGCAAAATATTTCATTACATTCAATGAAGTGCGAGAAACATGTTCTCGCCAAGATAGCCATTTGAACCTCATCGAACTTTGATGTGAAGTTTGATAGGACATTTTTTACCACATTGGTTGTAATTTTCCTCGAAAATCACGAATCTTCGGGTATAATGTACTTCCATTCTTGTTTAATAATATGCTCAATAAAAATGTAAAATTAAGCGATTTATTTAATAATACCTTTTGTCTAGTGTCACTTAGACTGAAGTTTTAACACTGAAGTTTTAACACTATGGTGCTAAATAACATTAATTATTTTATAATACATGTTATTGGACAATGCGACTCATAGTCGATGTAAAAATATGCTCAATATTAGAGCGGACTGGTCCAATTCGGTTTGATTCTCAACCAACTTTTCGTGTATTTGATAAATGGAGCCGTCGGTCCAAATTTGGCTCAATTCCATTCGGTTTCGTACTATACCATAATTAATTTTTTTTAACATTTACAACACGCTGCATTATGACATGTTCAATTTTAACTCCTACAAAGTAACGTAGTTCGACCATAATGATTAAAAAAACTTAGGCCACTCAATTTTGATTATTTAAAATTTGAATTACAAAGATAGACTTGGACGAAAGCAGGGAAAAAAAAAAGATATTTTGGACTTAGTTGACAAGTTTATTTAGAAAAAAATTAAATAATTTAGTTTATTTTATATAAAAAAATAAAAACTAGGGAGATTCGATTCTTATTCGATTTTGGATTTATAATCGAGAATCAAACCAAATTCATCGATTATTAATTCTGATACTCGTTTGAATATTTAATTTAAGAAGAATCAAATCGAACTGTTCAATTCAGAAGTTTTCTTTAGCCCTCCTCATTATTACACTATTGCTCTCGATTCTGATACTCATTTGAATATTTAATTTAAGAAGAATCAAATCGAACCCCTCAATTTGAGAGTTTTGTTTAGCCCTTCTCGATATTACACCATTGCTAAGTAGATTAATGGTAAATAATGTTTCTGTCAAATAACATATCCGTATAACGTCCTTGGCAGCACCAAGCGGAAACATGTCTTGTCTGAAAATATATGTTTTTGTCTGATTACAAAATCCCACGTGGTTTTGCCCCTCAACTACCCGCTCACAATTTTAACTTACTCTAACCTCTCTCAATCTCAGATTCATCTCTCGACGTCGCCTAAGTGATTTTTCTGAGGGTACCCAACAAAAATTGAGGTTCAAGTTTTGATTACTAGCACTAGTTATAGCCATCATTGTTTTACCTTTCGGTGCTTGTTTATGAGCATCAATTGCATTTATATTTTCGAAGTTTCGTTTTCTTCAAATTCAAACTTGCATAATATTGATCTAACCAACCTTCAGATTTTCAAGAATATAGACTTTTCCCTTTCTTATTTTCTCCAAAAATTCTAATTTCCATGCAAGAGTCCAGTTTGACGGTTGAGATATTAATTTTCATCTTTAGTTCTTTAAATGTTTTAAATTTTCAAGTTTTAATGCCTGTTTTGTGACCTTAAATTCTGCCAAGAAAGTTGAATAGTGAATATTGAATACAATGGCAATTGAATTATGTTCTGATAATCCTAGAAGTACGAACGCGAGTCCAAGGATTTCATTTTCTCACGATTTTTCACAAGCAGATGTAATTCCAGTAGAAAAATATATTGAATCGAATTCATCATCGACTGATGATTTTGATTTCTGTGTATTCCGGGGAAGCTTTGATCAAGAATCTTCTTTGGCCGATGATATTTTCTTGGATGGAAAGATTCTTCCAGTTGAAATCAAGAAAAAATTGGCAGCTCCACCCAAAAGGGTGGCGGAGCCTCCACTATCGCCACCACCTCCACCTCCAAATCCACAATATGATCACAAGATTAATTCTACTTCTAACGAGAAGAATATTGGGAACTCAGAAGGAAAGCAAAACAAGTCATTTTGGCTGTTCAAGCGCAGCAGTAGTTTGAATTGTGGCGGCAATGGTGGTGGCTATGGACGGAGCTTATGCCCTTTGCCACTTCTATCCCGGAGTAATTCAACAGGTTCTGCAACCAGTTCTAAACGATCATCAATATCAAAATGCAGTTTGAATCATAAGCAACATCAAAAGTCTTCATTATTCAGTAATTCGGCGGCGAAGCAATCACAGTTTTTATCATCATCTGCTTCTCATCAGAAGCCTCCATTGAAGAAAAATATTCAGGGTTCTCATGGAATTAATCCAGTTTTGAATGTTCCTTCTGCAAGTCTGTTTGGTATGGGTTCTATATTTTCTGGTGGCAAGGACAGGAACAAGAGCAAGAAGTGATTCCAATTCTTTGTAGTTCTTGAAATAGTGTTAAAGTTAATTTTGTTTCTTTTGGTTTAACAATTTGTTCAGGTTTAGTGTTAAAGAAATAAATTCAACACTCAATAAATATTGGATGTCTGGATAGTATTTTATTATATAAGTAACAAGATTTTAATTTCTTGTTCTTCGTTATTCGACCTTACATTATCTATTCAAAGATAGATAAGGAATTTCTTATGGTACTAACGATTAATTTCTTTCATACATCTTATATTTTTTGCTCAACAATTAAGATTAAACTGTACAATTGATAAATTTTGGACTTTTCCTTTTAATACTGTCCAAATATTAATCCAACTTTTACCATACAAATCACTAGTTGGGTCAAGAATGGCTATGTTGGTATGACCATAGAAAGGAAAGGCAAGTTAGGGTAGACAGTCAAGAGTAGTCGGTAAGCCTGTTTAGTCTAATTAGCAATGGAAATATATTCCAATTATATATTTCTATTTAATGTAATTTGAGTATACAGTAGTAATCAATCATGTTTGGAACATATTCTTAAATTCATTTTTTATTATATATTATCCTAATAAAAATAATTTTACGTGTAAATACACATTTGATATTAGGGGTGGATATGATTCTATTTGGTTTTGGTTCCAAGAGAATTGAATCGAACCATGAACCAATTGTCTTTTTGATAATGGAATCAAATGATTTTTTAAAAATATGGAATCAAACCGAACCGAACCGTTCAATTCTGGTTTGGTTTAGTTTGATTTGGTTCTAGTTTCATTTATTAAAATTTCATATTTGCTTCATATAAGTTAGTAATATATACCTAAATAAAAAACAAATATCAAATATTCAAGAAGTTTAAATTTTAATCATCGAGATCAAAAAATCATAACTAATAAGTGAAATATATGCATAATTTGAATAAACATTAGTTTTCGTTCTCATACAAAAAATTGTTTAATAAGTAATAACAATGATTCACTAAATAAATTGCAACAGTTCTGAAGGCACACCTACAATAAAGAATGAATTATCAAAATTTTTGCAGTCCACTTTTATAGACAACATTAATTGTTTTAATATTTCATGAATGTTTATTAGGTTTTCCTCTATTTGTGAAGAACGCAAATAACTCATCAAACAATCAAGGTAAAAAAAAATAGTTTAAAGACGTTTTAAGTAATTGACCAATTTCATTTTTCGATCTTAAATGACACTCCACTAACTTGATGAAATGTAGTACCAACAAGCCGCGATGTTATGTAAATTGAAAATGAGTGAAAGAGAAATGATTCAATTGAATACAAAATTAGAGTGTAAGCAACTACTAAGCTGTATATCTCTAATGGTCCAAAATCGATTAACAAACTATATTCAATTAATGAGCTATCTTCAATGAATATAAAATTAGAATCTCCACTAATTAATATATATATATAATTAAATATTAGGTTTGATTCTGGTTCTGATTGTGATTCTTGAACTATAACTGAACCAAAACCTATCCACCCCTATTTGATAGTTTCAAATTTACCCAACATCGTGAAATTTTTGTGTAACTCGACAGGGACCACCTACGTGAATCATGTTGGCTTGCATAGGTCCGTAACTTTTTATGGTAAAACTTAGAATAATTCACCCGATTGTCCCAACATTAAATTTTGTAGTGTCATTCACATGACTCGGATTAAAAATTGGAGTGGATACAAAAAAAAATTATTTTTTATTTTTTATTTTTAAAGTCCGACCACCACAGTAATAGAGTATTTATATTGAAAATAAAAGAAGATACAAGTTTAATAGCAGACAAGGATATATGTTTGTCAATTAGGGATGACAACGGAGTAAATATGTGATGAGTTGGTCGTTCCTACCCCGTTCCGTAGGGTATTTTTATCACATTGCCCTGTCCTCATAGCCAATTTAAGTGGGACGGGACGTGATCGGGTTTGGGCGAGATCGGGGTTTATTTTTTCTCCTTTTTTTTTTTGCTTTTTTTTTTTAATATCTTTAGTTAGTAAATATTAATTTTTTTCTAATTTGTTAAAAACAACTTATGTTCTTTTTAAAAATGATGGTAAATATTTTATTTTACTTGGCCTCACAAGATGCCCAGGTAATACGCCTCGAGCTCCTATCCAAGGACTCGAGCTACTTGGCATCACAAAATACCCAAGTACTACGCTCGAGCTCCTATCCAAGGACTCGAGCTACTTGGCCTCACCTAATGCCCAGGTAGTACGCTCGAGCTCCCATCAAAACGCCCAAGTAGTACGTCTCATGCGACTCGAGCTATACTGCCTCACAGGCCTCGACCAGGTCGTACAAAAAAAAAATATATAAAAATAAACAGAGAGATAAGGGAGGAAATGGAACCCGATCAACTGTCATTCATTAAGACCCATCTCGGGCAATTTACATGGCAAAAGGGAGAAAATTACAGGTCGATATCAAAAAACAAAAAATACACTAAACGAGGTCGGTGGGGCCAGCTGGGTCTTCATCCTCGGGTGTAGCGCCTTCGACGTCGAGATTTTCCTCGGGCTCCGGCTCCGACTCCGACAGCTCGAGCTCATTCGCGAGCTCACTCACGGATTTCAGGTCCTCAATAATGCCCTTCGCATCTTCAGGCAACTTCCTCCTCAAGTAGGCTCGAGCCAACCTCAAACCATAGTGATAGGACCCCGAGCCATATTCCCCGAGCAAGGTCTTCTGCTCCTCGGAGTTTTTAAAATCCTCCACTGCTCGAGCTCGAGCCTTCGTCAATTGACCCTCGACCCCCTTCTTCACCTGGATGAGCTCCAGCTTCACCTCCTCAGCCTCGTCCTTTATTTCCCCCATTTGATCTCGCATCTTCCTCATCTCGATGCGGGCAAGGTCGCGCTCGACCTCGAGATCCCTAATTTGTTTCTCTTTCTGCTCGATCTTAGACTCGAGCTCGTTTACTTTGTTCGACTCCTCGAGGCTTCGCAGAGATAGGCCACGAGCCATGCTTAAAGCCTACAATGACAAAATCGATCATCAGAGGAAAGCTACAAAAGACAAGGCATTTGCTCGACCTAATGCAGACGTACCTTCAAAGTAATGAGCTCTAAAGCCCGAACTCCTTCTCCTGCCTCGACCTCGCCCTTGTACTTCGACACCAAGGACGGTATTAAAGGGCAGCGAGCGTGATCCTCGAGCAGTTCCTGGGAGAGAGGAACGTCGTCCTCCAGATCTATCACCCCGTGTGGACCTCGAGATGCAGAAGGTCGGGGCGATTGCTGCGGCGGGGGACCAGGGCTCTTCGAGGGCTGCCCTTGGTCAGCAGTCACTTGGCTCGAGACGGTATCCCGAGCCCTTTTCTTGCCCTTCGATGGGGCCGGTGTTCTGGGCATCGGGCCCTTTGATTTCTTATGAACATTCGCCAGGAGTGCTGCCGGATTGAAAGACATTTCCAAATCTGCAAAACACAAGTAATTAGGTCGAGCTTAGTTCGGGGCGTGGCAAAAAAGTAAGGGTTCGACTCGTACCCTCGATGCCCCTCACGTTGGCAAGGTCGAGGGTGTCCTCTTCGAGCAAATAATCGACCTTAGCTGCGAGTGGCTCATGGTTGACTAGCCTAAGCCTATCTCTCTCCAGGGACTCGAAGTATGCCTGCCCCTCATTAAAACTATCCTTGTCGGGGATTGTCCACATCGGCCTGAAGGGGTGATCGGGGTTTTGTGGTCTAACAAAAAAATATCGCTCTTTCCAACCACGGAGGGAGCTCGGGGTTTCTGGGGTCCTAAAACCTCCCTTCGTCGACAAGTACACGAAGCAGTTAAAACCCGGCGAGTACTTCAAATCATATACCATCCTAAGAAGGTCGGTCCTAGGTTCTACCCCGAGGCACCTACATAAGATGAAAAAATATACTAACAACCGCCAGCCATTCGGGGCTAGCTGACCCGGGCATATGAGGAATGAGGTTAGAAAGTCCAAAAAGAAAGGGTGAAGTGGCCACCTGAGCCCAGCCTTGAGGGCATCTCTAAAAAATGTCATCTCTCCGTCCCGAGCATCCAACACGTTTTCGTTGGGCTCAGGGGTCCTGACATCACATAACAGCATGACCCCGAACTCCCTAGCTATCTTTATAACGACGTGCTCCTTATACATGGTCGGTATTCTAGGGTATGTCAACATGACCTCGACCTCGGGGTGCGAGGATATAGGTACTGCCATTGGTATGATGTGGGTGACCTCGGGTTCGGGGACTCTAGTGTCGCTCCTAGACGTCTCACTGCTGCTAGCACTACCACTCGACCTATCGCTACTGCTACTCGACATAATAAATAAATTAACTTAAGGGCTCGAACACTTACCTCCTAAAGATCGATGATCCCCAAACCCTCTACGTCCCCGAACTCGAGCTGTGGTTGCTTGAGAGTGAAAAGTAAAAGGTGAAAGTGAAATGTGAAAAAGGTAAGTATTTATAGGAGTCAAAGGGGAGGTCAAAGGTCTCCCAATCTTGACCGTTGGATCTGCCAAGTGTCACTCATCGGATGACAACACGAACGGCCGTGCGCGTGGTCTACACGTGGCGGCCCAACCTTTTCACCCAGGCCCTTCATATGGGCCCAATCCATTGGCACCTCGATGTATCCAGGCCCACAGCAACATTTCATTTCCGGCTGTGGCCTCGATACACGGAGGCCTGTGATATGCGTAATTTACCCCGACCTCGTTACTCGAGCCCGATCACACCAATCTCCAAATGGGCCCCACAAATTGTGTGCCAAGCTCGAGCTCGAGCGTGGTTGTCGAGGTAGTTCGAAGGGACTCCCGACCCCTCACGCGCCCCCTCTCCTAGTTCACTACGACTTCTATCCCATCTCAAATACCGCAATCCTAACACAACACCAATACCCACAATAATTCCAACTACAGGAAGTTCAATCCTTCTAGGACTCTCCTCTCCAGCATCTATAAATATGCAACCCAGCTCCACCGTTAAGGTACGTTTTTTCATATTCACATATACAGCAACAGTATACGGAGTCTTGGTTTCTTAATCCTCTGTCTAACTTAAGCATCGGAGGGGCTACGAGGACACACCTCGACGCCTTTCGTTTCAGGTACTGGAGGCGGATCTGTTGGACCTCTTCATATCGGTTCGGGTTGGCCCAGGTACGATTTCTAGCATCATCAAGTTACAATTTAAAAACCGGATTCTTCTCAAACATGTCATCTTCAATTCCGTAACAGAACAAGAAATCCCAAACGACGCCATTGTTCTATGCAATTAGAATTATACGATCGACGAGGTCAGAAAAATTCGAAAAATCATCGGATCGAAGTCAGACGGCATTCGCGGTCACAACAACTGTACATATTTCTTTTCCACTTTTCTTATTTAATTGCTTAATTGATGATCACGATTGTCTGTGGGGAAAATAATCCTCACAATTGTAAATGGGTCACAATGGCGGAGTACAGAAACATTAATCCTAGCGGTTTTGTGTGTTTGTTTGTGATCATAACTGTATAGAAAATCTTTATTACTGAATGTTATCAATGTGACCATGATTGGATTCTATGATTAAAATGTGTCTATGTGACCATTATTTCTTCCACTCACTGGAAATTAAACTTGTGATCGAAATCTACTTTTGTGACCACTATTTTAGTTACAAATGTCGTTTTGTGACCATCACTCCAGTTAACAGTTATCATGATGGAACATATGTAGTACTGAATTGATTTTTGCTGATAGTCACATATTACGAGATTTTTTGGCTAGACAATTTATGACATGCATCACAAAACATATATGCGATTGGAATTTATATGTGTGACCATGATTGGAATCTTGAAAAAAACTGATGTTCGACCTTAGACTCGTTTGTAACTGAAATTTATTATTGTGACCGAAATGTGTCATTTGTGACCAATGTTGTTACGTGAAACGAGATTCTCCACGTCACATGTGACCTGCATGTTAGTAACTTGTGACTTACTGTTATATGTTTCTGACAATGTCTTGTTCATTTTCCACAGCAATGGGTTATGTGCATGTTTGCTTGGTGTACAGAGAATAATCAACTTTGGTGTTGCTCGTTCGTAACTACTCTTATGTGCAGCTTGTGGATACGGTAATGACAGAATTCAGATTCGATCCTACTAAAATGGCAATCACAATGAACTACAGATTGAAACTTAATCTGCCTCTAGTTAAAATAAGTAATGACAGCAATGTTTTGTCTTACATGACACTCAAAGGTATGGATTGTGATCCTTTCCA
Organism: Fraxinus excelsior; assembly: GCA_019097785.1. Classification (NCBI taxonomy): domain Eukaryota; kingdom Viridiplantae; phylum Streptophyta; class Magnoliopsida; order Lamiales; family Oleaceae; genus Fraxinus; species Fraxinus excelsior. The sequence continues at coordinate 24,047,648 of CM032638.1, forward strand.
ATATTCCATAATTATTGAGGTCACAGATGCAGAAAATGGCAGCTAATGTACAATCTAGATGTGAGTTATTTTCATTATAGGGCATAATATCTGACATATGTGACGCAATAGTAGAACCATTTGGTCACACAAATGAAGATAAGGTCACAATTTTGTTTGATCCTGATGCTATGAATGTAGAAGATGGCAGGGAGTTTCGTAATAAGGATATTTTGAATGGAATGTGACCCAAGAATTAGAAAGTGTATCCATATTAATACCCAACCAAAAGAGAAGTTCGGGAAGATCAGCAGAAAAGAGAAGAAGATCGTCGAGTAAGGAAAAATAGAGAACGAAATGTGGACGTTGCCAAGAAAGTGGACACAATCGTAGAACATGCACCAACTTGATTCCCTTGAGCGAAAACATACCAACCTGAAGTCGACATTGTGACTAATCCTGATTTATTGCATCTGCGATCCTAGATTGTAACTAGAAAGCATGTTATTTACTTTTAAATCGTAATTCTTATCATTGGTGACATTTCATAGAAAACTTATGACCATTTTTTAAAAAGGTTTTTCCATTTAATTTGTGACACATTTGAAACAGTTGTGACAAAAAAATTGTTCTATGTACATGTGATAAGTGATGACTTGATGAAGCTGTGGCATACGATTTGTGACATTAGGTAATGAAATAGTCATTTGTGACCTGTCTCCATGGTATATGTTATCCACGAATTCAGTCATCATGGCCTTGAATAAATATATGGCATGGTTTGCCAGAGTGTGACATGTTTAAATCATCATAAAACATTTCATTGTGACAAATTCGTAAAACTGTGACCAATGTGTTTGCATACAGTAATTTGTAATCAAAAGTTTTGAAAAAGGACTTTGTGACCTGTGCATCTCCTTGTTTCATGGTATATATGACATGTAGTGTCAGACATCATTTCTTTAGAAAAATAAAAAAAACGCTCATATTTGTGACCAAATATGAATTTTATAAATTTTTTCAACACATGTACAAATATTTGTGACCAAAAATTCAAATCTGTGACTAACAAATGTTGTTGCTGTAACTTGTGAAATTCGGTCTGTAGCATCAAAATCAAATTTCACAAATGTAAAACACATGTCTGTTACATTGACATCAACTAATTCCAAAATATTCATGTGCTACTAATGACATTCAACAGTTTTAAGCATCTACTTCCACTAAAAATGACACCCTACTATCAATATGCACGTCTGTTATATTTACACAACGAAAATCTTAAAAATCTATTAGCAACCTTGAACCACATCTCATTGGGATTAGGTTGTTTGACTTCCCTCATCAACAAATAGTGTATAAGCTGAGGTTGCAAAATATTTCATTACATTCAATGAAGTGCGAGAAGCATGTTCTCGCCAAGATAGCCATTTGAACCTCATCGAACTTTGATGTGAAGTTTGATAGGACATTTTTTACCACATTGGTTGTAATTTTCCTCGAAAATCACGAATCTTCGGGTATAATGTACTTCCATTCTTGTTTAATAATATGCTCAATAAAAATGTAAAATTAAGCGATTTATTTAATAATACCTTTTGTCTAGTGTCACTTAGACTGAAGTTTTAACACTGTGGTGCTAAATAACATTAATTATTTTATAATACATGTTATTGGACAATGCGACTCATAGTCGATGTAAAAATATGCTCAATATTAGAGCGGACTGGTCCAATTCGGTTTGATTCTCAACCAACTTTTCGTGTATTTAATAAATGGAGCCGTCAGGTCGAAATTTGGCTCAATTCCATTCGGTTTCGTACTATACCATAATTAATTTTTTTTTTTTAACATTTACAACACGCTGCATTATGACATGTTCAATTTTAACTCCTACAAAGTAACATAGTTCGACCATAATGATTAAAAAAAACTTAGGCCACTCAATTTTGATTATTTAAAATTTGAATTACAAAGATGGACTTGGACGAAAGCAGGAAAAAAAAAAGATATTTTGGACTTAATTAATTAGTTGACAAGTTTATTTAGAAAAAAAAAATAATTTAGTTTATTTTATAGAAAATAAAAAATAAAAACTAGGGAGATTCGATTCTTATTCTATTTTGGATTTATAATCGAGAATCGAACCAAATTCATCCATTCTTAATTTTGATACTCATTTGAATATTTAATTTAAGAAGAATCGAATCGAACTACTCAATTCAGAAGTTTTCTTTAGCCCTCCTCATTATTACACCATTGCTCTCGATTCTAATACTCATTTGAATATTTAATTTAAGAAGAATCAAATCGAACCCCTCAATTTGAGAGTTTTGTTTAGCCCTTCTCGATATTACACCATTGCTAAGTAGATTAATGGTAAATAATGTTTCTGTCAAATAACATATCCGTATAACGTCCTTGGCAGCACCAAGCGGAAACATGTCTTGTCTGAAAATATATGTTTTTGTCTGATTACAAAATCCCACGTGGTTTTGCCCCTTAACTACCCGCTCACAATTTTAACTTACTCTAACCTCTCTCAATCTCAGATTCATCTCTCGACGTCGCCTAAGTGATTTTTCTGAGGGTACCCAACAAAAATTGAGGTTCAAGTTTTGATTACTAGCACTAGTTATAGCCATCATTGTTTTACCTTTCGGTGCTTGTTTATGAGCATCAATTGCATTTATATTTTCGAAGTTTCGTTTTCTTCAAATTCAAACTTGCATAGTATTGATCTAACCAACCTTCAGATTTTCAAGATATAGACTTTTCCCTTTCTTATTTTCTCCAAAAATTCTAATTTCCATGCAAGAGTCCAGTTTGACGGTTGAGATATTAATTTTCATCTTTAGTTCTTTAAATGTTTTAAATTTTCAAGTTTTAACGCCTGTTTTGTGACCTTAAATTCTGCCAAGAAAGTTGAATAGTGAATATTGAATACAATGGCAATTGAATTATGTTCTGATAATCCTAGAAGTACGAACGCGAGTCCAAGGATTTCATTTTCTCACGATTTTTCACAAGCAGATGTAATTCCAGTAGAAAAATATATTGAATCGAATTCATCATCGACTGATGATTTTGATTTCTGTGTATTCCGGGGAAGCTTTGATCAAGAATCTTCTTTGGCCGATGATATTTTCTTGGATGGAAAGATTCTTCCAGTTGAAATCAAGAAAAAATTGGCAGCTCCACCCAAAAGGGTGGCGGAGCCTCCACTATCGCCACCACCTCCACCTCCAAATCCACAATATGATCACAAGATTAATTCTACTTCTAACGAGAAGAATATTGGGAACTCAGAAGGAAAGCAAAACAAGTCATTTTGGCTGTTCAAGCGCAGCAGTAGTTTGAATTGTGGCGGCAATGGTGGTGGCTATGGACGGAGCTTATGCCCTTTGCCACTTCTATCCCGGAGTAATTCAACAGGTTCTGCAACCAGTTCTAAACGATCATCAATATCAAAATGCAGTTTGAATCATAAGCAACATCAAAAGTCTTCATTATTCAGTAATTCGGCGGCGAAGCAATCACAGTTTTTATCATCATCTGCTTCTCATCAGAAGCCTCCATTGAAGAAAAATATTCAGGGTTCTCATGGAATTAATCCAGTTTTGAATGTTCCTTCTGCAAGTCTGTTTGGTATGGGTTCTATATTTTCTGGTGGCAAGGACAGGAACAAGAGCAAGAAGTGATTCCAATTCTTTGTAGTTCTTGAAATAGTGTTAAAGTTAATTTTGTTTCTTTTGGTTTAACAATTTGTTCAGGTTTAGTGTTAAAGAAATAAATTCGACACTCAATAAATATTGGATGTCTGGATAGTATTTTATTATATAAGTAACAAGATTTTAATTTCTTGTTCTTCGTTATTCGACCTTACATTATCTATTCAAAGATAGATAAGGAATTTCTTATGGTACTAACGATTAATTTCTTTCATACATCTTATATTTTTTGCTCAACAATTAAGATTAAACTGTACAATTGATAAATTTTGGACTTTTCCTTTTAATACTGTCCAAATATTAATCCAACTTTTACCATACAAATCACTAGTTGGGTCAAGAATGGCTATGTTGGTATGACCATAGAAAGGAAAGGCAAGTTAGGGTAGACAGTCAAGAGTAGTCGGTAAGCCTGTTTAGTCTAATTAGCAATGGAAATATATTCCAATTATATATTTCTATTTAATGTAATTTGAGTATACAGTAGTAATCAATCATGTTTGGAACATATTCTTAAATTCATTTTTTATTATATATTATCCTAATAAAAATAATTTTACGTGTAAATACACATTTGATATTAGGGGTGGATATGATTCTATTTGGTTTTGGTTCCAAGAGAATTGAATCGAACCATGAACCAATTGTCTTTTTGATAATGGAATCAAATGATTTTTTAAAAATATGGAATCAAACCGAACCGAACCGTTCAATTCTGGTTTGGTTTAGTTTGATTTGGTTCTAGTTTCATTTATTAAAATTTCATATTTGCTTCATATAAGTTAGTAATATATACCTAAATAAAAAACAAATATCAAATATTCAAGAAGTTTAAATTTTAATCATCGAGATCAAAAAATCATAACTAATAAGTGAAATATATGCATAATTTGAATAAACATTAGTTTTCGTTCTCATACAAAAAATTGTTTAATAAGTAATAACAATGATTCACTAAATAAATTGCAACAGTTCTGAAGGCACACCTACAATAAAGAATGAATTATCAAAATTTTTGCAGTCCACTTTTATAGACAACATTAATTGTTTTAATATTTCATGAATGTTTATTAGGTTTTCCTCTATTTGTGAAGAACGCAAATAACTCATCAAACAATCAAGGTAAAAAAAAATAGTTTAAAGACGTTTTAAGTAATTGACCAATTTCATTTTTCGATCTTAAATGACACTCCACTAACTTGATGAAATGTAGTACCAACAAGCCGCGATGTTATGTAAATTGAAAATGAGTGAAAGAGAAATGATTCAATTGAATACAAAATTAGAGTGTAAGCAACTACTAAGCTGTATATCTCTAATGGTCCAAAATCGATTAACAAACTATATTCAATTAATGAGCTATCTTCAATGAATATAAAATTAGAATCTCCACTAATTAATATATATATATAATTAAATATTAGGTTTGATTCTGGTTCTGATTGTGATTCTTGAACTATAACTGAACCAAAACCTATCCACCCCTATTTGATAGTTTCAAATTTACCCAACATCGTGAAATTTTTGTGTAACTCGACAGGGACCACCTACGTGAATCATGTTGGCTTGCATAGGTCCGTAACTTTTTATGGTAAAACTTAGAATAATTCACCCGATTGTCCCAACATTAAATTTTGTAGTGTCATTCACATGACTCGGATTAAAAATTGGAGTGGATACAAAAAAAAATTATTTTTTATTTTTTATTTTTAAAGTCCGACCACCACAGTAATAGAGTATTTATATTGAAAATAAAAGAAGATACAAGTTTAATAGCAGACAAGGATATATGTTTGTCAATTAGGGATGACAACGGAGTAAATATGTGATGAGTTGGTCGTTCCTACCCCGTTCCGTAGGGTATTTTTATCACATTGCCCTGTCCTCATAGCCAATTTAAGTGGGACGGGACGTGATCGGGTTTGGGCGAGATCGGGGTTTATTTTTTCTCCTTTTTTTTTTTGCTTTTTTTTTTTAATATCTTTAGTTAGTAAATATTAATTTTTTTCTAATTTGTTAAAAACAACTTATGTTCTTTTTAAAAATGATGGTAAATATTTTATTTTTATTTGATAAAAAGTTTGAATTTGAAATTAACTTTAAAAATGCGGGTAACAGGGCGGGGGCTATGTTTTTCGTACCTGCTCCATACCCCACTTTGAGACACCCGTTTACCTGGTTAGAAGGGTAATTCCTGTTCCATTCGGGGTGGGATCCGCGGGTATCGGGTTGAACGAATTTTTTTGTCGTCCCTAATTTCAATCATTCAAAAGGAAGATCTTTGGACTAGAGAATCTTCTCCTAAGCTTAAGTTTAAAATTAGATTGAACTTTAAACAAATTAAAGTTCGACGATCAATTTGAGCGACTCGTATGAAATAAATTACCATTTGGCGACTAAATTTAAATAACAATTCAACATATGTGATCAAATTGAAACTTCACTGTACCTCGATATTTTTTACCCCTGGAAAATATGTATCAGCATGCGTGGGGGCTATTTGTTGGGAACCTACTTAATCATGCGCAGCGGAAGTAAAGCAATTTCGATTCCCAAACAAGGATCTACATTGTGTTTAGATAGAAACTGTGTTTAGAATAATACCTTGATGAATTCTGCAAACTCTTTTGCTGATTCACGAACTCCAATGATCACGATCTACAATCCAAGCTGTCCAATTGTGCAGCTTTCAATGGTGATCCACACAGAGAATAAGAATGATGGCTAGGGTTTTCTTTTCTCGTGCTAGCAAGAATAATGAATAATCCATTATATTTTTCAAACCCTAACAGCCTATTAATATGAGTCCAAACGGGCTGGCCCATCTCTTAACTTAACCCGGTCCAACATTTAATTAATCAAATTAATTAAATCCGGTCCATGAATTAATTAATCAAATTAATTAATTCGGGTCTATTAATAAGCAACTCAATTAATTAATTATCCAACATTTGTCAATTAATTAATTGGTAAATCTCATTCTTCTGATTCTCTTCTGTGTGTGACCCATTAGGTTCCCGATCACGATATCTAACGACGTGAATTATTATTTTGATCTAATCAAAACTGATAAATTAAAATACCAATTTTAATTTATCATTAATTTACATTCGTTGTCCCAGATTGATATCTAGCAATGTGTCAGGGCAATACATGTGACGGGAAATGTCACGTGACATGACAAAACCAAACTTGTTCGTTTATCGTGAAACTATAATCCTTTCGTCAATATGATCCGATTAATTACGAGATATGGACATGTGTCAATCTCAATTATCGATCATATCTTTTATCCTACTGTTAAGTCAATGTAAGTCGAAAACTCTTTTCCGACTTATGAGTTCACCTTGGCCAAAGATTTCATTATCAACTTAACTGGATGAAATGTAGATCATAATCTCTTACTATCTAAGGGTGACGAATCCACTATTGATCATTCACAACCTTCATATGATTCTTGACATACCCGAACGATGCCGTATTAGCGACCCTTGACAGAGCAACATCCGACACCACCAAAGTATGACTGTCCTCATATAAGGCACTATGATGACCTCAAGTCAAAGGACCAATTCCACTACCGAACGTTAGAGATTAACCACTGACACTCAGATAGTTTTCCATGTGGAATCTCTCAGCGGGTCTCCAATGTTTTGTTCTATAACAAAATATTCACGTGTTCATTCAAGTGTCTCCACACTTTAGTTTGTAAGATCAACTACTCACTTCATAAGTAAGAAATGTCACACGTGATGGTCTATCCATAATAACGATATCCGTGTTTCGTCATTACATACGACCACGGACGATTTAAGATTCAGTCATATGTAATTTGTATCTCACAAACACAACTCCTTGTGATTAACAAATCATCAAAACTTGAATCTACGGATTCTATTATTTAATTAATTAGAATATTAATTTATCAATTAAATAATAGATCTTGACATAAATATGCATCAGTTATATATACATTAAAAGTGCTTATGTCCAAAGTTGATTGAGCCTAGGGCATAACACTTACACTATCACCATGTTTCTCAGTAGAAAAAATCACAGAACAGCCCTTTGTCTTTTTCAGCTGCCAATGGAGACCAGGTACTGGCAGTGCAGTAAAGAAAACGTAATACTGTTGTTATAGAGCCAAGAATGTTGTTTTCATAATCACTTTGCCTAACTATTGCAAACCATTTTCCTGATACTTATAAGCCATTCATGAGAAGTCGTTTAATTACTTGTTTACTTAAATAAGTAATTTTTTTTAAGGTTTAGCGTGACATAATTGATCAGCTGAATTCTTTTGTTTCTTAGCGTGCTTTTCTAAAATTTGCTTACGCAGGAGGGTATATGGCATCGCCACTGGAGTCTGGAATGTTGTTCGTTTTGGGTAATTCACAGAGTGCCTTTTCAGATTGTTTCTAATGGAAAGGAAAAGATACGAATGTTCAAAAGAAAAAGAAGTGGGATTTTGGGTACTTTTCTTGTTGAGAGTGTTCATTTGTGGGAGAAATGAACGATAGAGTGGAGACAGCGTCGTCTTTGGCTACCGTAGAGCAGAAGTCTCAGAAAACTGGTGGGTGTGTGTGTGGGTATTTTCTTTCAGCTCTTTGATTAAAACAGTAGATTTGCAAAGAAGAAACTTTTGTCCAAGAACCTGTTTCCACAAGGTTAGTCCTATTACCTGGTTTTTTGCTTCGTGTAGACCATCTTGTTTAGAAGTTTAAGCTTCTGTCATACATGGCTTAAACGCATTAATTCATTTCTAAGATACACAGCTAACACGCAAACTAAATTCATTTCTTTATCTGTATTCAACATTCAAGCAATTTTTACCTTTGTACTGACAAAGATTTGTTCTTTTCGCTCTTATTTTTGTGGTGTTTAACATACAGTAGTCTTTTATCCTGGAAACAATAATAGAAATTTCATATTTTGCAGCATTGATATTCACTCAGAACAAGTTTCAATGAAGTTTAGAGGTGATGAGAAGAAGCCAAAGCTTCGGTTGGTATGCCTTTTTTTCTCAACAATCTTTATATTGAGTTGAATATAGCTTTGAATATATAATCGAATACTAAAACTTGATTTCTCGATACTTGAATAAATTTCTCAAATTTCCTTTAAGAGCTAATTCACTTTCTAAGACCTCAACCAATATTTACTATACCAAATTTACCTTCATCCTAATCATAGAAATATCACACCTTCCAATCTAGTGAAAACTAGCGGCCAACAACTCAACCAATTTAACTTCCATCTTGTTCCATAAATTCATGCTTTCATGTGAGTAATTCCGTCAACAAAACATTTTCACAAATTATCTTTACTCAATAACACAATTAAAAATTCTAGGGTTTGCTAGAATTGCTTACCTTATATACTTAGAACAAATCACAAAAATTGGCTTGAAAACTATACTCCTTCCACTTAATTTGAAAATTAAACGAACAACTTAGAACAGAACATAAAAAATTTAACATCATCATTCCATAAGAATTTTACTTCTTCCTTCTTTACCTCTTGAAGAAATGAAGAAATTGAACCCAAGCTATTCTTCCTTTCTTTTTCCTTTTCCTCTCTTCTTTCTTTTCTCCTTTTCTTTCTATCCGTTTCTCTGCTTGTTGTCTCGGTACCCATCTTTCTGTTTGTATATGTAAAATGAAAAAGATTATTCTTGTTGTACATAATTTTTTATCGAATCGATAAGTCGTCACTTGTTGATTCGGTAATCCATTATGTAGAAAATTAGGTACATGTAGCTTGATCCAAATGAAAAATGGATTTAAATAGTGGAGCACTAACTCAAATTTGCAAAGCAACTCCCTCATCTTCCATTTAATAAACATTTAATCATTTAACTTCCAATAATAGATCAGTAATTCCCCAAATTTAAATGATGCCCATCTAACACCCTCAAATATTGTCAATTGTAAAATAAACCTCAATAAAATAATTTATTCCATATAAGTCCGTATTTGACTTTGATCTTGGCTAGTTGAACCTTTGACTTTAAATAAAAAATCTTGACTTTTGACTAATATAAAATGGAGTGTAACAAAAATGCAGTTGCTTTGGGATAGTCATACCACCGGAATCGAAACCAAAATCAGATGTTTCAGAAGGAGAGGAGTTCTTCCAAGGTCAAAGTTTAACAGTATGCAGAGCAACAAGGTAGCGGCAACAAATGGCCTCAAAACTTGCTAAATTGTAGCTTAAGCGATAGTCCTAGGCCACAGGTGCCTGCCAGAATGGGGTAAGTGTAAATTTGAAACAAAGAGTAGAGTTTGTAGCGGGCAAAATGATTCCATATCACCAGTGCGAAAGAGAAATCCAATTAATATATCTAGACAAAGTGAAAGTTCTAGCTTTGTAAGTTCCGTCTCCAGCAAAGAGTTGAATCGTCTCAGAGGATTTGCTTTTGATCCTCTTCAATTGATGATTCATCAAAGTGCCTTATATTCCGAGTAGTCCTTTCAAAACATATGTTTCATAATTTGTTCGACTACTGCTTGGCCATTAGCACTTCACTTATCCTGAGACTATACTTGATATCCACAGCAAGATTTTACTATTTCTGGAGTTTTGAACGCAGTCCTACAACGATTCCTCTTATGTAAACTCCAATCAAGATAGTTCATTTGTACAAATTCGTGGAAGTTTAGGGTTGGTTGTAAGTATAACAGATCAGCTGTACATTCTTAGCATTTCGCTCGTGCATCATGGCATCATGTCACGTCTTTTAGGGGGAAAAAAGGGCGTTTGCAGGTTTAGCAAGCTACATTAATCTGTACATACAGATTCAAATCATCTTCGAAACAGAGAATTAACGAATATTTGGGCTCCAGTGTATTCTGAGACGATATGTTCGTGGACAAATACTATTTATACAGTCATAAAAAAGAGCATGACAATTCTCGTATATTGAAGGGAGAAAATGCCTGCAAAGAATTCAAAACACAACATATTTTCCAGATGGCAGTGCTACAACCAGATTGAAAGGGATAATTCTCTATAACAGTATTTATAGAAGGATAAAATCAAAACCACTCTACCAAGTAATCAGCAAAAATCGATAAAAGAATCTAATACTAAAGACAAACAAGAAAGATCAACGAATCTCTCTATAACATAGGAGCAATGCTCCGCGGAGGTAGAAGGGCCAGGGGTCGGAACACCCGTCCTCTCCCTATGAAAATTTAGAATTGTCTGTACCCCAAAACAGTCTTCCCAACACCTCTAGAAATCCTTCCTCCTCCATTAATACCATTCCTTGCAGCAGCAGCCAATCCCTTTAACTCATCCATGTTTGCATAGCTTTTTCTACTCATCAATCCATCACTCTTTTTCTCCCCAGAATTCACAGACTTACTCCCTCCTCCCACTTTCCCATAAACCTTCCCATTCTTCCACCCGGCCGGTGGTGGCGTCACTGACCTCTCTATTACTGGTGGCAGCGCAGCCACTGGCTTCCGGTTCTCCTTCCGTAAGGCGGATGAAAAATCAGGCACCGATCGGGTTAAAACAGATGATTCTTTAGGCCTTTTTGGTGGTGTTGTGAAATTCACATTACCCTGGAATCTCACCTGCTTCTTTGGTGGAGTCAAAACCGAAACAGATTTATTTTGATTCTTTTCCAATTCTACTTTTTCTGGGGTTTTTTGAACGTCAATCAAATTCTTTGATCTTAGCTTCTTTTCTCTCAGATCAGCATAAGCTTCATATCTAGGGCCTCTCTCCATAACAAAACTCTCTGTTGTGAGCGGTAGGAGTTGGGTTTTATCAGAATCAGAGAACTGAGAGACAATCAACGGTTTGGAATTAAAGAGATTGTTTTCTTGTGGCAGAGAGCAATTGGTCTCTGCCATTGATGGAGGAATTATTTTTGTAGATTTTGCAGTTTAATGTAAGTAGTTTTGTTTTTAAAAATATGAGTTTACAACGGTCTAATAAAGAAGGGTATGAGCGTCTTGCATTTTGCTGCCAACGTTCTAATTAAAGGTGGACCCTACTTGAATGAAGAAAAATTAAAAGTTGGATCTTCGATGGACCGTCCGATTCTTCCCTTTTGACCCGAAAAAGGAGTGGGCATGGGACCCGGCCCTAGCCTTCACTTTCTTTCTTCTTCTTTTCCTTGTGGGACATTACAATTTAGATTTTAGCTCTTGCTTAGAAGATTCAATTTGACCAAGATTTGGGGATTAGCTTAGTTGGCGTCAATGTGTTTTGAATAAAAGAAATTTCATTCAATTTGATATAACATCAACATTTTTTTTTTAAACGTGGAAACCCGTAGCTGCCACCCGTTAGTGCGCACTGAATAAATTTCGATCCATGTGCAATATAACATCAACTTTTTGTGGGATAACTAATGGATAAAACCAATCACTGCTTTAAGCCTAACTCAAATTGTAAAATTGAAACGAAACCAGGTGAGATTGAGGCTCATTCGAAGGGAAGGGGTGAAATATAAAATAAAAAATCATGCATGTTTTTCGATGAAACATTCTATCCTCATTTGGCATAAGCGTATAGAAATTTTTAGATTTTTTCAATTGTCCATGGATTTTGACTGCAACAAATAATTTTGAAGTCATGCATGTTTAGAGTGCTTATTTGAACAGAATGGTGGGTGTTCCATGGTGACGAGTTAGCTGTTCTTGGTGGCCACGCTAGGCTTAGTATGGGTTAGTATTTTCTGCAAGCTGGACCAGGTTCGACATGGTGAAAATTCCATTGCCGACATGGCTCACTCGAGTCAATAAATTTTCTAATAAAATGAAATAAAAGCTCAAATTTATGTCGAGGGATCCTAACAACCAAAAAATTGGCTATTTATTATTTTGTTAGGAAAACAGGTTCACGTGATTCTATTGGTGCGGATTTCAAATTTACATTAGCAGTTTTGTATATAGATGGCAATGTCGTGGAAACAAAAAGGGTAAACAGAGCCCTGCAAAGTAGTTCTTATGTCTGATTTTGGTTGTTGTGTAGGTGCAATATCCTGTCTGAATGGCATCACAAGGATAAAAAAAAATTTTAAAAAAAAGGGGGAAAGAAAAGAAAAACTCACACAGATGGATGGGGACATGTTTGGCATATACCTAAAGTGTGAGCGACACGATTTTGTTGAAACGTGTTCGAAGAAGAGACGTGCGTTATGGTAATTGCTAATGATTTAGTTGATCTAGATCTTCACTAGATCTAGTTTGTTGAGAATTAAGGGAATGTACACTTCCTGCATAGTGGAGAATCTTAAAGCATAGTCTTTCCTGCACAATCGCGATGCCAAAGGGTGGCAACCCGGCTTTATTACATGCTCATCCATGTCGGAAAGAGTGACTTCAAATCAATCATAGAAGCATCTGCCAATAATCCTAACCACATATATATCTACACAGCCACATATCTCAAGCCCCTTTCATTGAATTTTCAAAGATATCAGTTACTAAATGGTCTGTGTATATTTTGCAGATCATATTCCCCCTTGAAAACAGTTGAAGATTTGGCTTGGGGATGTTTCTGAGGAGACTATTCTGTGAACCAGAAGATAGTTTCATACTCACCTTCTCAATCATCCATTTTCTCCACCAGCAAACACAAGCTTCAGTTCTAGCTACTACATCTACATGTTCGATTTCCTTTCCCACCTTTCCTTTGTGTCAAGCCTAAACAATGGTAGCAAATATAGAAAGTTACATAAGTTGATGCAAAATTGGGCTACTATATTAGAGAGTAAAAACGTTGGCAATCAACATTTCATTTTCGACTACATCAATAAACTAAGGTTGAAACGTACCCCCAATGCAACTTCTGGCACTCTTTCGATGCCTTGTTTGCTGCTACTTTGCCTTGTTCCAAGGAGGAAGTATGTCCCAAACTGTTTTCCAGGGATGAAACGCTGGAATTTGAAATGCTTTTACTTGGGTTTCTATCTATGCATTCTTGACCATTGACATCCTTCCCACGTGATTTGCCAACGCTGTCAACTAATCCTACAAAAATATCCTCGGAAAATCAAACAAACTCTCTTATCAAGGGAGCAATGCCTACATGCAACAATATGGCATACCTTTTGGTTTCTTTTTTATTTTTGATCTGGCTTTTATTTGTAAGCGCCTTCTATGCAATTCCTAACAAAAAATTCCAAATGCTTTTAAAATAACATCTCCAAGTTACAAGAAAGAGAAGCAACTTATGATCACCCATTACTTCAGAATGCAATCAATAATAAATAACAGCATCATTATAAGAAAACAGGAAAGCTACAACAATAATAACAAGAAGCTAAAGCTTCTTTCATATAAATTTTAGATCGGCTGCGTAAATCTTTTTCTGCCATGCCTTTTTTTTTTTTTGCTGCAATTCTTTTATATATTGTTGAACGGATAACCAGAATTCTCTTTTGTATTCAGAAAGCAGGCATTATTGCTCACAAATCCATATTGAACTGGCAAAACAAATCATCATCTTTGAATTGGCAAACAAATCATAACAAAAAAGTTCCATTTAATAATAAATATGAAAGAATTTAATCCGATGCAAAATAAACCCGTAAATCTTCGCAAGGAAAAAAAAAAACGAAACGAAAGATTAGGTAGCAATAACATTATTCATAAAAGCCATATAATTTTCGGCTTTTTGCTGATTCTCGGTATATAAGAGATAGAAAGTCAATATAATGGGTTAATATTCCTTTGATCTCGAAATCAAATCGTCTGGTACAAAACCTTAAGAATTTAGAAAGGCAGGGAAATAAAAATAATAGAATAGCGAAGCGATCAGGCTATACTTGGAACTTAGAGAGCTGGGATGGAGTGAGCCCACTTTTGGGCTTGAAATTCGGCATTAAAGATGCTGCAGAGGCTATAGATGTTTCTCTCCTTTCGTCGTCGTCTTCTCCTCTTTCCATTCTCCCTCTTTCTCTCTCAATGAGTGAACGTGTTGTTACAAAAGGTTATGCAATTCTGAATCACAGACAAATGCCAGCAGATTGCTTTAGCGAGAATACGTGATTAAAATTAGGGTTCTTGAAATCAGATTAGGCATGGGAGCAGTGCGTACGATGGGCCGGGCCCAGCGGCTCGACCCGTACTGGTTAGAAAATGATTGTCTTATTTGCAGATATGGTCCCTAATATATGACACACATGTGGAATCAGGAATTACTGTTGACTCTTGAATGTGAAATTGGTCTTTTTCGTAACTTGCCATACTGTTTGGCCCCCGTTATTTGATATTATAATTTTTGAAATAATTTTTTTTTGGATAATGAATGGTTGAAAATGAAGATTTTTTTTTTCGATTTACTTATAGTATTATTTTATTAGAGAATGTGTTTCAAGACCATTAAATTCTTACTTTAATTAAAATTAATTTTCATTGGAAAATTGAAGGCGAGCCTCCACGGCCAATTAGAGTGGTGATAAATTATTTTAGAAGATTATAACACGAAAAAGTTGAATTATCATTTATTATTCAAGTTTTTTTTTTTTTTTTAACAAATTGTATGGCTAAAATATCTCTAGGAGACTCCTTATTTTCTAAGAGCATATTGGTCATAATAAATAAATAATTAATAGTAAACAAGCACTTAGAAACGCTGTAACGCAATCATGTTGAGTCTTGATATGTAGTTGCTCGGTACTCAACTAATTGTCGTAAAAGTAGATTTTGATGCCATAGACTTAGGGACGTAGTTAGAATTTTTAGTTTTGGGGGGTGGGAGGCGAAAACACGGGGGATGGAGAGGTGCGGGGGCGGAGTCCCCGAAATTTTTTTTAACTAGAAGAAGATTGAAAACAACGATTTTAAATACCAAAAAATGCAAGTTAAATTGACTGACCAAAAAGACAATCAGTTTGTCAATACAAAAACAATATGTCCATCTATGTGTCTATCGCTATACAAATTGAAAACATGAAAATCCAACATCGATTTGCATAGTCCAGGATCACGTTCCAGTGAATATGAATCGAATTTCTCATTCTGAGGAGAAGAATCAACAACATAAGGTTCTTGACCAATGTTATCTTCCGGAATAAGATATTCAAGATTAGATATAGAAGTTTCCTCAAAAGGGTTGGGGGAATTAATTATATTACAATTGTGTTGGGTTTTCATTTTTCAAATGGGCTAAATAATGGGTTAGAATCAATTTTCCTTTATTTTTAGGGAACAATACATAAATAAGGTGTTTACTTTACATCATTTCAAAAATACAAAAAACAAGTTCCCAATTTCAAAAATCAAGTTTTTCAAATTTTTATTTATGAAATAATGAATTATTAAATCAATTTATTATTAAATATTTAATTCTAATATAATATAATTACCACACACCACCTCTACTACCCCTATCGCTCCGGGAATTATTCCGGCCACCATTCAGGTCACAACTCTTCTCCGGTGACTGTTCCGACGACGTTCCGGCGACTGCTCCGATTCCGACAAGCGGTCACAACTTAAAATTTTTAGGTCACAATTCAAAATTTTCGCGGGTCACAATTTGTTCATCAGTCACAACTTGAAAATTTAAAAGTCACAAATTATTAATCGGTTACAGATCACAAAATTAAGTTACATTACTTATTTTATGGTCACAAACATCACGTTAACTGAACATAAATTATATTGAGGTCACAATTTATCAAATTAATGACCACATATTAATAATTTTTAGGTCACACATCACATCATGCATTGGTCACATTTTATACCAAATTATTGGTCACAAACAATCAAATCATTTGTGACAATCACCAAAATCATTTGTGTCCATCTCTTCGCCACTACCTCCACCAGCGGCACCACCATCGTCGCCGCTCAATAGCAACATCAACATCTCAAAACCGGCACCCATCCTTACCCAAACAGATCTGCACTTAACTGCGCCCAAATAGATCCACATCTCCGCGATCGCCGTACCCACCCACACACACAACCGCATCCCACACATACACACCACTAAAAAACAGATATGCACCTCCACCGCCGCATCCACACACACCCCAATCACAACTGGTACACCACTAAAAAACAGATCTGCACACACCCTCGACCATCACAACCGGAGCACCCACACACACAACTGCTGTATGCTCGCACAACACACACGTTCGCGTCCACACACACCAGTCGCTACAATGCCGTTCACAGCAGCGTCCACCACCCCCGCACACACACCACCATTGGATATACCTCTACACGCACTCACACGCCCTCCACCACCTTCCACACGAGGACATAAGGGCACTATCACGAGCGCGGCTGCGCCTGCTATTTTGCCGGATCGAAGATTGAAGTGCGAGAGAGAGAGAGAAGAACGGTGAGGTACAGACGGTTGGGCGTTTCAACATCACAGAGTAGAGAAGAGAGAAGCCGACATGGGAGGAAATGAATTTAGGAGTTGCCGGTGAGGGAGACAGACGGGAGGAGAGAAGAGAAGAGAAGACGGTAGGAAATGAATTTAGGTTTTTTATTTTGGGATGAAATTTATTAATTATTATTTAATTAGATATAAAAATGTTTTTAAATTATTAATTAAAACCTGATTTTTGAAATGTTAAATTTGTGATCTTATTTGTGAAATTGAAAATCTAATTATAGGTCTATGTGTAATTTCCTCTTATTTTTAATACAACTGTGGGTAACAGATTCATAAATGAGTCATTTGCTTTTGAATTAGATTTGGGCTATTTATTTATTTAAATAACTATTGGATTTTTTATTTAAGTTTAAGATTTTTGTAATTAATGAGAAAAAAATAAAAAGTTTCAAAATTTTGCGTCCCCCCGACCACAGTTAATATCGAAAGTATTGGCAGATCAAGAATAATGGACGAAGATTGAAACTAAATTCCTGTTGCAATAAGTAAATAACTCTAAAGACATAACACCGTCGCCGCCAGTAACATACAACGTAGAAGAATTAGAACCACACTTGCTCGTGTCATAAGAATTCCAAACCCAACGACAAGAACTTCTCCATAATTTGATTATAGCTCCTTTATGTTTGTGTTTTTTGAAACTAAATTACTGTTGCTACTGTTCAATAAGTAAATAAAATTGAAATTATTTTACATTATTAGGAAGTTTTTCTTTCGTATCGCTACGTCTATCTTAATATTTAAAATTAATTAATAAATAAACACGAATACAAATTGTAGAATAATTTAGAAAGGGATTATTAAGAAGAAAATCCTTTGTGCCTAGTTTCAATTTTCAACGAGAGACAATGAACTTTTTTTTTTTGGTCTAGCATGCCCCAAAAAATGAACTCAACAGATACCGAATCCACTATTGTCACGTCAAGTACGGATCCGGCGCGTTTCTACCGGAATTGAATTGATAGTTTGACTGGGTTAGACGCGGGAAACACTTTCCGACAAGAGACAAAGATATACGGATCTCGACAGTATAATTACAGCGATATTCGTGCTATTAACAAAAACCCAATCGATTTCCCATATTAAATCTCTCTTTTGTCACTAAAATATGTGGAATGATAGATATGATATCAAACGTTGTTATTGTGTTTGTCGGAAATCTATAAAGAACCTAGTATACAAAATCTTATAAAAGGTTTCACAAGATGAATCTATTATTTCATGTCTTTTTCCCAGATATAGATGCCAACCTTTTTTCTATACAAGGAGAAGCTATTTATACTAGTCTATCCAACGTGAAAGTCCTTGGATCAAATCCACGTGGCAGAATCTCCAGACTCGAAGCCTCTTGTCAATGTCTATTCCATACAATTAATGTTTGGCAGAGGGTTTGCCGTCCTAATGGTAGGCTGGCATACCGACACGCTTTATTACATATCTCATCAATCATTTCTAAAAGATCTCCAGATCTATAATGGTGGGCAGCATCGGATTCTGTCGGATCAGGGTCAGCATTTGTTGAAGAGCTCTTGATGGTAAAGGGCTTCGGATGTCTTTGTTGAGCCTCTGCGCAGAGCTTTGGGAGTTTCAGTGCTTCAGACGTAAGGAGCCTCTGCGTTCACATGGATGTGCTTCAAGTAGGCCTCCGATGTTAAGGCTGAAGAGACATCGATTAAATAGTGCTTTGGCCCTTGAGGGAACCTCGAATAACCATCACTTTAGTTGACTTCGACCTTGTAACCTTCTCTGAATGCCTTTCAGCTGGCTCTCCGTCAACTTAACTACTGGGTGTGTGTGGCTACCCACGTGGACATGTTGCTTACGTGGCAGCCCACGTAGTGTGCTGATTTGGAACCTCTAAATTTGGGGGGTAACAATTTTGCTTTTTATACTCATAATATAAAAAATATATGTAAGTTTGTAGTCGACAAACAAGGTTTGATATCTAGTATTTTCCTCCTTTCTTGATCAAAATTGTGAGTCAATTTTATTTGCAAAATATTACTGAAAGGCAAGATGCAATCAAATTGTATAGACGTAAAAAGGAAATTATTTTTCTTTAAGCCAAAAAATAATTAAAAAATAAGACAAATCTGTTTAACTTTTACTCAACCAAAAAAGCTAATAAAATATCAAGTTGTATAATTTATTGAAAAATAACCGTGTTTGGTCCAGATTTTAATATAAGTCAAAGTCAAACGATCAATATCAACTACATCTTTTATGAGTCTCACATCTTTTCAACCACACATTTCAAAAATTTCTATCACGATCCACTTAAAATCTGATTTTAATCTACACCAAACACCCTCTAAATAACAATTAAGCCGACAAACCTTTCTAAAATATGGATTTCTCACCACCAAACAAAAAAACATCATGATTTGAGGTCTAAAATATAGGCCCATGGAATTTTAAAAGTGTGGTTGCAAAAATATTGTTGAGAAGTGAGACGCTGAGAGTGTCCCCACACACATTACATTTTCAAAAGTATTATGTAACATCAAAAAGGAGAAACTAAAATAAGACACAACTTTAAATTAGAGTATTCGTTTCCTTTCTTTAAGTCTTTCCAAGTAGCTTTGTCCTCGAAATCTATGGCACTTTCAATTATTATACCCCACCATCAATTGTAATTTCTAAAGCAAAATTTCAATTTTCTTGGAGTTAAACAAATAGTTCCTTGCCTTAAAGAACCACATATTTTTTTGTTTGTAAAGTGACAAATATACGTGGTTAAGATATAAGTGGTCGTGGATTGAGTAGCTTCTTGTAATTATTAAGCCTATGTTTGGTTTAGTCAAAAATTAAATTTTTAGTAAATTTTGATTAAAATTATTAAAAATTTGATGTGTAATTAAAAAGTTGATCAAAATTGTGAATCCAATAAAATGAGTGGTTGAAAATTAAAAAAAAAAATATATATATATATATTGAATTTTAAAAAATATGGACCAAACGTGCTAAGATCAAAGAGTTAGATCACGGGTTTTGAGCCATATTATTTTGGGAGAGTGTATTCTGAAATTGTAGATTGATGAAGAATGTGTAGTTGAAAAAAAATGAAAAGTTATTAATATGATAATTTTTTTTTTTTTTTCAGAGAATCGTGTTCTAACGTAATAGTTATTATATTTGGACGAATAAGCTCACCTTTCCTCGTGCCATGCCACATTGACATAATTAGGACGACCCTCAATCCATGACCATCAAGTAGCACCCTCTATATTCTTGGAGCCTAACAACTAGATGAAAGGAGCACCAAATAATAATAGAACTATTATTATTGTACCATGTCAAGGAAGATTTGTACATAACAAAATTTATCTATTATTATATTCAATTCATCTTATCAAATTAACTTACATGTAAAATTCTAAATTAAGAAGAAGCCAATTTTTTTGAGAAATTATTAAATTCGAATATTCTATTACTCCAATTAATTTTCACAATGTGACTCGGGTATAGCACCAAGCATAGGCCGCCAAGCTCTCCTCAGCAACCGTTGCCGGAACGTCGCCGATAACGGCCGTAGCGTCCGCGCACTACCTCTCCTCCCATCCACACCAGCCGTCGGTAAAATCCCTTCTCTCACATTCCTAGATGTCCGCTCTTCGAACGGCGGCGGCGAGGATACAAACAGGTCCCTAAGCTTGTGGCTGACCACAGTATCCTTCCCCTTCTCCGTCGATTCATCGCTATCGTCGCTTCTCCTTCCATCTGACGAGTCATTCAGAGGTCGAGGCGGCTGCCTTCTACCTTCTCCACCTCCGTTGCGGCTGAGCAGCATTCGGAGTGTCTTTCTCCGGCGGAGGTGGATTACTGGACTGGTGGTTGGGCTCCTAGTTGGGCTTCCAGCCACTGCGCACTGGGTTGCTAACAGCTTGAATTTCTGTAGAGTCGCCATTTTTTTGGTGAATTGAGGAGACCCTGCGAGCTACTTTTTGCTTTTGATTAAAGAAAATGGATGGTCGAATCTTAAAAGGGGTGAATATGAGGTGAGAGAGAGAGTGTGAGATCTGGCAATGTTTTAGTAAAGAGTGGGCCATAGGATTATTCTTTTCTTCTTTACTTTTTCACCTCTCTATGTTAATACAAATAAAATTAAAAGTAAAAGTAAAATAAATTCTTTTTAGAAAGAAACACTTTTCTCCGCTATTATGATTATATGAATAATGCTCATTGTACAATGTTGGGTTATAACATCTTACAAGGAGGTGGGGTCTACTATTATTTTAATCGTGGGGCCCACATCCCTTGTGAGAGGTTGTAACTCAGTATTATAACACGTGTTGTACATGTAGCTTCACTAGCGATGACAAAAAAAATCCAAACGAGGCGGGAATAACCCGCTTAATTGGGTATTCGAGGTGGGGACGAGGCAGAGAATTTTGCCTCAGAGTGGGGATGGGTAACGCCCCCCTCCCCCGCGTTTATTTTATTTTATTTTTGTTAGAATTCAATACTTTAAATGAAAATTTTTATTAGTTCTAATAGAAGATGGTAACTAAAATTATTTGTTTAAATCCTGCCCTGCCCTGCCTTGCCTTAAACGGGTAATGGGGCGATGAATTGCTTGGCGGGGCGGTGGAGGTTGCTCATGCCCCGCCCCGTTGTCATTCCTAAATCTTTTCTCTATACTTTCTATGCACTTCAACGCTATTATTAGGGGGGTGTATTCAATTTATACTTTTAATGACTTTTTGGGATTTAAAAAGGTTAGGGTTATACAATATGACTTTTGGAGACTCTCTAAAAGTATTGGTGTATTCAATTGAGATTTTTATAAACTTTTAAAAAGTCTCTAAAAGTCACGGTGTATTCAATTAAAACTTTTTAGAAATCTCTATAAATTTTAGGGTATTCAATTTTTTATGACTTTTAGAGACTTTTATAAAAGTCTCCATGGTACTAACTTTTAAGCAGAATGTGTTTGATGCTATCAAAAATCGCACCTACTGAAATTCGAGCTTGATGACTAAGGATGAGCACGAATAAGATCTTTTGATACCTGAAACAAAGGTGTCGATATGTGTCCCCCCCCCCCGATACTTAAGTCAAAAAGAGAATAAGAAGAGAATGTATCCTGTAAATTGTGTATAAAAACGTACATTGATAATGGTGGAGAATAATGTATTTATAGAGGTGGGTGGTAGACTCCTAGTAGGTCTGCAACGTTAAGACCCCTAAGAGTCTTTGTGCAATTGGAAGTCGTACTTGAGTTGACTTGGTGTTCTCCCAATGTTTGGATAATGATGAGACTCTGGTGTCACAATCCAATTAGGATGAAGGAACGCACTAGTGATGGGGCTATATCTTTATCGGGATTGAATGAAGCTTGACACATGGAAGGGCTCTGGGGACAAACAGGATTCAAACCCAATGTTATGCTTGCCTTAATGTATCCTGAGGAGTTCATGGTCGTAGCAGGCCGAAATCGAGGATTGCTCAGGCCCACTACCAATATTGGGCTCATCAGTACAAAAATAAAATCTTAAAATTTGTCTATTATTAATCACATGATTTTGGGAGACTTTCACATAAAACAAAAAAGAAATTAATATGTATTTTTTTTTTCAATATTTCTCTTTCATTTTCTTTTCTACGAACATTAGAGTTATGCTTAAAATTTATTTTTTTCTATTGATTGTATTAGTTTCTATTTTACTTTTACTTTTTCTTAATGTTTATGAAAAAATTAAATTGCATTCTTATAACTCTTTTTTTCTTTTTTTTTCATTCATTTTTTCTGAAAAATATTTATTTTTAATTAAAGTATAAAATTTTATATAGACTAATTTATAATTAAATTTAAATATATATTTTTATTTATTCTTTAAAGGTATATTGTATTAATAATGCTGAATATTAAATTTATTTTTTCATATGTATAATTATATTTATTTATTTAATTGAGATCTTAAATTTTTATTCTTTTTAAAATATTTTTTTTTTGTAGGGGGTTGGAAAGGAAGGAAAATGAGGAATGGTGAGAAGCATCACCCCGTATGTGTTAATTTCATAATATTTCATTAGATCCACATAAATTTTACCTCAAATGAAAATTTTCAATTTTTTTTTTGAATTTTACAAAAGTCTCTAAAAGTTTTAGGACTTGTCTGGTGGCGCTAGACATCAAAATTCCAACCGTTGAAAACCCACTTGTAGCCGCATAAATTGACCTGCCATCTCATAGCCTCAAATGAGGTGAGATATAACGTGTACGTTCATTGCATACGTTAAGAGACATTTTGTGGCATAGTAATAACATTTTGCATAGTAGATTTTGTTATTTTCGGAGTATCGATTTCTTCTTTTAAAAGTCAAACAACACTTATTCTTCCTTATTTTTATAAACCCATGACCATTTTATTACATTAGTTTTGCCTATAAATACAAAACATGTCTTATTTTACATAAATGTCGAAATCTTGAAATTATTTTCAGCAACTTGGAGTGTGCACACCGCAGCTGCTGACAACCTTTTGGGCATTAGGGGAATTCACATACTGCTTGAGAGTTGGGTCTTTGAGATATCCACAAAGGCAAGGCTGCTGTTCCCGGAGTTTACTGCAACAGGCGGCCGACGGTGGCAGCCCCGATGTGATTGCCGTCGCGCAAGGATTTAGCTCCGACGCATTGCAAGTAACTGCTTCACTCGCACGCAGTTCGCCAAGCAGTAGCACCACCACCACCAAGTACAGTACAACACAACCTGTCTTCTTCATTGTCTTGAAAATGGAGTAAAAGAAAGAGAAAATATGTAGGAAAATTTGTGCAGATTTTAGTGTGTTTAGGGGTTAGAATATATAGAATGGGGACTTGATTGAGTGGAAAGCAACGTGGAGAATAGTGTTTAACACGTGTCAATACAAGTAGTTGGAAATTGGAGTACTGCCAATGTATGGATAAGTGTTATTTATGATCCTTTTCTTAAATTTGTTTTCAGAAAATCAACTGAAAATATTAAAAGATCAGTTAGGTCCAACAACTTTTTATTTCAATTAGTTCATTTCATACCTAAACAAGAATGGAGTCAGTAGCCAATCTCACATGCATGACCGGCGGATGTGTGACTTTGTTCTTGTCTAGCCTTGTATGGTGTAAATTAACATTATGTGATTTACTACTTTTCAATCACACATTTTATTTATCTTAATTTCCATCAAAATTTACAAAGTTGTTATGCTATCGAAAGGGTTTTGACACCGTACCTGACAGCACAATCACAGGGGAATCACTTTTTTGGAATTCTTTTATATACATGGGTTCTACGCAGTCCTACTCCCATGTAAGTGTACGTTAATCAAGGCGGCAATTTTTTTTTTTTTTTTTTTTGGGGCAAAAGAGTTTAATTTCAAAATCTACTAGAAATTTGATTTAATCATACTCCTGTTTGGTTTAGAAGAATTTATTTTTTAGTGGATTTTGATGAAAATTGATAGAATGAGCAATTAAAAAGTTGTAGGTCTCATAAAATATGTGATCAAAATTTATTTTTAACTTTAACTTAAATTTTAATCAATTATTTTAACTGAACGGACTAAGGCAAATGTACGCTTCTGAATGTTCGTTTGTGTGTTATATTGTTGATTGGCAGTAGCAGTTGATTCAATGTGCATTTTGTTAGCAATGTGGAATTGATTATTAGTTTTTGTCACGATTGTAGATAAAATAGTCAAGTGAAAACAAAAATATACGAGGGATAACTAAAATGAAATTAATTTATAAATACGAAATAAGACCTTGTTCCATTAAATTAAAATGTTAGATAGATTAAGCCCTTGTATGGTATTGATTTAAATTAGATTTTAATTTAAGTCAAAGTCGGTTAGTCAGTCAATATTAATCATATATTTTTTGGGTCCCACTACTTTTTAACAAAACATTTCAAAAATATCTATAAAAATTTAATTTTAATTCCCACCAAACATGAGCTAAAAATTAAGTCAAAATCAATAATTAATTTTAACCATACATTTTATGAGATCTAGAACTTTTCAACCATACATTTCATCATTTTTTTTTTATCAAAATATACTAAAAAATGTGATTTTTATCTAAATCAAACAAGGGCTAAATCTGTAAATTGAAGTGGCATCCGACGAAATTTTCCTCAAATGGACAACTTGGTCCGGATCTAAGGGCTAGAAACTTTGGGCAACTTACAAAAATGCCCTTAAAATTAAAGGTCTTTTGAAAAATCATATGAAACATATTTTGGAAGTAAAAAATACTGTGTAAAATTAATTGTAAGTGACAATAAAAAAAAGTGATACTGAAAAAGTGAAACATTGTCACTTTTTAAAGTTAAGTGTCACATTTTTATTAAAAAATGATGTTTGTCACTCAAAAAAGTGATAGAAATTTCAAAGAAAACATTAAAAAAGTGATTAAAAATTTAATAAAAAGGGACATAAATTCAAAAGGAAACGAATACTAAAAAAAGCGACAAATTTGCAATTTTCATGTTGGTGTAACACAATTGAGTTATTATTTGCCTCGTTGAGACATGATAGAATACCTTATCACCTTTCTAAAGTCTGAGTTAACATCTCTGTAGCACTTCCAAAACATCTCACTTTCTTCATGACCCTCAACAGATTTATTGGTGAAAATAAATATAAAAAAGTGACATAAACTTAAAAAAAGATTGTAGTATACTGATTTGTGTGACAAAAAAAAGATTTTCGAGATTTTTTTTTTTAAAGTGAGATACTTATTTTTTTCAGTGTCATTTTTTAATATAAAAAGTGACATACAATGTCACATTCAAAAGTTAAGTGTCGCTTTTTAAGTGAAAAGTATTGTTTAAAGTTAAGTGTCATTTTTTATTTGTAATAAAAAAAAAAAAAAAAAAAAAGTGGAAAAGTGACATACAATGCCACTTTTATTATAAAAAGATGTTGGTCACTAAAAAAGTGACAAAAAAGATTAGCAAACAATTAAAAAAAAAGTGACAAAAATATTAAAAATGTGACAAACGTTCCAAAAAGTGACAATTGGTTTTGTAAAAAAGTGACAAATACTTAAAAAAGTGATAGAATACCAATTAAAACCTATGTTTATCATTAAAAAGTAATAGAATTGTTTTTAAAAAGAGTAAAGAGAAAAAAAAAAAAAAAAAGTGATAAAAAACTCGAAAAAAGTGACCGTTAATGTTTTCGAATTTTTTATCACTTTTTTTTTCGTTTTTCTTTACTTTTTTTTTTTTAAAAAAAAAATTCTATTACTTTGTAATGATAATAAACGTAGGTTTTAATTGGGATTCTATCACTTTTTTACAAAAAAAAAAAAAAATTTGTCACTTTTTGGAACGTTTGTCACCTTTTTAATAGTTTTTGTCACTTTTTTTTTTTATTGTTTGCTACTTTTTTTTTTTCACTTATTTAGTGACCAATATCGTTTTTTAATAAAAGTGGCATTGTATGTTACTTTTCCACTTTTTTTTTATTACAAATAAAAAGCGACACTTAACTTTAAACAATATTGTTTACTTAAAAAGCGATATTTAACTTTTGAATGTGACATTGTATGTATTAAAAAATGACACTGAAAAAATAAGTATCTCACTGAAAAAAAAAAATTTAAAAATCTTTTGTTTCTCATATGAATCAGTATACTACAACAATTTTTTAAAGTTTATGTCACTTTTTTTTTAAAGTCTATGTCACTTTTTTATATTTATTCTCACCAATAAATCTGTTGAGGTTCATGAAGAAAGTAGGATGTTTTGAAAGTGCTACGGAGATGTTAACTTGGACTTTAGAAAAGCGACAAGGTATTCTGTTATGCCTCAATCGGGCAATAATAACTCAATTGTGTTACACCAACATGAAAATTGTCAACTTGTTACTTTTTTTTAGTATTCGTTTCTTTTTGAATTTGTCACTTTTCATTAAAATTTTATCAATTTTTAATGTTTTCTTTGAAATTTTTATTACTTTTTTTAGTGACAAACATTATTTTTTAATAAAAGTGACATTGTATATTATTTTTTAATAAAAAAGTGACACTTAACTTTAAAAAGTGACAGTGTGTCACTTTTTTTGATTGTCACTTACAATTAATTTTACACAGTATTTTTTACTTCCAAAATATGTTTCATATGATTTTTCAAAAGATCATTAATTTTAAAGGAAAAATTCATGGGTCGGGGATTATTTTTCACGAAATAAAAAATCAGACTCCAATGTTTAAATTTACAAAACTCAGGTTTTCCATGAATTAATTAATTATATTTTACAATTAATTTATTAAATTAAATATTTAACTGTAATATAATATAATTGACCCACCCACCCACCCACCCCACCTCCACGCCCATTGCTCCGCCGATTATTCCGGTGATTGTTCTCCAATCGCGCTTAATTTCGGCGACTACTTGGTGACCGTTTCACCGCCGCTTAATTTCGACGACTGCCTTAATTCCGAGGTCACATATATCTTATTAAGTAGTTAAAAATTTAATTTTCAGTTACAACTTATTAAATTAATTGATCACAAATTATTTCGAGGTCATGGATCAAAAAATTGAGATATTCACAATTGACTTCAGTGGTCACTGATAAAAAAATTATAGGTCACAGTTTTTTTTATGGGGGTCACAGATTTTTAATTGGTCACAATATAAAAAATTATTCCACATTTGTTGGTCACATGTTATATTTTAAGGTCACAGTCACAATCTCAATACACCAACAATACTTGGTCAGAGGTCACATATCGACCAAATATAAGGTCAAAGACACTTCGTCCCATCCGTCGCACCCGTCTCCAATCCCAATACACGAACAATACCTGGTCACAAGTCACAGATCGACCAACTAGTTGGTCACAAACATTATTCATCGCATCCCTACTGTCGCTACCACCTCCACCGCCACAACCATTCACTAATAATAACACCAACCACATATCAGCCCAAATCACCACAAATCAACCCAAACCATCACCAACAGATCCTCCACCAACAACAGATCCGTCACCAACAACAGCCAGCGCCTCATGGAAAAAAAGGAAGCCCCAAATTCACGATCGTACAACACCATAGCCGAAAGCAACAAGCGGCCTCGACCTACTACCAACGGACGCCTAACTCACCTTCACCACCAATCACCCCTCACAGCCACCAACCGCACAACCAGTTACCACAACCCCAAAATCGGATTTCTTCAACACCCATCAGCACAACGACTTCATCATCCCAAGTTCCAACAAAAACAACAAA
Organism: Fraxinus excelsior; assembly: GCA_019097785.1. Taxonomy (NCBI): domain Eukaryota; kingdom Viridiplantae; phylum Streptophyta; class Magnoliopsida; order Lamiales; family Oleaceae; genus Fraxinus; species Fraxinus excelsior. The sequence goes on from CM032638.1 coordinate 24,075,971, forward strand.
AAAAGAAAGAAAGAAGACGGAGAAGCGAATGGCAGCGACGATGCGGTGGCGAGACGCCGCTGCTGTGAATCCGCAGCGCCGCGCTGCTGCAATTCATAGCAAAGAAAGGGAGGGGGATGGGAAGTGACTGGCGGCTGGCGGTGAGAGAGTGGAGAGAAATTGTGAGAGAGTTCATCTAGGGTTTTATATTTAAAATGAATTTGGTAGGGTAGATATGGTGGGTATATATGTTAATTAATTTTATAATACCATTATTAATATTAATTGTGAAATTAAAACCTGATTTTTATTAAAAAAACTTTAAAACTTGATTTTTAAAAACGTGAAAGAAAATGTCTGATTTCGTGTAATTACCCCTAATTTTAAGGGTATTTTTGTAAGTGGTCCCAGAAAGATTGTGTGCTGAGAACCATCTCTTCCAAATGGGCCGCATTTAATGGGTTAGTGTGGTCCAGTATGTGAAGTGAACGGCCATCAGGTTATTTTTGTTATATTCGTTTTAAGTGGAAATTACACCCATTTTCAATTTTCAACTTAAAAACCAGGTCTTAATTCAATTTTTTAATATTAATGAGAATTCTCTCTCTCTCTCTCTCAAAATCATACTTCAACAACAACCCCCTCTCGTCGTCAACCACTTTTTTCATTGGCAGCCACCTTTTATTCCATCTTTAACCTCCGTCCATCGTTTCAGTTGTACGCAATCGCCACACACTTTACTGGTCGGCAACCAGAACCCCCCAAATCATCTTCCAATGATTGATTCCTCATCGGCACCCAAGCAGCCAACCGCATCCTCCCCAACCCTTCCGCCTCCATCCATCATCTTTCTTGTTCCATCACTCGTTGCCTACACTTCTTCTAGCCCATACACGCATCTGATCCAAACATTAATATGTGTGGTTGTGATCTATGTAAAATAATAGGTCTTACGTTTTTCTTCCGTCGAAATCAAGTGATCTGATTAGTTAAAGTCATCAGAGTGTCAACACTTGATTTTCCAACAACAAAACTTTGGACTCCGATTTGTGTTTCACTAGTGATATGTTATTTTGTTGTGGAACCGTTAAAGTTAGAATTAGAGATTTTGAAATATTAGGGACTTTTGCGTTTCTTGGTGATGATGCGAGTGGCGGTGCTATGGTAGTGATGGTGATGGTGATGGTGAAGGTGAAGTGACATCATTTTTTTCGTAGTGCGATGTGGTGGGACATAACGGTCGGATGAAGAGTGTCCGTGACAATTATTTGGATAATTGTGGCCTATAAATATGTGAACTAAAACTGTATAATTTGTAACTATATATATAATTATGACTTACAATTTGTGTTTTCGTGATCAATAAATAAGTTGTAATTAATTATTTTGATCATTTGTGATTGAGAAATAATTTATGACCGATTAATTTGATAATTTGTAACTGTAAAACAAGTTGTGGCCTATAAAATTTGTAATTTGTAATCAATAAATAAGTTGTAACATATAAAATTTGTAATTTGTGATCGATAAATAAGATGTGACCTATTAGATTTATGATTTGTGATTGTGACGTTATGTGATTGTGGTCAGTACGTAACTATAACCATGAACTGTATGATAGTGTGACATTTATATATTTAATGAATAAAATATATTTAATTATCTATTGACTTAATGCCCCATGATTTTTGGAAAGATGTTTAACCGATTTCTTGATTTAAATTAGAATCTTTTAAAATATCTTTCATTATATATATATATATATGGCAGACCCATCACCCGGTCAGCCGCCGCGACCGCCCGTGCTGAATCCGTCGAAAACTTTTTTTTAGCAGATAAATATGTTAGCTTATATAACTGTTATTTCATTTCATTTTCAAATGTCTCATTCAATTGAGTTGGTTAGAGCTTGCAATTCTTATAAGATGTCTTTGGTTCGATTCCCTAATTTACAATTCATATATTTTTAGTTCCTCAATTTTTACCATTTTACAATTTTTACCAAAATTAATGGCAATGGGGAGGAGGAGGAGTCGAACCCGTAACTATTCTTAAAGATTATTGGAACCCTTACCATTATGTCACTTGTTAAGTTTGATATTAATGTTAACATAATAATATATATTAAGTTTTAAATATTAATAAACGACAACTCCTTTATGATTGCTGATCGGTCAACGTCTACCCGGGCTGAACTTCAATGCTGGGTTCGCCCCTGTATATATATATATATATATATATATTTGTGTGTGTGTGTGTGTTTTTTTCCCTTTGTTTAATTGTGTTTTGTGTTGTCCCGACCAAATTAAGTATATACTATAGATTTTTATTTAAACAATTATTCAAATGAGCAAGTATCATGATGTGTTACTTTTTATTAAAATTATGGCGCTATAGATTTTTGGACAGTTACATTTGACGTGCTTAACTAATTTTAAAAATATGATTATGAGAAAATTTATAGTATATTGTTATTACCTATGAAATAATTATTCGAAAGAATAAGTGTAAAAATATGACAAAATACTATGTTACTTGTGACTAAAAATCATAACTATAATAATTCAACACAAATTTCACCATCAACAATTTCTATCACTTGACGCTTATCATTCAATGCTTTTGCTTCTTATCTTCGCATTTGTTTAGTCAATTAATCAATGAGAAAATATCTTCGTGGTCCCCTGCCATAAGTTGATGACTAGCATAGGACCAAGACTTGAACGTAAATCTCACGCCAACTCTAGATTTATATAATTACGTTTTTGAATGGCAATTTATCATGGCCTCTGGTCGCTTCGTTTAGCTTTAACTATTTTTTCTAGAGTAATAAAATATTTATTTGAATATTTTTATGTTTAGTTTACCTTTATTTATAAGGGTAATTAACACATAATATTCCTACATTTTATTTATTATTGTGAAAAACGTGCTCACCTTTCATTCTTTTGGCATTTTCACCATTAATTAGACATTTGATTGAGCAAAACATCATTTTTCATCTAATTTCTTAATAAAAAGTTGTGAAATGACAAATATACACTCCTATTTAAATAAAAATAAATAAAAAAACTAATTTCAATTAGTCCTAATTTTTTTAAAAAAGTACGAACAAGTTCGAAATAAATTATTAAAAAATTAAAAATAATAAAAACAGTTCCATTTTTTCTCCTCCTCCGCTTAGAAAAAATTAGAGCTAAAAAAATACAAATTCATCTTCCTACTGTTCAATCCCCACTTCTCAGCCCTTCAAACCCTTTCTTTTCAATGACCAAAATTGGCTAATGAAAACCCGCCTCACTGGAGAAAACCAAACTCAAATTACCGTCAGAGTAAAAGTAACTTCTGGTTGATTGTGCTATATTTTCGATGGAAGATGGAAATTAAATTTTATTTTCACATTTTTGCACATTTGATTGACTATATTTCTCATGGAATTGGTTTTCCATATTTTCTCGGTTTTACATATTTTCTTGATTTTTTAGGAAAAGCTTTTCCCATAGATTTGGTGAGAAAAGATGGGAAAAACTTTTCTATGCAACTTTTTTCTAATATATATATATTTTTTTTGCAATGGAAACAAATTTTATCATCGATTTTAATAAATTTATCCTTTTAATGAAATTTTTTTTATGGAAAACAAAGTCAAACGAACACCAAAAGATCCAAAATTTCAATATTTTCCAGGTGAAAAATTATACCAATTAAATACAATTAATTAACAATTCTCACTAAAATAAGTTACAGACAATTCAATTTCCTGAAATTCATTTTCTTTCCATTCAATTCCATTCTTGCAATCAAACATACCCTGAATAAAGAATGTCTTGGCAATTGGCATTATCATTGCTGACATGCACATTGCCAATAGCCTCAAATTTTATCGTGTCATTTTACAGAAAACTGGTTGTAAAAAGGTACTGATAATCTTGTTCCTTTTGGCTCACAGCAAATTCCCAAATGGTAGGTTGGTTTTATTATTAGATTACTACATCTTGGACATTGAATGGTGAAATTGTAACGAGATAGACATTCGCTTTCTCTTTGACATGTAGGGTGTTTCGGTTACTCCGATCAGTGAATGTTACCTGCAAAATGAAGTTGGAGCTTTCGCCCCCGTTGTACCTTCGGCGTGAGAATTAGTAGTTGGTTTACGAAAGTAGGAAGATAGTATATTTGGAATTCAAATAGTTCGGGTTTCAAGAGAGCCATACATTTCTTACCTTAGGGATATTTACAGGCACCTGATGCAATGTACTCGTTTAGCAGTTAATGGTACGACGTGTCCTACGTAAATCTTCCCACCTCCCCCACGTTCTGATGGGATAATCCATACTCTTTAAGTGGTTGGTTGTGCACACGTTTGCTTTTGAGCGGTTCCCGTCCAACTCATCGTCATTTGTATGGTTAAGTGTAGCATTTGCCTCATAGTAGTAGACGACCTATATAAACGTAGAGGGCCTCATGGTGGTAGACGACCTCGTGGTAATAGGCGGCCTCAGGTAGTCGACGACCTCATAGTGGTAGACGACCTATGTGAATGTAACGAGCCTTATGGAGGTAGGCAGTCTCGTGGGAGTGGACGGCCTTATGGGGCAGGCGGCCTCATGGTGGTCGATGGCCTATGTGAACGTACAGTCTCATGGTGGTAGGCGACCTCATGGGGGTTGACGACATCATGGGAGTCGACGACCTCATAGTGGTAGATGACATATGTGAATGTAGAGGGCCTCATGGTGGTATGTCACTTCATGGTGGTCGATGATCTCATCTTGATAGACAGCCTATGTGAATGTAGAGAGCCTCATGACAATAGGCAGCCTCATGGGGGTCGACGACCTCATAGTGGTAGGGCTTATGTGAACGTAGAGAGTCTCGTGGTGGTAGAAGGCCTATGTGAATGTAGAGGACCTTTTGATGGTAAGTAGCCTCATGGGGGTCGTGACCTCATGGTGATAGGTGGCCTCATGATGGTCGACGGTCTTATAGTGGTAGACGACCTATACGAATGTAGACGGCCTCATGGGGGTTGACGGGGAAAAAGAGACTTTTCCTTTTCTTTTTTTATTTTTTTAATAATTTATTTGAAATTCGTTTTTACTTCTTTTTTTAAAAAACTAGAATTATGATTGTAATTATTTCTTTATTTTATTTTATTTAAATATGAGAGTATATTTATCATTTTACAGCTTTTTTAAGAAATTGAATGAAAATTGTTGAAAATGATGTTTTGTCCAATCAAATGTATAATTAAAGGTGAAAGTACGAAAAAAAAAAAAAAAAAGAAAGAAAGGTAGAGACATTTTTCATAACAATAATGAAACCTTTTTGCTAATTACCTTTATTTATAAATTATTCTAATTTTATAAAAAAGTCTTTTTATATTTTATTTGACTTAATTAAGAAATAAAAAGAATTTGCACTTGGATGCGTGCTATAAATATAATTATTTCGGTATTGACGCAAAATCCATTAGCATTATCTTGAATTTGTGCCAAATAACTGCTACTCATAGACATGTAAAATGAGTTGAATGAACCAATTTGGCCAAGAAAATATGAGGGATACCAATTCTTTTAATTTCTAAAATATTTTTCTAAGAAAACACCATTAAAAGGATAGTTGACAAAATTTAAATTATATTTTAAGTTGATCATACATGTTTTTTATCCATGCATTTATGATTTATTCACTTATTATCTATGAATTTCGTTATATTCACCACTTATGAACACTAAAAATAAAAGGTTATTAGAGAACCATATTAGCATGACACACCTCTCATATCGACCAAGTGGGTCTAAAGTTGGCCAAACGAGAAGGTCCGAGTCTGACCATTCCGAACTTGGGTAGACATGGTGGATTTTCTCCTCTACATCTATTCTTTGTCGAGAAATAATTGAATAATACGATCCAAATTTCAACTCATCCCGTGTCTTACGGGTCTGCAAAATTTGGATTAAGCAACTAAAAGTCTTTTAAGTCGGACAAAATTTTGTTAGACGACAGAAGTTTCATCATTAAATTGGCAGACCTTTTCTCCAAACACTCCATTGACACGTCCCCACTATAATTTTCCAAGCAAGTTTCTTAAACAAGTCCCCACTTCTATAAATTGTGACCCCAAAACACCCCAAAATTTGCATTAATTTTCCTCCATATTCTCTCTCTCAAGTTATTCCATAAACAAGACTGCATTTTGAAGATGAAGAAGGAAAATTGGGCTGTTCTTTGCATGGTGGCGATGGCAGCGGTGTTGCTGATGGGTGAATTGCATGTGACTGAAGCAGTTACTTGCAATGCTTTGCAGCTAAGTCCATGCCTGGGGGCGATCACGACAGGGCAGCCACCATCCGCAGCCTGTTGCAATAAACTCCGGGAGCAGAAGCCTTGCCTTTGTGGATATCTCAAGGATCCAAATCTCAAGAAGTATGTGAATAATCCTAATGCAAAAAAGACTGCTAGCAGGTGCGGTGTGACGATTCCCAATTGCTGAAATTAACTCAAAACGCACCAGTTTATAAGTAAAATAATGTGTTCGAGTCACGTATAATAAGAATAGTTTTGTGTGTATCGACAAAACTAATATGAAGTGGTTTATAAGTTTACTATTTAATTTACAAGCCCTTATTCTCTTGTTCTTTGACGTCTCACTTTGAGAATACGTTGGCTAAAAGTGTATTAATTTTTTATTCACACATTTTGTGAGATTCATAATTATTATTTACTTATCTATCACGTATTTTATCAATTTATAAACACAACTGCCAAACATATGTTTAGCCCATGTTTGGTTTAATTAAAAAAATTGATAAAAAATTAAGTCAAAGTTAACAATAAATTTCATGGAACCTATCACTTTTTATCAATAATTCAATCACATATTTTATTGACATTTATCAAAAACTAAAAAAATTTGATTTTTAGTGGAACCAAACGAGGACTTTTATTTTTACAAATTGCCTTTCTCATATTACATGGCTAAGCTTAAAATTTATTAAAATATACTTTCATGTAATTTTTGGTTTTCAACATGTTAGATAAGTGACTTTATATTATATATAAGTTAAAAGTATTTTGATAATAAAAAAATTTATATTATAAATAAGTAACTTATTTATTTCTTAAATGTGAATTCGTCAATTTTATTCAAATTTTACATACAAATAATTCCAATCCTTGTTTAGTGGGTCATTATGACAAGTATGTGGGAACAAAAGAGATTACTTATGCTTGGGTCCCATTTTTGGAAAAAAAATCACTTTTTATTGTAATAAAGAGAGAAAATAATTTCGACAAGATACATATACATATACATAGATGGAATCCATATAATTAAGCTTCTATATAATTTTACAGGTTGAAGAATTTATTTACATTAACATTCTCCTCAAATTGGAGCATAGATATTAATCATGTACAGCTTGTTACAAATATAATAAATCCAAATCTCATTTAGAGCTTTTGTGAAAATATCTTCTAGTTGTTCTCCAATTTTCACATATCATGTAGAGATTAAATTTTGTTGTATCTTCTCATGGACAAAATGACAGTCAATATCAATATATTTAGTTCGTTCATGAAACATGGGATTAGAAGTAATATGAATAGCAGCTTGGTTGTCACACCACAACTTTGCTGGTATTGAGGCCTTAAGACCAACTTAAGTTAAAAGCCGATCTATCCACAGTATCTCACACACAGACTGCGCCATAGCTCCATATTCTAATTATGCACTGAATTTGGACACAACATTTTTCTCTTACTTTTCCATGAAATCAAATTTCCTCCAACGAAAGCATAGTAGCTAGTAGTGGATTTTCGGTCAATCTTGGAACCTACCCAATCGGCATTTGATAAACATTCGATGTGAGTATGTTCATGATTTCTGTACAGTATCTCGTGTCCATGAGCTCCCTTTAGATAATACAGGATATGTTCTAAAGCTGCTCAATGGTGAACTATTGGGAAAACCATGAATTGACTTACAATACTGACAGAATATGCAATATCAGGACGAGTTACTATAAGGTAGTTTAATTTCCCAACCAGTCTTCTATACTTCTCAGGATCTTCAAATAAGTCACCATCTTCGGTAAGTTGTAGCACTGCTTGGCTTAGCTCCCAACTTTCATGTCTCAGTTAATAAATCAATCACATATTTTCTCTGAGATAAGAAGATGCCTTTCTTGTTTCTTGTGATATCAATTCCCAAGAAATACTTCAACACCCTAAATCTTTCGTGTGAAATTGGGTGTGAAGAAAGGACTTCAGATATGAAATCCCCATAGTATTACTACTAGTAATAACAATATCATCAACATACACAACAAGAAAAATAATGCCCGATTCAGATTGTTTGTAAAACACTGAATGGTTAGACTTGCTTTTTTGCATTCCAAACTTTTCCACCGCCATGTTTGAAGATGACACAATTTCCCATGCTCTCCCTGAGCGACAAGCCATGGTGGTTACTCCATATAAACTTCATCCTGGAGATCACCATGAAATGAATAAGTGAACAGACGTTAATTTGGCTACATGAGAGAAAGTGTTAGAATAATCCACACCATAAGTCTGAGCATAGCCTTTAACCGCAATACGAGCTTTAAGTCTAGCCACTGATTCATCAGAATTGACTTTGATTGCAAACACCTACTTACATCTAATAGCCTAAGTAGGCATGTTCACTAAATCCCAAATACCATTAGCATTTAAAGCATTCGTCTCTTATCTTATAGCATCACGCTAACCAGGATGGGATGAAACTTCATGAGCAGTTTTTTGAAGAGTCACAAAGTCAAGGGAAACAACAAAAGAACAAGAAGAAGAAGAAGACAAGTGATTATAAGAAACAAAAGAGGAAATAGGAAAAGTACACTGCCATTTACCTTTGCGAAGAGTAATAGGTAGATCAAGATCACTGGACACTGGATCCGATATCGAAGAAGAGATAAGCATCGACCATGCATCGGAAAATCATGTCGTTTGGAATAGACTTGGCGAATAGATGGTGGTGGTGGTGGTGGCGTGGGATCAACACGAGTAGAAGCAATATTAGTGACTAGTATGTGCAATGATAAACCAACAGATCATCATCATCCTCTTTACTGAAAGAAGTATAAGAAGTGGGAAAGAAAGGAATATGTTCCAGGAATATAACATCAGCCGACACAAGATACTTGTTAAGGCTTTGACAGTAGCATCGATACTTTTTTGCAGACGAGAGTAACTCAGAAAAATACATTTTAAGGATTTGAGATATTATTTAGTTACATGGGGATGAACGTCAAGAGCATAACAACTACTACAAAATATTTTATTTTTAATAGAAAACAAGGGTTTAGTGGGGAAAATGACACTATAAGGAGTCTCACCATGAAAAACAAATGAAGACATCTGATTAATAAAAAAAGGTTGTGGAGACCGCATCTACCCAAAATTATTTAAGAACATGCATGTGGAACATGAGTTCCCTTACTGTCTCAAGACGATGTCTAGTTTTTCTTTCGATCACACCATTCTGAGAGTGTGTGTCAACACACGAGGATTGTGAAGAATACCATTCTGAAGCATGTGAGTCTAAAAAGAATTGAAAAAATATTCTTTGGCATTATCACTTCTCAATATATGCACATAAATATTAAACAGTGTTTTAATTTTAGCACAAAAGGCACTAAAATGAGAAAATAATTCGAACGATTCTTAATTAAATAAAGCCATGTCGCATGAGAGAAATCATCAACAAAGGTAACAAAAAATCAAAATTCAATTTTTGGCACAACAGGACAAGGACCCCTAACATCTGAATGAACTAACTTAAAAGAAAAACTAGCTCTTTTATTGGCTCGATGAACTCATGACAAACGATGATGTTTTGCAAACTAAAACGATTCGCAATCTAAAGACGAGACATTTTGAAATTGAGGACATAATACCCCGTTTGATAGCAAAAATTTTCCCGGAAATCTTTTTCCACCTTTCCACATTTTTCAACTTTTGGAGGAAAATATTTTCTTGTTGTTTTTGTTGGAATTGATTTTCCAGGTTCTTAAGCATTTTTTTTTACAATTGAAAAAAATTCTATCAACAATGGTAAAAAAAATTTTTCCCTTTAATTGACAATTTTCATGCAAAATAAAGTCAAACGAATGGTATTCGGTATGGTAATTTTTTTTGGCAATTGAAACAAATTCTAACTCAATGGTAGAAAAGAATTATCACTTTCACGGACAATTTTCATAAAAAAACAAAGCCAAACGGAACCAAACTTTCAACATTTTCTAGGTGAAAAATTATATTAATCAAACACAATTAATTACAATTCTCAGTAAAATAATTTCTAGGCAATTCAATTCCTTGTAAAATATTTTCTTTCTACCCATTTTTCACTTTTGCAATCAAACAGACCCTAATTTCTTCAACAAAGATAAAGATGAATGTCCCAACTGATAATGTGCTTCAATAGGAGTTAAGATACCTGAACATGCAATGAGTTGGGCACTTGGGTATCCAGAATATAGAGATCACCTGATTCATGTCCTTTACCAATAATTTTCTTTATCATAAGATCCTGAAAAAGACAATAGTCAGGAAGAAATGAAATACAACAGTTTAGGATCTGAGTAAGTTTGCTTACAAACATTAAATTGAAAGAAAATTGTGGCAGACTCAAGACATAAGATAAAGAAATTAATGGAGTTGGATTAATAGTGCCAGAACTAAGAACATGAGAAGTAGAACCATCAGCTAAAGTAACATTAGAAGTAGAAGTACGCGACTGAAAAGTGGAGACGAAACTAGGATTACCTATCATATGATTTGTGGCACCAGAATCAATGACCTATTTTGAAGAAGATGATAGAAGACATGTATTGGGTATACCTAGGTTGAGATGAATTCTTCCATATTTCTTGGTACTGAGTGAATTTAGCAAATGTATCTGTAGAAACTGTAATGGTCTGCTCAGAGGATAAGATGAGTGTAGCAATAGTAGCGACAACATAATCTGAGTGTGACTTCAGAGATTTATTGTGCAATTTTTGGCACGTGCATTTGGTATGACCCGACTCATGACAGTAGCACCATACAACTCCTCTTTCATCCTGACTTTGATTATCCCGACTACCTGTACCCCCACCTTTTGTATTACTTCTACTATCGCGACTGATAAGAGCACTAGAAGACTGAACAGATGAAGAAAAAAACACTAGTATTTCTGTAAAGTACTGGAGAGAATATGGGACTTAGCAGTTTCAAACTGAGAATTAAGACTAGCTAGAAAACTAATTACATCCATTTGCTTTCGTTGAGCTTGCCGAACTTTCACATCATAGTTAAAAGGTAACAAGACATTCAGTTCTCCATAGGTCTTTTTGAAATCTATAAAATAAGCCTAAAGAGATTGATCTTGTTGTTCAGCACAGTAAAAATCCTTACAGACTTCATAAATATGTGACATATTCCCTTTTCCAGAGTACATAAGTTTTAAATATTCCATCAATTCCTTAACATACTTACAGTGATTAATCAGACTGACTATTTCCGTGTTAATGGAATTTCGAATTTATAAGAATAATCGAGCATCATCTCTTAGCCACGTCTGCCTAGTATTATCCATTGGCAAATCTTCAGTAAGATGATTGTCTATAGAAATACTCGCAAATAATCTGAACTGTCTTACACCAATTTAAATAATTTGAACCAACCAACTTATGTTCTGTGATTTTAGGAATGACATCAGTCACAACCAGATTTTTTTTACTCATCTGCCATAGATATAAAACACAATACCTAAATCAACACCCAAACAAGTATTCAAGTAAATTAATTCCTCACACAATAGTCCACACGAAAGCCCAACAAGCTCAATAACCAAAGTAATCCACGAAATAATTCAAACCCAATAACCAACTATCCAAGCCCAATAAGCAGATTAAATCACAAATGACTCATGTTAATATATATATATATATATATATATATATATATCCAACCTAAACCACAGTTAACCGGAGAACAAGTTTTTGCCGGCCATTGTTGAAAAATCCCGACCAAATTGTAGACTTCGGCCTCTATTGAGGAATGAGTAGTCGGACCACGACAAAACACCACAGAGGGCACGACCGAACACTATAGAGCCACTTGACAATCTTCATTAATCAACCAATCGATCAACAACACAGAGCCACTCGATCGTCGTCATTAATCAACCACGCGAAAACTCCCAACTATGAAGACCGGAAGAAGAAGAAACGACAGAAAATACCAAACCCTAGAGACCTTGCTATGATACCATGTAATAAAGAGAGAAAATAATTTCTTGATATCTTTTATTCATAGGAAAAGATACATATATATACAGATTGAAAAATAAATATTAGGAAGATGGAATCCCTATAATTAAGTCTCTATATAATTCTACACGGTGTAGAATTTATTTACACTAACATTTATCAATACTCATTTTAAATTATACGTTCTTTCAATAAAATGATTTTACATGTAAATAAATTTTTTCCTACTTTTAAATTATACGTTCTTAATTTTTTTTCTCCAAAAAATAGGACTCGAACAAACCTTGAATTCTACTTTTATCAAAAGATATTTGTAATGGGCATCAAATAAAATAAAAAATAGCATGGCTACAACAATAGAAGCATACAATTTGATCTCAACTTCTTTCTTAATGAAATTGATATTTCGAGTATTTGTGATATTCATTCGAGGACCGTGATAGAATCTACTCACCTAACTTGAAAAGGTATAGCGTGTGCTTGGGTGCTATTTTTGTCCAAAGAATTCGTTTTCCAATCACATCAGTAAGGCTCGCCATTTCATACCATATGTATTTGATTATTGACAGTTATGTTTGATTTTCAATTATACCCTACTTTTGACTGGATGTATGCGTGTTTTGTTGTGGAGGAAATGGCAAAATTGGTAAAGTGAAATTAAAACTTATTAATGGTACAGTTTCATGTCACTTTTATGTCAAATTAAATGGATAAAGAAAATGTAACTTCAGAGACCAATGGTAAAATTTCTTCTAAAAATGCAAAAACATAAAGGTTTCAAACAAGGTCATAATAACATTAATGAACAATAGAATTTAAATTTGATAAATTCTAAAAAAAATTAACAATTCAGGTACTGCTTAAATTAACTCTAAAACAATCCATCATTCTCCCACACTCTCTCTCTACTATTACACTTTTCCCACCTCTTCCCTCCCCACTATCTTCCCAATCACCACCAACCAAAACACCACAACCAAACTCGCGCCCCGATATGCAAAAGTCGTTCCCCATCCTCATCTTTACCACCTCTGCCACCATGACCTCCATCAATCTCTAACCAAGGTAGTGACTTGCAGGAGAAGACTTGTAAGAGTCTCGTCCTCACAAGAGAAGTGTCGTTGAAGCTTGAGTCCATTGAATAAAGGGTTGTCAATGTTGTGGGAGTTGTGAAATAGCTTGATGTCATGACCGAAGTAGTCACAAAATATGAAGAGCCTCATCGAAATGAGTTCGGAGGGTTGCACGAGTTTTGTGAGTCACGAAGGGGTCTGGGCATCGTCGAAAGGACTAGGCTGTTGTTTTATAAGGTGAATAGGAACATATGAGTCAACAGTAGTCGGATTTTAGGTTGTAGTGATTATTGAGGCTGGGTATAGCATAGACAATGGTGATGGTAATGATGATGGTGACGGTGGAGTGATGGTTGCTGGTTCGATTTGGGGTTTCTTTTAAATAGAAGGTGATGGTGACAATGGCGAAGATATGATTATGTAAAAACCATAACTATAATCATTCAACACAAATTTCGACAACAACAATTTCTTTCACAAGTCTTAGTTGTCGACTACCATTCAATGCGTTTGCTTCTTATCTTTGTATTTGTTTAGTCAATTAATCGCTAAGAAAATATCTTCATGGTCCCCTGCCATAAGTTAATGACTAGTATAGGACCAAGACTTGGACGTAAATCTCATGCCAATTCTAGATTTATTTAATTACGTTCCTGAATGGCAATTTATCAGTGCATGTGGTCACTTCGTTTAGCTTTAACTATTTTTTATAAAGTAATGAAATAAGTATTTGAATATTTTTATGCTTAGTTTAAGTATATAACATACATACATTTCAATATTATTATGGAAAACGTTCTTACATTTCATTTTTTTTTTTTTTTTGACATTTTCACTCTTACTTATACATTTTATTATGAAAAACATCATTTTCATCCATTTTTTAAGGGTTAATTTCACAAACGGTAACTGAAATTACGTCAAAATCACAAAACACTCACTAAAGTTTATAACTTGCACTAACGGTCATTGAAGTATCATCTGATTTCAGTAATGGTCACTGAATGACCTTTTTCATTTTAATTGGAACTTAATGGATCAAAATAGTTGAAACTTGAACCTTGATGATTTAAATCGCAAATTTGACAATAAAACAAAAAAATGGAAGTTACAATTCTCTCAACCTTAAGGGCGATTTTTTGCCCTTATAATCACCCAAAATGCAACGAAATTCTGGCAACCTCCGGCCGTCAAAGCCGCCGGACATTGGTACCGGTGGATAGCCCTTCATCTCCTCTTCAATTAGCAACAAACAACTCCTAAATCCATCAACTATACTGGCACGAATCGCTCCCCAAAGTTCGATGACTTCAAATATGAAAATTGCCGAAAATCCCACCTTCGGCAACCCATTTGATCGGAACTCTTCACCAATCATTTGCATATAACCAAAAGCCACTACCCATGCCATCAATTTAACCCAAACAACACCACATCACACTTAAACCCAGAAAAAACGACAATGGCGAAGAACTTTCTACAGGGTCCGAACTTTCACGATTTCGGTGCCGACAGCTTGACCCATGGTCGCGGACCACATGAGTTGGACTCCTCATCTCCTAGCGCACCTTCCCAACCCCTGGGTCAAGCCCAATTGTGCCCTAAACGTTGCGATTTTATGGCTGCAGTTCGTGCACCCTACGAGCAGTTTGGGTCGAAGGATTTTGATGTTTCTATACTACTTCAAATCTTCAATTCACCTGCCCAACCTGCAATTGATGAAGGAAAACACATGGGCCATAACACAGTTGAGCCAATTTACAATAAATCATCCAAATCCAACTTGGTCCAAGTCCGATCGTGCAAAGAACAACATGTAGAGCTAATTCTCGAATTTGTGGTGCGACAGTTTTTAGTTGGTGTAATGAGATATTGGAGTTGTCGTAGCTTTATTGAACAACGGTAATTGGGGAAAACTGTGGGTGATGGTGATAGAGGCGGACTAAAGGAGGGTGGGTTGACGGCGGCGGTTGGCAACTAGTGGCGGTGGTGGGTGGGGAAGAAAGAGATTTGATTTTGATTTTTTTGATTTTCTAATTTAATTATTTTTTGGTTTTATTGTCAAATTTGTGATTTAGGTCCTCAAGGTTCATGTTTCAACTATTTTGGTCCATTGGGTTCCAATTAAAATGAAAAAGATCATTCAGTGACCATTACTGAAATCGGATGATAATTCAGTGACCGTTAGTGCAAATTTTCAACTTTAGTGACCGTTTTGTGATTTTGACGTAACTTCAATGACCGTTTGTAAAATTAACCCTTTTTTTTAATAAAAAGTTGTGAAATTACGAATATACCCACATGTTTAAATAAAAAAAATAAAGAACTAATATCAATTAGTCCTAAATTTTTTAAAAAAAGTACAACCAAGTCTCAAATAAATTATTAAAAAATTAAATAAAAATTCTATTTTTTCTCCTCCACCTCCACCTCCACCTCCACCTCCACCTCCAAAAAAAATTAAAGCTAAAAATAAAAATTCATCTTCCTGCTGTTCAATCCCCACTTCTCAGCCCCTCAAACCCTTTCTTTTCAATCGGGCCATTTTACAGAAAATTGGTTGTAAAAAGGTACTGATAATCTTGTTCTTTTTGGCTCACAGCAAATTCCCAAATGGTAGATTTGGTTTTATTCCTACATCTTGGACATTGAATGGTATGTTTACCTCACAATATGGATACATAAAAAAAAAAGAAGGAAATTATGGTGTTTGGAGAATCCAAAACAGTATCAGCTTTTTTGAGAGATTATTTTGGTTTCACCATAACAGATTACCTATTGTGACTGTTGTATTGAGTTTGGTTTTCATTAGCCAATTTGGTCATTGAAAATAAAGAGTTTGAAAGGCTAACAAGTGGGGATTGAATAGTAGGAAAATAAATTTATATTTTTTAGCTCTAATTATTTCAGAGTGGTGGTGGTGGTGGTTGTGGTGGAGGAGGAAGGAGAAGGAGAAAAGAAGAAGCTTTTTCGTTTTTTATTTTTATTTTTTAATAATTTATTTTAAGACTCATTTGAACTTTTTCTAAAAAAAATAGATTTATGATTGTAAATAGTTCTTTATTTTTATTTTATTTAATATATCAGGGTATATTTATCATTTTATAGATTTTATTGAGAAATTGAATAAATATTTAAAAATGATGTTTTAAACAATTAAATATGTAATTAAAGGTGAAAATGTCAAAAAATGAAAGGTAATGACATTTTTCATAACAATAATGAACGATATGGATATTGTGTGCTAATTACCCTTATTTATAAATTATTCTAATTTTAGGAAAAAGTCTTTTTATATTTTATTTTGAGTTAATTTCACAAACAGTCACTGAACTTACCTAAAAATTACAAAATGGTCATTGAAATTTAAAACTGGGAGAAACAGTCACTGAACTTTCATGCGCTTTCACAAACGGTCACTAAAATTTTAATTTGTTTCACAAATGATCACTAAATGACCATTATGATTTTAATTTAATCTTAAAGGACCAAAACACGCGGACATAGAATATTGACCACCTTAAGTGCAAATTTCTTGCTATTAAGTACCACATTTGGAGTTTGGAGTAAATTAGATGGAAATTGTAAAAATGATATTTTAATTCTCGTTCCGCCTATATACGTACAAGACCATATATTTAGATGTGAGATATAAATATTTTTCTATGTTTTTGTGTGATTGTGCATAGATTTCTTAGCTTTTAATGCACTTTTATTTATTTTAGTTCACATAAAAATATAGGTGGAACGAGAATTAACACATAGTGTATTCTTGTCTAAAAGAAATTTACACTTAAGCTGATCAAACTTCTACGTCCACGTATTTTGGTCCTTTAAATTTGAATTTAAATCATAACGGTCCTTTAGTGCAGTTTTTGAAACAAATTAAAACTTTAGTGACCGTTTCTGTAAGTTTTAAAATTCAATGATCATTTTGTAATTTTTAGGTATGTTCAGTGACCGTTTGTGAAACTAACCCATTTTATTTTACTTAATTAAGAAATAAAAAAGAGGAAATTGCACTTGGATGCGTGCGTGTACTATTTTTTCTTTTTTAAAAAAATAGCACTATAAATATAATTATTTTAGTATTGGCGCAAAATCCATTAGCAATTATCTTGCATTAGGGTTCTTGTGCCAAATAACTACTACTCAGAGACATGTAAAATGAATTGAGTCACCTTCAGGTAGTCCCACGCGACCGTTTATGAACCAACTTGGCCAAGAAAATATGAGGGCGGGTTGTCAACCTACCAATTTTTTTTTCTAAAATATTTTTCAAAAGAAAACACAATTAAAAGGATAGTTGACAAAATTTAAATTATATTTTAAGTTAATTAGATGCGTTTTTTATCCATACATTCTCATAGGAACAATGACTTATTCACTTATTATCTATAAATTTCGTCATATTCATTGTTCACAACTTATAAGTACTAAATATAAAAGGTTCATGCCATGAGATTAGAGAACCAGATTAGCATGACACACCTTTCATATTGACCTAGTGGGTCTAAAGTTGGCCAAATGAGAAGGTCCGAGTCTGACTATTCCAAACTCGGGTAAACATGGTGGATTTTCTCGGGAGACTTTTGTAATTGAGCTGGTCAAATTGGCTTTTTAAATTATTCGCAAAAAAGTCTATTTCACCCTTAATGAACGAATTCTTATATATTACATAATATAACCTTCTATTTTAGAATTAGTTTAGGTTTGTCCTAAATTTCTTTTATTTTGAATTTTAAAATATAAATCCATTCTCTAATCTAATGAATTAGCATAATCTGCAATACTTTGTTCATATTTTTTTTATAAGTTTATTATATTTTTCAGATAATATATCTGTATTTTCTAGTTGAAACTTAATATTTTTTATTTTTTCCAACAACCTTTCTAATAAATTATCCATTCATTTAATTGTATATCTTGGCATTATTAAATATGAACAACAATATGAAACAATAACATTATGATAAACAATAACTCAAACATCATAAATGATCTTAAGCAAAAATAAACATTGAAATGAATAATCCTTGCGATTCTTTAAGATTTTAGAAGAATTCTTTCCAAATTTAACAAAAATAATAGTTTTACCTTAGTTTTGATCTAAACCTTAATTTTTAGAACCGAGTGACCTTCAGGCTTGAATATGCAAAATGTTCCCTCCAACAACCTCTTGCCTCAATGAGATCTTTGCTATTTCAACTTCTTGCCATCACTGTATCGTTTCTTAGAATTAAAATTATATGTCTTAAACAAAGAAAATTCTCTTTTTGTTAAAATAAGAAAAAAATTTCCTCTCCAATCTTTCAAGAATATATGGGATAAGAAGTTTAGAAACTCATATTTCTATGAAATGGCTTCCTATAATATTGATATCTTTAGAATTGATATAAGATTATATCAAAAGATAGAATGGTTGAGCTTTCTCATAGTTTGAGAGCTCAATTCCGTTCCCCCCTTCATCTAGCCCAAAGGCCTCTATTTATACAACTACATGAGGCTCAATAATTAGCCTCTTACATCATACTCTAATAATGGAGTTCTATTATTACAAGAGTTTAACCACTACATTATTATGGTTCTATTATTGTCCTTCTTGGTCCTACTCCATATTGTCTTCATATGGAGCTGGCAAGATTTTTTTATAATGGTAGGACATCTTGTGTCTCTATCTCCATCCATTATCCTTCTTTATATCTTTATCTCATTTTCATTCTATCGGTATGTGGGACATTCTCTTATTCTGCATGCTTCCTGCATAGCAGATATGCTTCCATTAATTCTATGGGTGTCAAATTTTTCAATATATTCTTTCAGAATGCTGGATTTTTCTTTTCCATTATTTGTAACCAAAGTTCATCCTTTATATTGGCATAGTCATCTAAATTTCTTTTCATAAAGATTTTTTTGCAATATTGTAAAGAACTTTTATGCCTAGGATTCTTCTGGACTTTATCCATGATTTGGTTATTTTTGGGACTGGTCTATCTTCCTTCCCAACTTCAATCTGGAAATTTCTTCCAACATATCCAACTGTTATAATATGGTCTGCTTGATAAAATATACTTCCATCTTGTTCGGGACTTATAGAATAAAATATTTGATAGATTGATCCTCCTTGTGCATATTTTGATACCTCGGATTTAAATATGTCATCAAAATTTTCAATTTCCTTAAGGTCTTTGCTGTGATAGATGAGATCAAGGAATCCAAAATCATATATCATTTTTGTCATTACGGGGATCTACTCCCTTCATTATTATGACTCATGGGTAAACATGATCTCCTGGTGAAATAAAATAAGTATCATTGTTTCCCAGTTCACAGACAATTTTTGCAATTTGTCTATATTCATCTTCTTTTGGTGACAAAGGGGTTTCATCTTCTTCATTTTTGATTCAGATAACTTTGGAATGTTGTTCATCAGTCTTGACTGTAATTTTTCTAGGACTTTCCATTGTTACATCTCTTTATTCCACTGGGTCCACTGCTGTTTCCGCATTGCTGTGTACGTGTTTGTATTTCTGTTTGTATTAGCCTGGTATTATAATGGGATTATGCTCAAGCACCAATCTTTGTATCCCTGTTTGTATTAATAGACGCTAATTGTGCTTCAAGAGCATCAATTCGGTATTTCATTTCATTGGTAACTTTGGCATGGGATTCACTCGTCTCAAATAATAATTTGACATTATAACTCAATGTTTCAGCTAATGTTATCATCCCAATTTTTATATCATCATCTTCGTCTTTGGTAAATGTTACCGCAGATTTTATTCTGATATCACCTGTTTGATATTATCCATCTTCAAACTCGATATTCTTGTTTAAAAAATCAGCAAGATAATTATTTATACATTTGATATGAATAATATCAAAATTATAAAATGATAAATATGTTTGTCATCTATGTAATCTTTTATATTGAGGCTTCATTGATAACTTATTTTTAATTAGTCCCGCAACTTGGGAATTGTCATTTTCAACAATAAAGTTTTTAGATAATAAAAATAACGAAAAATTCTTTATTCCTCTAATAATTGTTAACAATTCTTTTTCATGAATAGTATAATTTATTTCTGTTTGGTTAAAAGTTTCACTTTAATATCTACATATTTCATATAAATCTGTTTTCAATATAACTGCTCAATATTTATCAGAAGCATCAGCATTAACAATTAAATTCTCTTTTTCATCTGGTAACCTTAATTTTGATAAATTTTTATATTCTTCTTTTAGTGATTTTACTATTTCTTTATAATCTTCATTCCATCCACTAGTATTTGTTTTTTAAAATATAATTTGTATATTATATCTTTTTTTATAAATTTTTTCAATAAATCCTTCTGCATAATTTAAATATCATAAGAACTTTTGTATTTGTTCTTTTGATTCTAATTTATTTGAAAAACTTTCTATCTTTTTAGATATATGAGTTTGTAATTTTATACCTTTTCTATCTATTGATAATCCAAGAAAATCAATTTCTTATTTTTCTATTATAATTTTCTTTTTTGAAAGGACTATTCCTTCCTTTTTACATTCATTTATAAATTGTATTAAATTGTTTCTATGTTCTTTCTTAGTATTAGAACATATTAATATATCAATATATACAATTAAGTATTCATTAAACTTTTTAAATATATTATCCATTTTTCTTTGACATATTTGTGGTGCATTTTTTAAGCCAAATGGCATCACTAGCCATTCATATTTTCCATGAGGTGTATTAAATGCTGTATATTGTATACTATCTTCTTCTATTTTAATTTGTCAAAAACCTGATTTACAATCAAAGTTATAATAATATTGTTTTCCTTTTACAAGGTTTATTAGATCTTCTTTGTTTGGTAAAAAGTATCCATCAAATTTAGTATATTTATTTAATTTTTTATAATTTATTATCATTCTGTTTTTTCCTCTAACTTGCTCAAAATGTTTCATAACCATAAAAATTGAACTACTATGGGATTCATTACTAGGTCTAATAAGTTTTTGTTCTAATAATTCTTTTATTTGAGTTTTAAATTCTTGTGTATCTTGCATAGTATATATCATTGGTTTTACTCTTATAATTACATTTTCTGTTAGTTCTATTTTAGTTTTAGGATGATATGGTTCCAAAATAATAATGAATTTTCTCCGCATATTTTTTTCTAGTTGTTCTATAATTTTTTCTATACTTATTTCTGTTCCTACTTTTAGGACTTTTTTGTATAATATTTTTGTATTTATTTATAATTGATTTTTTTCTCACATCTATCATCATGCTGGACTGACTGAACTCTATAAGGTCTAAATTCTCTTGAAATTTTTAATAAGTATGCACATGACGTTTGTAACATTATCATATAATTATTTTACTTATAGAGCCTGTTTGGTACGGCTTAAAATCCAATTAAAATTAAAAATATGACCGTTATTGGGTCTCACCCATCTAATAAAAGTCAACAATAACGGCTCTATTTTCAATTTTAATCCGATTTTAATCTCTATCAAACACCCTCATAATATTGAAATTGTTTTGCTTATAATATATCACATTCTAATTTATTATAACTGTATATTTATTTGTTTACTTCCAAGTATTATACTGACTTTGTCAGCACTATTAATTATTTGGATATTCTTTCATATTACCCTTGTTATTTTTATCTTATTATTTTCATTCCATAATTTTATTAAGAAAGTTTTAAATATTGTTCCTGTATCGATTAAATCACGGGCTGTTATATTTGTTTCTATTATAATAACTTGTATATATACAGCTAATGAAAAACTTATTTGGTTATTCATTCATCTTTTTTCACATAATATAATTAGATCATCATGTGTTATATATAATACTTATCTCTTTGTGCTATAATCTTCTAATCCATTTAGAAATCTCATTCCTAATAATATATGAGGGTTTATATTCATGTTATTATCTATATAACATGGTATTACAAGACTAATTCCTCTTATTTTTATTGGTACCTTAACTTGTAATTTTGTAGTATGTATTTGTTCATTAAAATTTACATATCTATATTGTTCAATCTTATAAATTGCTAATCCTTTATTTCTAATTGAAATTATATGACATTCACTTGTTCATGTATCTATTAATATGTTTGATCATTTTTATATGTTCTCTTCCATTAAAATATTTTCTTTCTATCTTCATATTTCCAGCATTTCTATGAAGTTTCATTTATTTTGTATTGCTAGTTCCTTCTAATTGTTTTCTATTAGGTAATTTAAGGCTTTTTGACTTTTTAATTAATCTTCCATCTTTAAATATTATTTTATCAGAATGATCATCTTCTTTTATTTCAGGTTAATCTCTAATTATACTAAGTTCATATTCTTCAAAAATTAAATTTACATGTTTGCTTGGTTCTATTATTTTACTAATATCTTTATATTCCTTGTGAACTTCTATATATGGTTTTTTAGAATAAATATTCTCATAATTAGAATTAATAAATGTATATAATGCTCTATATTCTATAGTCATAATTTGATCTTTTGGTTGCGTTATATCATTTCTATGCAATTTGAAATGTAGTCCTGATACTTCATTAAAGTTTTTATCTTTTAATGATACACAATATTTTGGATAACACGTAAATATTAATTTTTGGGATGCTATGTTTCGTTCTATAGTTCTTAAATGACTATCTTTCAAATTTATTATTCTTCCATCACGTAAACTTACAGTTAATGGTGAGTCTATTCATTCTCTAAATAAGGATTTAAACATTATTTGTATTCCTACTAAGTAAATATATTGGATTTTTTTACTTTGTTTTTTATTAATCTTTGATAATAATTCATTTATCGGATTTTTTGTTAAAAGATTTATTTTATGTGTTCCCCGAGTGGTTTTAACATCTATAAATGATATTCATTAATTGCTATTCCTTTTCTTTTCCATATTCTATCTAAGACTTGCCATTTTCCTATTTTAAATCTAAAGACAACTTTTGCATTTTCATGAATTTGTTATTATCAAATATTACTTTTAATCCATAAACATCTATTCCTTCATATTCTTGTATATCTATATTATCGTTTTCTATTTCTTCAATTTCTTTATTCAGATTCTGATTCATTATCTTCTGAATCGGTTTCACTTATATACACTTCTTGATCGTAATATTGTTCAATATCAAATATTTTACTTAATTCATTTTCTATTTTTAAATATTCTTTTTGTAATATTTTAACTTTTTCTTGTGACAATCATGACTTATATGACCTATTTCTCAACAATTCCAATACTTACATTGGCTTTTATTTTTTTATAAGACTTATTCTTTTGTCGTTTATCTGAATTATATTTTCTTTTATAATATCATCTTCTAGGTTTTATGTACTTTTCTTAAAATTTCTGAATTTTTTGAATTTTCTATTGTTATACTTTCTTTTAGTGTTTCTTCTTTCAGGATTACATCCCTATTGTATAGGTTTTTCCATATCTTCACAATATATCCTAGTTAATTTTCCTGATTGTTTTCAATAATTGTCTTAATTGACATATATATGCAAGTATTTCAAATAGAAATTTTATTCTTGATCCTAAAGATCTAGGTATTTCAGGATTATCATTGATATATTTTTTAAATTTTATTTTAAAATATATTCCCCATGAGCCTAGTAATTACTATAGTACATATTTTTATATACATTTTGATTCTCATTAATATAAAACTGAATATAATAATATTTTTTTAAACTCACAAGTGTATTCTTTAATTTTACACATGTCACATATTGTTAACTTTATTAACTTCATTCTAACATTATCTTTTTCTTTAATTGTCTCTTCTTTAGCATTTCTTATTCAATTTTCTCCTAGAAATTCATCTGCAATATATTCTACTAATCTTTCTATACCTTCTTTATCTGATTTTATTATTTCTGTTTGTACATTTCTTTTTATTAGTGGCTTTGTATCATTATTTATTCATTTCCATCAGTTTCTAATATCTCCTTCAAAGGAGCTATTAAAAAATTCATTATTCTTTCAGTACTTTCCCATGTATCATCTTTATTATATAGAAAGAATAATAACATTGAATCTGCCCAAGTTAATAAGGCTCTTTTAGTATCTATTTTACAATTCAAATCTAATTTTGCTCCTTCATGATTGATGGGTTTATCATAATTATTATTTGGTTCGAATCTATCACTATATTTGTTTCCTTTTGGTAGTTGTTTATTTCTTACCTTATCATAATATTGTCTATATGGTTTATTGTATAAAAAGGTGCATAACTTTCATCTGGACATGATAATTCTTTGTTAGAGATTTCTGCTTTATTGGGTCCTCCTCCAATATTCATCAAAACTTGATATTCATTTAAGTTTTCTAAACTTAATTGGTCAAATTTTCTATTAGTAAATTTAATTCTTCATTCATCTTTATTATTCTGTTTTTCTTCAATTCTTAATTTTCATAGTGATTTTTCTTTAGATCTTTTTATTTCTTTTTCTTTTTCTTCTATTATTTTTGGTAAGATAGTTTTTCTAAATTCATCGTCAATACTTCCTGATTCTATTATATTTTTTTTCTTGTTCCATATGTTTCTTTCCTATTCCAATCATTTCTTTTTCTATAAATTTTTTTTAATCTATTTTCTTGTCTGTTTTTTTATTATTTTCTTTTATCTCTCTAACTTCAAGTTTTAATATATTTATATCATTTCTTACTTCTTTTATTTCATCATTAATGTTTTGAACATCATTTATTAACATTTTTATTAATATTTTTAGTTCTTCAATATATTCACCTATTGACATTTTTTAATGATTTGTCATCCTTTCTTTGATTGGTCTAAGTAATATATTTTACATTCAGTATCTTTACAATCTTTTATTATCTTATCATACTTTTGTTTTGCAAATTTAGCATTTGTTAATTCTTTTAATTTTTCAAAATAGTTTGCTCTTTCTCTATATCTTTCTTGTTTTAACTTTAATATTTGCTTTTCTTGTGTTTTTGTTATGTCTCCAGGGATTAATAGTCCATCTAATATTTGTTGATTTATCAATTTTACTCTTTTTAATTTTTTATCTAAGATATCTTTTGTTTCCATGTATTCCATTTATTTAGTTTTTCTGTTTTATATTATTCTTTTTAAATCATTTTCTTCTAATAAATATCTATTTAATGGAGTAATTTCTATGGTGATTCATATATTTCATAATAATATAAAATACTATCAAATTCTTCAATAATTTTTTCGTATATATATCCACCTCTTATTGAATTTACTATTTGTTCTTTTACTTCCCTAGGTAATTTTTTAATGTCATTATTTTTAATTTGTTAGGGATATGCTCTAAAAATATATAATTTCATTTTTCTGTTTCTAATTTATAACTTTTATCTATTTTTTTTAATTATAATTCCCATAATCTCTATGGTTCTGCTACCAATTTGTTGGGGGTGCTATTATGAGCGAACTAAAATCAAATAAATATTAAAATCAAATAAATATCAAAGATCAAATAAATTTTTAAATAGTTGTGTATTCTATATATTTTCTTAATTTAAAAAGATTTAATCTATTATTAGTTATAGATATATAAGATCTTAAAGTTAGATTATATCTTAATTTTTTTTTTTATAGATTTTGCTAATTTTATGAGTTTTATGACTTTTCATTAATAGGTTTTTAAATAGTTCTTCAAAATCTAATAATGCTTGAGAATTTATAATATCAAGATCTGTTATTATATCTATATTTGGTTCAAAATGTATATTATATTTTGAGATATTCTTTTTTCTAATTTATTTATAATATCTTTTATATCTTTTATTATTATAGATCTTACAATTCCTCTAGCAAGATTTTCTATTAGGTTTTCTTTAAAATATTTTAATATTTCTTCAGATGCATACAATTGTTCTTAATATCATATCATATCAATTTCATTTTTATCTTTCACAATTATTTTTATCTTGTATGATCCTCTTTTAGTTCTAGATTTTTTCATTTTATAATTCTTATTAGTCATGGTTTCTAAAGTTAATAAATATATTATAGGTTTAGGATTAAGATAATTCTTTTAGGACCTGGTTGTACTTTCTTTATATTATAATGGCTTGATTATAATTTTTATGCTTAGGGGTATTTTAGGTAATTTTTAATGTTTGAATGGTCAAATGCCAAAGTGGAAAGACCATTCCTTTATTTGGACCATTTTATATATTTCCCGATTTTCTCCTCTACATTTATTCTTTGTGTAGAAATAAATGAATAATACGTTCCAAATTTCAAATCATCCCCGTGTCTTACGGGACTGCAAAATTAGGATTAAGCAACTAAAAGTCTAAGTGGGACAAAATTTTCTTAGACGCCAGAAGTTTCATCAATAAGTTGGCAACCTTTTCTCCAAACACATTGACACGTCCCCACTATAATTTTCCAAGCAAGTTCCTTAAACGAGTCCTCACTTCTATAAATTGTGACCCCAAAACACCCCAAAATTGCATTAATTTTCCTCTATACTCTCTCTCTCTCTCCAGTTATTTCATAAACAAGATTGCATTTTGAAGATGAAGAAGGCAAATTGTGCTGTCCTTTGCATGGTGGCGATGGCAGTGGTGCTGCTGGTGGGTGAATTGCATGTGATTGAAGCAGTTACTTGCAATGCTTTGCAGCTAAGTCCATGCCTGGGGGCGATCACGACAGGGCAGCCACCATCCGCAGACTGTTGCAATAAACTCCGGGAGCAGCAGCCTTGCCTCTGTGGATATCTCAAGGATCCAAATCTCAAGCAGTATGTGAATAGTCCTAATGCAAAAAAGACTGCTAGCAGCTGCGGTGTGACGACTCCCAATTGCTGAAATTAACTCAAAATTCACCCAGTTTATAAGTGAAATAATGTGTTCGAGTACGTATAATAAGAATAGTTTTGTGTGTATCAACAAAACTAATATGAAATGGTTTATAAGTTTACTATTTAATTTACAAGCCCTTATTCTCTCAAGTCATCTATAATATAAATAGTTTTGTGTGTATCGACAAAACTTTTACTATTTAATTCACAAGTCTTATTCTCTTGTTCCTTGATGTCTCACTTTGAGAGTATGTTGGCTAAAAATGTATTAATTTATTGTTCACATATTTCGTGAGATTCATAATTATTAGTTACTTATCGATCACGTATTTATCGATATATAAACACAACTGCCAAGCATATGTTTAGCCCATGTTTGGTTTAATTAAAAAAATCGATAAAAATTTAAGTAAAAGTTAACTATAAATTTCATGAAACCTATAACTTTTTATCAATAATTCAATCACATATTTTATTGACTTTTAACAAGAACTAAAAAAAAAAAAAAATCTAATTTTTAGTGGAACCAAACGGGGACTCTTCTATCTCTGATTTTTAGAAATTACAGTGATATGAATCTTTCTCATATTACATGGTTAAGCTTAAAATTTATTCAAATATAAATTCATGTAATTTTTGGTTTTCAACATGCTAGATAAGTGACTTTTATCTTATTTTTAAGTTAAAAGTATTTTGATAATAAAAATAAAAATTATATTATAAATTAGCAACTTATTTATTTCTTAAATGTGAATTCGTCAATTTTATTCAAACTTTACATACAAATAATTCCAATCCTTGTTTAGTGGGTCATTATGAATGTGGGAACATGCTTATGCTTGGGGTTCCATTTTTCAAAAAATTCATTTTATTTTATCAATACTCATTTTAAATTATACGTTTTTTCAATAAAATAATTTTACACGTAAATAAACAATTTTCCTACTTTCTAATTACACATTCTTAATCTTTTTTTTTCCCCAAAAAATAGGACTCGAACAAACCTTGAATTCTATTTTTATCAAAAAATATTTGTAATGGGCATCAAAGAAAAATAATATTAACATGGCTACAACAATAGAAGCATAAAATTAGATCTCAACTTCTTTCTTAATGAAATTGATATTTCGAGTATTTGTGATATTCATTCGAGGACTGTGATAGAGTCTATTCACCTAACTTAAAAATGTATAAAGTGTGTTTTTGTGCCATTTTGTCCAAATATTTCATTTTCCAATCACATCAGTAAGGCCCCTCATTGAAGGCAAAGGATTGTCAGAAACTTAGAGGACCAACGGTCATATTTTTAATACTAATGCCAAAAAAGGTCGCCAAATAGATGCATAATCATATTTACGCCATTGTCACCATCACCTTCTATTACAAAAAGATAAAAAAGTATAATTACCACAAATCGACAAGCAAAACCAAAAACCACAAAATTATCATTTCGAAAATTGAAGACCTTTTATTGTAAGACATGTAATCGAACTAGCAACCATCTCTCCACCGTCACCGTCACCATCACCATTGTGATCACGTCTCTACCATACTCAACCTCAATAATCACCACAACTTAAAAATCCGATCACCGCTAACTCATATATTCCTACTCACCTCATAAAACGACAACATGGCCCTTTTAATAAATTTAAGTCAAAGATAACAATAAATTTCATGAAACCTATAACTTTTGTCAATAATTCAATCACATATTTTATCGATTTTTATCAAAAACTAAAAAAAAAATAATCTAATTTTTAGTGGAACCAAACGGGACTTCCATCTCTGATTTTTACAAATTACAGTGATATGCATCTTTCTCATATTAAATGGCTAAGCTTAAAATTTATTCGAATAAATTTCATATAATTTTTGGTTTTCAACATGTTAGATAAGTGACTTTTTATCTTATTTATAAGTTAAAAGTATTTTGATAATAAAAATAAAATAAAATAATAAATAATTAGCTTATTTATTTATTAAATGTGAATTCGTCAATTTTAGTCAAATTTTACATACAAATAATTCCAATCCTTGTTTACTGGATGACAAGTACGTGGGAACAAAAGAGATTGCTCATGCTTGGGGTCCCATTTTTTTAAAAAAATCATTTTTTTTTTTTATCAATACTCATTTTAAATTATACGTTCTTTCAATAAAATAATTTTAAACGTAAATAATTTTTTTTTTCTACTTTATAATTACACATTCTTAATTTTTTTTCCCCCAAAAAACAGGACTCGAACAAACCTTGAATTCTATTTTTATCAAAAGATATATGTAATGGGCATCAAAGAAAATAATAATAAAACAACTCAATCATTCTAGAATTATGATTGTAAATAGTTCTTTATTTTTATTTTATTTAATATATGATGGTATATTTATCATTTTATAGCTTTTATTGAGAAATTGAATGAAAATTAAGCAATTAAATGTGTAATTAAAGGTGAAAATGTCAAAAAAATAAAAAGTAATAACGTTTTTTCATAACAATAATGAACAATATGGATGTTATGTGCTATTTACCCTTATTTATAAATTATTCTAATTTCAGGAAAAAAAAGTCCTTTTATATTTTATTTTACTTAATTAAGAAGTAAAAAGAATTTGCACTTGGATGCGTGTGTGCACTATTTCCTTCTTTTTTTTGAAAAATATAAATTAGCACTATAAATATAATTATTTCAGTATTGACGCAAAATTCATTAGCAATTATCTTGGATTAAAGTTCTTTCAATAAAATAATTTTACACGTAAATAAAAATTTTTCCTACTTTCTAATTACACATTCTAAATTTTTTTTTTTTCCCAAAAAGTAGGACTCGAACAAACCTTGAATTCTATTTTTATCAAAAAATATTTGTAATGGGCATCAAAGAAAAATAATATTAACATGGCTACAACAAGCATAAAATTAGATCTCAACTTCTTTCTTAATGAAATTGATATTTCGAGTATTTGTGATATTCATTCGAGGATCGTGATAGAGTCTATTCACCTAACTTGAAAATGTATAGTGTGTTTTTGTGCCATTTTTTGTCCAAATAGTTTATTTTCCAATCACATCAATAAGGCCCCTCATTGAAGGCAGAGGATTGTCAGAAACTTAGAGGACCAACGGTCATATTTTTAATACTACTGCCAAAAAAGGTCGCCAAATAGATGCATAATCATATTTACGCCATTGTCACCATCACCTTCTATTACAAAAAAATAAAAAAGTATAATTACCACAAATCGACAAGCAAAACCAAAAACCACAAAATTATCATTTCGAAAATTGAAGATCTTTTATTGAAAGACATGTAATCGAACTAGCAACCATCTCTCCACCGTCACAGTCACCATCACCATTGTGACCATGTCTCTACCATACCCAACCTCAATAATCACCACAACCTAAAAATCCGATCACCGCTAACTCATATATTCCTATTCACCTCATAAAACAACAACATGGCCCTTTTAATAAATTTAAGTCAAAGATAACAATAAATTTCATGAAACCTATAACTTTTTGTCAATAATACAATCACATATTTATCGATTTTTATCAAAAACTAAAAAAAAATAATCTAATTTTTAGTGGAACCAAACGGAACTTCCATCTCTGATTTTTACAAATTACAGTGATATGCATCTTTCTCATATTAAATGGCTAAGCTTAAAATTTATTCGAATATACTTCCATATAATTTTTGGTTTCAACATGTTAGATAAGTGACTTTTTATCTTATTTATAAGTTAAAAGTATTTTGATAATAAAAATAAAATTATATTACAAATAATTAACTTATTTATTTATTAAATGTGAATTCGTCAATTTTATTCAAATTTTACGTACAAATAATTCCAATCCTTGTTTACTGGATGACAAGTACGTGGGAACAAAAGAGATTATGCTTGGGGTCCAATTTTTTAAAAAAATCATTTTTTTTTATCAATACTCATTTTAAATTATACGTTTTTTCAATAAAATAATTTTAAACGTAAATAAATTTTTTCCTCCAAAAAATAGGACTCGAACAAACCTTGAATTCTATTTTTATCAAAAGATATATGTAATGGGCATCAAAGAAAATAATAATAACATGGCTACAACAATAGATGCATAAAATTTGATCTCAACTTCTTTCTTAATGAAATTGATATTTATTCGAGAACCGTGATAGAGTCTACTCACCTAACTTGAAAAATGTGTGTTTGGGTGCCATTTTTGTCTAAAGAATTCATTTTTCAATCACATTAGTAAGACTCACCATTGAACGCCATATGTATTTGATTATTGATAGTCATGTTTTCAATTATACCCCCACTTTTGACTGAATGTGTGCATGTTTTGGTTTGGAGGAAAGGGCAAAATTGGTAAAGTGAAATTAAAACTCATTAATGGTACAGTTTCATGTCACTTTTATGTCAAATTGAACGGATAAAAAATGTAACTTCACATGCCAACGGTAAAATTTCTTCTAAAAAGCAAAAAAAAAAAAAAAAAAAAAAAAAGAGTTTAGAGGGTTGCACGAGTTTTGCGAGTCATGAAGGGGTATGGGCATCGTTGAAAGGACCATGTTGTTGTTTTATGAGGTGAATAGGAACATACGAGTCATCGGTGGTCGGATTTTTAGGTTTTGGTGATTATTGAGGCTGGGTGTGGCAGAGACGATGATAATGGTAATGGTGACAGTGGAGAGATGGTTGCTAGTTCGATTATATATCTTTTCAATATAAAGTCTTCAATTTTAGAAATAGTAATTTTTTGTGGTTTTTGGTTTTGCTTGTCGATTTGGGGTATTTTTTTTTAAAATAAAAGGTGACGGTGACAATGTCGAAGATATGATTATGTAAAAATCATAACTATAATCATTCAACACAAAATTCGACATCAACAATTTCTATAACAAGTCTTAGTTGTCGACTTGACACTTACCATTGAATGCGTTTGCTTCTTATCTTCGTATTTGTTTAGTCAATTAATCACTAAGAAAATATCTTCTTGGTCCCCTGCCATAAGTTAATGAGTAGTATAGGACCAAGACTTGGACGTAAATCTCACGTCAATTCTAGATTTATTTAATTACGTTCCTAAATGGCAATTTATCAGTGCTGGTAGCTTTATCTATTTTTTATAGAGTAATGAAATAAGTATTTGAATATTTTTATGCTTAGTTTAAGCACATAACATACGTACATTTCATTATTATTGTGGATAACGTTCTTATCTTTCATTCTTTTGACATTTTCACTATTAATTATACATTTGATTGTGCAAAACATCATTTTTCATCTATTTTTTTTAATAAAAAGTTGTAAAATGATGAATATACTCTCATGTTTAAATAAAAAGAAATAAAGAACTAATTTCAATTGGTCCTAATTTTTTTTTTTTTGAAAAAAGTGCAAACAAGTCTCAAATAAATTTTAAAAAATTAAATAAAAATTCTATTTTTTCTCCTCCACCTCCACCACCAAAAAAATTAGAGCTAAAAATAAAAATTCATCTTCCTATTGTTCAATCCCCACTTCTCAGCCCCTCAAACCACTTATATTCTCAATTGTGCCATTTTACAGAAAATTGGTTGTTAAAAGGTACTAATAATCTTGTTCTTTTTGGCTCACAGCAAATTCCCAAATGATAGATTTGGTTTTACTCCTACATCTTGAACATTGAATGGTATGTTTACCTCGCAATATGGATACATAAAAAAGGAAATTATGGTGTTTGGAGAATCCAAAACAGTATCAATTTTTCTGAGAGATTATTTTGATTTCACCATACAGATTACCTATTGCGGCTGTTGTATTGAGTTTGGTTTTCATTAGCCAATTTGGTCATTGAAGAAGGGCTGAGAAGTGGGGATTGAACAGTAGAAAAATAAATTTATATTTTTAGCTCTAATTATTTCGGAGTGGTGGTGGTGGTGGTGGTGGTGGTGGAGGTGGAGGAGGAGGAGGAGGAAGGAGAAGGAGAAAAAAGAGGTTTTTTCATTTTTTATTTTTTAATAATTTATTTTAAGACTCGTTTGTACTTTTTCTTTAAAAAAAATAGAATTATGATTGTAAATAGTTATTTATTTTTATTTTATTTTATATATAAGGGTATATTTATCATTTTATAGCTTTTATTGAGAAGTTGAATGAAAATGATGTTTTAAGCAATTAAATGTGTAATTAAATGTGAAAATGTCAAAAAAATGAAAAGTAATAACGTTTTCATAACAATAATGAACAATATGGATGTTATGTGCTATTTACCCTTATTTATAAATTATTCTAATTTCAGGAAAAAAGTCTTTTTATATTTTATTTTACTTAATTAAGAAATAAATAGAATTTGCACTTGGATGCGTGCGTGTACTATTTCCTTCTTTAAAAAAAAAAAATATATATAAATTAGCACTATAAATATAATTATTTCAGTATTGACGCAAAATCCATTAGCAATTATCTTGCATTAAGGTTCTTGTGCCAAATAACTGCTACTCATAGACATGTAAAATGAATTGAGTCACCTTTAGGTAGTCCCACGCGACCGTTTATGAACCAATTTGGCCAAGAAAATATGACTTGTTCGTTAAAATTATATGCCACGAGTGCATGGGTCGCGTTCAAGTAATAAAATGAAATTTTTGAGTTCGAGTTGTCGATCCCTTGAGAAATGTTTACTTTTGATTACATGACTTTAAGCAATTTAATTCTAATAATCAAAAGAAACACACACAATTAAAGATAAGATTTGAAAAACGGTAAATAAACTAAAAATCTACAAAATAAGAAAAACACAATTACTTAGAAATTTGGAGGAAAATGTGGTTGGGATTCATTGTTTCGCTTAGCCGTTGCCTAATTAATTTCTCCACAAGACAATTAATGAATTACTTAATTTCGATGTTAGACCTGATCTTCCAATTTTAGTTAATTACCTCACTCGAGTGAAATTAACACTAATTGATTGATTTAATCTGCTATATCTCTATATCAATTACAATCAAACAATCGCATTCGATCATTGTGAGAATAGTTCAATGGATCACCTAGGACTAATGATATATCTCTATCCATTAAACAAACCTAGGATTTCTACTATTTGGTCTAAAATGCACAATTTTCTCTTGAATGATGCACAAATCGCTAAATACAATCATTCATTCGCCACATAAATGAAAATGTATGAAATATAATAGTAAAAACACATAAAAATAAATAATATAACATTAAATAGAAAATAGTAAAATTAATCAAGGCTAGTTAAACTAACCACAAATCTCAACACAATAGTTTAGCACATTCTATATATATGATAACAAAGGAGAATATTCATTCAATACATTACAAATATGACAAAACAATTGAGAAAAATCAAAGATATAGAAAAAACCCTATTTTGAAGCTTCAACTTGATTTTCTCAAAATCCTTGCCAAATCCTTTGGTATCTCCTTGTGCTCTATGATTTGTTCCTTCAAAATTCCAAGAATAAGAAGAGAAAAAGGGGAGAAAAGAAAAGGAAAAGAAAACTAGGGAAGAAGACGGAACGTTCCAGGCAGAGAGAGGAAAATGCAAAAACTCCCTTTGAAAAGTCTAGTGGCGGGAGTTTAAAACAAAACCTAGTGAAAATTGCAACAATGGTCCATAGGTTTTCAAAACATAATTAAAGTGGTCCACAAGGTTGTGATTTTTCGAAATATTGCAGCCCAGCTCTCTGGTAATTGTACATCAAGTCCCCACACTATGAATTTGCACAAATCGAACTAGCAACCATCTCTCCCACTCTCTCTTTGTTACACTTTTCCCACCATCTTCCTCCCCCACTATCTTCCCAATCACCACCAACCAAAACACCACAATCCTTAAGAGTTTTGAACCACCACAACCAAACCCTTGCACCTCGAGCCCAGATATGCAAAAGTTGTTCCCCTCCTCATCTTTACCACCTCTACCGCCATGACCTTTGTTAATCTTTGACCAAGGTAGCGACTCGCAGGAGAAGAATTGCAAGAGTCTTGTCCTCACAAGAGAAGTGTGGTCGAAGCTTGAGTCCATTGAATAAAGGGTCATCAATCTTATGGGAGTTGTGAAATAGCTTGACGTCACCGAAGTATTCACGAAATATAAAGAGCCTCATCGAAATGAGATCAGAGGATTGCACGAGTTTTGTGAGTCACAAAGGGGCCTGGGCATCGTCGAAAGGACCAGGTTGTTGTTTTATGAGGTGAATAGAAATATATAAGTCAGCGGTGGTCGGATTTTTAGGTTGTGGTAATTATTGAGGTTGGGTATGGTAGAGATAGCGATGATGATGACAGTGGAGACATGGTTTCTGGTTCGATTACATATCCTTTCAATAAAATGTCTTCAATTTTCGAAATGGTAAATTTTTTGTGGTTTTTGGTTTTGCTTGTCGATTTGAGATATTTTTTTTAAAAAATAGAAGGTGATGGTGACAATGGTGAAGATATGATTATGCCCGGGCCACTTTTTTTTTTTTGTTTTTTAACATTAGTATTAAAAATACGACCGTTGGTCCATTACGTTTCTGGCGGCCCGTTCCTTTCGATGTACCACATATTAGACTAAGGGAAAATTAGATCCACTACTCTAAAAAAATAGCAAATTAGATTTATACGTTTAAACAAAATAAAACCTCTAACAACAATAATGTTTACGCCCTAAAACCCCCAAAAGCTCCAAAACCAACTGAGAGAAATATTAAACCTCCCCAATACCCATAATTCACCGACGCGATGAAGCAACAATTTCACCCACACGGAGAGCAAGCCGATTCAGGCGGATGAGGAAGAAGAGAGGGTTCTGGAAGAACAGTTGGACCTCCAGCTAAAAGAACATAAGGATTCTCTGAATGCCATCGACGATGCTCTATCCATCGATCCATCCAACCCTGAACTCCGATCGGTGGGTGCCTCTACCTATGTGTAGATTATGTATGTATATGGCCTATGGGAATGCATACATGTTTATTTATTTACTGGATTCTTTAATGTATTTCATGAAAAACATTTCTTTTGCGTATTTGTGATAAATGTTAGCTACACTGTTACTATTTTAGTGAGGCTACTTGGAGTTTTTGCTCTTCGATTTGGGTTTTTATATTTTTTTACTAAAAATTGGGATAAACATTTTGCTTGCTGATAGATTCTTATTTACTTCTTACTGCGATGTAATTTGTAATTTAAATTAGCCCATGTTTGAACCCTTTTTTGGGATAATAGATTTTGTAATAGTAATCTTTTGGTGAATGTGTGGTTAATGGTAGAGAAAAGATTTAGGTTTACATCAAATTATTTTATTAGAGAATGTGCTGTTGAAAGTGAGCTTTAAAAAATGCTGAGTTTTTTTTTTTTTTTGAAAATAAGGCTCAAACGGGGCTTAGTAAACTTAATAAAAAATATAGAATTTTGACTTTAGAGTAATATTGCAGTAACATTTTCTCTCAGTTTTAGGGCAATGATTATTATGTACCTGTTTATTCTAATTGAGTGACTATTTTGCAATATTTGCACAAAGTAGGATATGGCATGACATACAGTTGAAATGAAGTATAAAGAGTTGAAAAGTAAAAGAATGGTGCAATCCAGGATGATCAAAGAAGTATTATACTTTCAATTTGAGCATGCATAGAGTTTTCTTTGCCATCGCGATCTATACTATGGTTAATTGCTTTGGGGCACTTAGAAGCTAATTGTTTATTGTAATAATTTAATTAATTGTTTATTGTAATGATTTAATTAAAGAACTCTCTTACAGTATATTATCTGTTGCTTGTGTGTAACACGTTCTTTGATGAATCCTTGACACTAATTGATGCTATATGTTATGTTAGGTTTATGATGAGCTTGTTCAGGCCATCAAAGATGCTAAGGAAGGGCTTCTTCCTTAGCATATATCATATTATGTGTTTGTCACTTTTTTTAATCTTTGTCAATGTTTGTCACATTTTTAATGTTTGTTACTATTTTTGAATTTTTCTTATTTTTTTCTTTAATGTATATCATTTTTCTCCTGTTACTTTCTTAAAATTTATATCACCTTTTTGAATGACAAACTTTATTTTTAATAAAAGTTGTATATCACATTTTAATAAAAAGTGACATATCCTTTTTTTTTTTTTTTTTTGTAAAAAAAAAGTGACACAGTGCCACTTTTTTTAGTGACAAATACAATGTCAATTTGGTGGGGATAACTTGTTTTAGTGTTTATAACTTTTTTCAGTAACTTAATTTCTACTACTTTTTTAGTGATAAACATCAATTTTTAATAAAAGTGACATTGTATATCATTTTTTAATAAAAAAGTAACACTTAACTTTAAAAGTGACAGTAAATCACTTTTTCATTGTCATTTTTTTTTACATAATCAACATGTGAATTGGTCTGAACGTGGTGATTATTTTAAAAACATGATTATTGGTGTTGCACGAGTGGATGGTGTTACTTTGATATTTGTATTTTATTTTTAGTTTTGCCACTTTTTTTTTTAAGATTATCACTTTTTTTTAAAAAAGTGATAATTTTTATTAAAAAAAAAAAAGTGACATTATTTTACACAATAATTTTTACTTCCTAAAAATTTTTCATATGATTTTTCAAAACACTTATAATTTTAAGGATATTTTTGTAACCCTTATACTCATTTCCCTTTCTCACATCACATTTGTCCTTTAATATTTCAAAGTTTGTAATTCCTGTCACCATGGACAATCAACAAATGAAGACGAAAGGACAAATGTAAATTGATGGAAATTGAAAAATGAAATGAGGTCACATGTAGGCGGTCCCACTTAATTTCATGTGAAAATGTACTATGGGGACAAAAATGGGAATCAAAAGGGGGCAAAGAAGGTGATAGTGACTGCTACGGTGTGGTTGGTCGTGATAATGTATGAGTAATAAGTTACAATTTAAAAATTACATTCTGTAACAGAATAAGGAATAGCGCTAGTTACAATTTCAAAAAATAAAAAGTAAAAAAATAAATTACATATACTGTAACATGACTTAAAATGTAAATAATATTGAGCATAACCTATTAAGACCTTGTTTGATCTCGATTTTTTCAAAATACATTTTTGTCTTTCTTCATTCTTTTTTATTCACATATTTTTCATCAACATACTATTTCGAAGTTGGCTTACCGAGCTCCTACCCTAATCATGAGTACCCACTTTTCAACCCAAGATATTTCGCCGATGACTAATACTAAGTGGCTATGTTGTCGAGCCGAGTCCGGTAAAAAAATGAGGCTCGGCCCGAACTTTTGACCAGACCTTAGCGGGCTGAGTCGGCTCGATTTTTTTCCTTATTTTTGCCTTTTTTATTATATATATACATTGGTTGACTTTGCATGCAGCTACAATTTTAAAATAATTAATTAATTAATTAATTTTTTTTTTAATGCGACGGCTCGCCCGGGCCAGCTCGAGCTCGAGTTGACGTCCAAAAATGGGGCTCGGCTTGAACCTCGACTCGGTGTAACCGAGCCCGGCTCGGGCTTTTTATGGGCCAAGCCCGAGCTCCGAGCTTTTTGGCCTTCCTAACACTAGGGGTCCGTTTGATTGCAAATGTGAAAATGGGTGGAAAAAAATATTTTAGAAGGAATTCATTTGCCTAGAAATTGTTTTACTAGGAATTGTAGTTAATTGTGTTTGATTGATATAATTTTTCATGAAAAATGTTGAAAGTTTGATGTCCGTTTGACTTCGTTTTTTATGAAAATTGTCCATTAAAGCAATAATGTTTTCTATCATTGGGTCTAAAACTTGTTCCAACACAAATCGCCAAAAAAAAAATGAAAAAATATAAACATATCGAATATCATTTGTTTGACTTAGTTTTGCATGGAAATTGTGAATAAAAGTGAAAAAAATTTCACTATTGTGTCTAGAAATTTTTTCAATTGTTAAAAAAAAAAAAATGGAAAATATTTACCAACCAAAACATTAAGAATTTATTTTCCTCAAAAAGTTGGAAAACATTTTTCCAGAAAAAATTTGCCTATCAAACACTACAAAAATTGAAAAATGGAAAAAAAAAAATTCATTTTCCTTGAAAAATTGTGTAGTATCAAACGGACCCTAAACCTATCTGATCTGCATTGTAGAGGACCCAGCAAACCATTCTAAGCCATAGCCGGATGGGCTGTCCACTTCACCAACTATACCACATTAATACATGGAAATATATGACCACCAAAACATTCGGATGGGCTGTCCACTTCACGAAGCCCATCTGCCTTTCATTGTAGAGGACCCAGCAAACCATTCTAAGCCATAGCCTGATGGGCTGTCCACTTCATCAAATATAACCACATTTTAAAGATACGTTTTCAAATTTAACACATAATTTTTTTTTTTTTCAAAAATCAGATGATATTAATTAAATAGGTTTTATTGCTTAAAAAGATAATTAAATGTATTAAGTTCACGATAACATATAATTTATAATCATAATTACATATTAATCACCATCATAAGTTACAAACTTTAAAATTTATAGACCACAATTTATTTATCGATCACAAATTATCAAATTAATTGATTATGACTTATTTGTTGATCACTAATTAAAAATTTATACATCATAACTTATTGATCGATCACAAATTATCAAATTAATTGATTATGACTTATTTGTTGATCACTAAATAAAAATTTATACATCATAACTTATTGATCGATCACAAATTATCAAATTAATTGATTACAAGTTATTTCTCGGTCACAAATTATTAAATTAATTAATCATAACTTATTAATCGATCTAAGATTATAAATTAATTAATCATAATTACCTAATTAACTGATTATAAATTACCCTGCATCTCTCCACCTCACCTCACCCCAACCCAACCCATCACATCCCAATCCACCATCACCGACACTAATCAAATCTCTGTCTCCACCACCTAGATCCATAACCCACTGCCACCCAACCACCTGCAATGCATCGTCGTCGTCATCACCGCCATCACCACCATAACATGTGATGCACCATAACAACCTACGATGCACCACAACCATTACCACCCACAACACACCATCGCCACAACCACAACCTCTTGTTTTCACAATATCCCACTCACTCTCCCATCTTTAGCACCAAAGAGAGACTGATAGAAAAAATGGTCGCTATTGTAGCTCCACCAGGGGTGAATCCAGCCTTATAGTTCAGCGTGTGCTGAGATTGTTGACTATTGATCGGTGACCGATGACCGTTGACAATCAACGATTGTAAATACCATTAGTTTTTTTCACTTATTCATAAATTATAATTTCCTAAAACCCTAAATTTCCAAATTACAATACACAAACACAATTCAAAATTATAACTCATAACTCATAGTCTCAGACAATAATATAACATAAATTCCCATTCAGTCATTTCTCATAATTCATAGTAAATAGCAAATTGAAATAGGAAACATGCAAATTCAAATAAATACCTCACTCCTCAGGCAGGTAGAACCGCAACAGAATGCAGGAGAAGCCGAGAACTAGAAGAGACGAAGTCACGAAGCCGGAAGCTAAAACGACGGAACCTCCACACTGCTCTCCAGCCTCCAGCCCAAAAACTCACAGCTCTAGCCACCAACCTCCACCATCTTCCTCAAAATAATTTTGCCCTCGTCGCCCAAAAACTCACAGTTACTTTCACCCTCATCCACTCCTCGCTTATAATGGGATTAGGGTTGGACAAAAGTTTCTGGATCGAACCGAATCGAATCGAGCGGTTCTTCATAAATTAAATACCCGAATGGGTACCCGAATTGAGAACCGAATGGTTTGGGTCGGGTTTCGGGTCTAGACCAAGAATCAAATAACCGAATAAGACCCGAATCTAATTTTTTTTTATATTGGATTAATTAAATTTTTAAATTTTTTTTAAAACAAATTAACACATTAATCTAGCCAAATTTATTTTTTATAATATATTTATTTACTAGGCTGTTCAAGCCCATTTGAAAAATTATTTACAAAACCCAATTTGCTATTTAGTAGCCTGTTCAAGCCCATTTTAAAAAATTGAATGTGAATCATCGATATTTTAATATTAGTATCTACTTTTTGGTATTTGTGTTAATTGAATTAATTTTATTCAACATCATGTTATTTATGTGTTTTTAAATTATGCTACGTTAATTTGCAAAAGTTATGAACGAAAATGTCATTAGTTGTATTTATGTAGTGTTGTAAATGTTTAAAAAAATTAATTATGGTATAGAACCGAACGGAACGGAACCGAACCCGTATGATTCCATAATTATATTTGGACTCAACGGTTCCATTTATTAAATACCCGAAACTTTTGGAACCAAAAAAACTCGAACCGAACTGAACCGGCCCACGGTCAGCCCTAAATGGGATATTTGGAAATTGGATTTGGTTAATTGGCTTTGTTGTGGTTATTGAATTTGGGCCATTAGCTAATAGAATTTAAGCAAAACCCATGGCCATGGATTGGGCTAATCAATTGGGCCTTATTTTTTTTTAAATAAGGCCCAAGAAAATTTGAAATTTCCCGCGTCCACAACTTCGGCGCCTTCTTCTTAATCTTCTTCCTGGCTCTCGGCTGACGGTCTGAAGCTTCTGACGGACCTAGCACGGGCGGCCGGGGGGCTGGCCGGTGCTGAGTCCGCCCCTAACCTCCACTCAGCAACTGTGCATCGCCTCCACCGCACCTGCACCAGCATTGCAGATTTACACCACTACCACCTCCATCTCCAGTTGACCGCACCTGCGCCACCACCATCATCGTATGTATCAACAACCCCCATCATCACCTCCTCAAATCCACCATCTTTTCCAAAATTTTTAACACAGGTGACGACGGTTCCATTAGCAGCACCGATTACTATAGGGAGATAGTGAGAGTAGAGAGAGATGGCGACGGGGAAAAGATGACAATTGAGAGAGATGACTGTGGAAAAGAGATGACTGTCGAAAGATGATGACAGTTGAAAAAAGATGACGATCAAGGGAAGATGATGGTCAAAAGAAGGCGATGATCAGACCTATAGAGAGAGAGTGTGTGTTGTATGTAGATAGAGGTTTTTCTAAAGGGAAAGAATGGAATAAGATGGTTATGGTTGAAGAAAATGAAGATATTTACTTTGGGTTGGGATGAGGTGTTGTGACCATGTACAAATTTTCTGAAAAGTAGGGTGGCTGGTTGTAGGGGTGTATAATATGATTTTAAATAAAAATAAGGGTTGCAATCACGATGTCAAACCTTTCAATTTTAGACTTTGTTTAAACCTTTATTTTGTTGTATCTACAGTACCAATTTTTTTAAAAACTGGTACCTAAAGTCCAAATTAGAGATGACAAAAAAATTTGCCCGCCCCGCCCTGAATGGGGCGAAAAAACTCGCCACCCGCCCCGACGGGTTGGCGGGGCGGGGCGAGAGTGCCCCGCCTAGTTAAAAAAAAATTGAACATTGTTTGTTTAATTTTAGACATTGTTTGTTTTCATTGCTTGGTTTGAATATTGATGTAGTTATTTTAAGTATTGTTTGCTTTGGATTATAAAAATTTGAATTAGTATTTAATTGGAAATTTTTGGTTTAAAAAAAAAAAAAACTAAGTGGGGTATTAAACGGGGGAAAGGCTCCGCCCGGTCCCGCCCCGTCAAAGGCGGGGCGGGGATTGGCTCCCCGCCCCGAACCCGCCCCATTGCCATCACTAGTCCAAATGGATGATTTTTGTTAGTTTGACAGTTAGTTGATTCAATAAATTGACTTTCATCAATTTTCGAAGGGATAAAATGATAACTTTAAATTAAAATTAGAAAAAAAAAGGGTCTTCTTCTTCATCACCCATCCCATTCCCACCCGCCCATTAAAATCAACTGTCGATGCCACCACTCAACTTCGGCACATCTGACGACACCATTTAGGGAAATTAAAGAGAGGATATACTCTAATGTTAAGAACATAAAGAAATTAAAGAGAACATACTGTAATTGAAGAGAAGATAGATTCTTTGCACCTAACTAGGGTTTCGTTCAATTGGGAGCCTGATGTATTCTGCATTCGATTTTCTAAACTAAAAAGGTAAATATTCAGAAACCCATTTTTCATTTTGTATTTAGAGCTTGATTTTCTTTTTCCCTAACAATTTTTTTGTTGACTGCGTTGATTTACCAATTTTTTCTTAAACTACCAAACTATAAACAACAGATCTAAGCTTATTTCACCTTCATATGGCAAAATACATCATTCTACTCCACCAAATCTGCTGTTTCAAAATTTTAGGGAAAATCTACTGCTTCAAAAAATCATCTGCGAAAAATCTCACTACAAAAAAAAAAAATCGATTTCGCGACAACAATACGTTCGTTCCGGGTATTGTCACTCTATATGAGTCACAGAATGTGTTTTGCGATGACTTTCGTACATTCGTCGAAGTAACAAAATCGCGACACTATTTGTTTGACGCAGAAAATACGAAATAGCAATACAATATGTGTAGCCATAATGTCGTCGTGATGTATATATGTCGCAAAAAATTTAAAGGGCGACAAGTGTATTTGTCGCAACTAATGCTCCAATAAAGTTTTTATAACAAATATGTTCGTTTCGAATGTTGAGTTACCGAACATAGTTTGCGACAACTTTCAACCATTCATTGTAGTAACAAAATCGAGACACTATTTGTTTGACGCGAAAAATACGAAATGACAACACAATATATGTAGCCATAATGTCGTCGCAATGTATATATGTTGCGAAAAAATTAAAGGGCAACAAATGTGTTTATCGCAACTAATGTTCCAATAAAGTTTTTACGACAAATATGTTTGTTTCGAATGTTGAGTTGCCGAACGTATTTTGCGACAACTTTCGACCATTCATTGTAGTAACAAAATCGCGACACTATTTGTTTGACGCGAAAACACGAAATGGCAACACAATATCTGTAGCCATAATGTCGTTGCAATGTATATATGTTGCGAAAAAATTAAAGGGCGACAAGTGTGTTTGTCGCAACTAATGTTCCAATAAAGTTTTTACGACAAATATGTTTGTTTCGAATGTTGAGTCGCCAAACGTATTTTGTGACAACTTTCAACCATTCATCGCAGTAACAAAATCGCCACACTATTTGTTTGATGCGAAAAATACGAAATGGCAACACAATATCTGTAGCCATAATCTCGTCGCAATCTATATATGTCGCGATTAATTTAAGGGCGACAATTGTGTTTGTCTTAACTAATGTTCCAATAAAGTTTTTACGACAAATATGTTTGTTTCGAATGTTGAGTCGCCGAACGTATTTTGTAACAACTTTCGACCATTCATCGCATTAACAACATAGCAACACGACAACGTCGTCGCAATGAATATTTCTAGTAAAATTAATTATGTGACAAGTGGTGTTTGCATTTATATTTATTTCGTAACACAAAGAGTCTATCATGCCATCATTTGTGCAATGAGTATAGTTGTTGCCTAATTTATTTCGTGATTATTTATATACGTCACATATTTTATTTTACAACATATAAAATTACTACGCAAAGTATTTTGTGATAATAAACATTTATTTTT
This sequence comes from Fraxinus excelsior, assembly GCA_019097785.1. Lineage (NCBI taxonomy): Eukaryota > Viridiplantae > Streptophyta > Magnoliopsida > Lamiales > Oleaceae > Fraxinus > Fraxinus excelsior. The sequence continues at coordinate 24,120,732 of CM032638.1, forward strand.
GTGTCAAGCTGTGTTCGTAGTTAAATTTATTCTGCAACAAAGTGTTTATCGCTTCAACGATTTACAATTATTGCCTAATTGATTCAATTTAAACAAATAATTTTATTTTAAACACATAATTTAAACACATATATCAGAGAATCTATTTTAAAAACATAATTTTCGAATTATTTCGTCACAATGGAATCGTTAATGTGGTGCACATTTATATGAAAATGTAACTTACCTTATTAGAAATAACTTGCGACTTTATGAAATGAATGTTTCAACGTACAATTATTAAAAAAATTAATTTAAAAAAAAATATATTATTGTTAACGAAATAAATATAGATCAATTTATGACAGAGTAGCAAGTCGTAGTTAAGATGATTGAGAAAATCTAAATGGGCATCTGTGAAAAATTATTACACCTTGAATGCAGTCTCAAACTGATCACATGGAACATTTTTGCACTCCGGATAATCTTTTACTGCAACAGTCTCATAATAAGTACCTGGAACCCCCTAATGCAAGGAAAACAAATAAATTATTAACAAATTGTTACCAAAAAACTATGCATGTTTTTTTAGAATAATAAAAATATCATCTACCTGGTGTGCAATTCGGACCTTTGAACCATCTTTTAAGATTGGGTGAATACAGAGTTCTATATTTGAAGCATATCAAGTCAAACAATGCGCACATAGGCAAAAAAGTAAGATAGATGAAATCACTATTGTTAAGAAATCTTAGAGTTAACAAATTCTTATGGTATCCCTAGTACGTGAACGCATTGGGTGCGTATTAATATTTATTAGAAAGAAACCTAGGGAAGTCATGAACTACCAAAAAAACTGGTTTTTACTTAGTACTAGTTGACGCACGTGCAATGTATGTGCTGTAGTTTAGTTGGCTATTTAATAGCGTGGAATGAAAATAAAAAAACAATAATTACCATATGGAAAAAATAAAATCTTTAGTTTTATTACTCGATTTATTTCTCCAGTTTAATTGCAGCTTTAGTTCGAACCATGAAAGAGTTAATAGAATATAAGCAATTGTCTTGATCATGAATGTGCCAACGCATTTAATGGCATCAGCTAGAGACTGTCGATCTGCCCAGCAGAAGTGATGCTACTTATAAAGATTTTGATAGAACACAACTAGAATTATGACTAATATAATAGCAAAAAGAATAAAATAACAAAAGTAAAGACATGCATACCAACTTGATGGCAACAACTTCTCCATTTTATACATACATTAATAGAGTCAACAGATCTTCTCAAGATAACATGAGCAAATTCACCCCAAGGATATCCACAAGAAAGAACACAAAAAAGGAAAAAAAAAGGATAGATTACAAAATCCAAATAAAATGTATAAAATTTAAATGAACAAATTTTACTTTGGCCTAGACATACCTTGACAATATCAGAACAAGTGTAGCAAAATCACTCCCTTGAACGACTTCATAATTCCCATCGTCCTATAATGAAAAAAAGTATTTGGCATCATAGAACATATCTAAAAACACCAGATTGCTAGAACAATACGTTGTGACACCAACAAAGAGCAAAAAGTATAACATACCAGATCAATGATCTCCTGGAAGTAAACAGATACAGCAGCACTTTCCAGGTTCTGACGTTTGGTAGAGTTGTGAATGAGCTCTGACACTTTATTTAGACGCATCTGCATATTCATAAGGACGCTTTACCAACATACACCAATTAAACCATGTATTATGCCGAACAATGAAGCGTTCTTAAGTTTCTGGCTGCCTGGCTCTAACTTAGCAAATAAGTTAGCTTCAATTCTCATTTACTTATTTTGGTAGGTCACAACTTTTTCACATGATCTCCCTAGTAGTTTATATAGGAGCTCTTGTTGTTCCATTCCAATTCTTTGCTATGGTATTCAAATAGTAGAGATTCGCGAAGGTCTATTGGACTATTTACCTGTGAGTGGTATTGTTGTACTATTTTGGTGGAAAATATTCTTCATTTTAGATAATGAAAGCATTCCATTACTGTGGATCCAATAAAATACAACCTCTCTAAGATATACAGTTTGTGATGGTGAACTCATTGAATAATTGATCCAGAAAATAAAATAATATGACAAACTTATTTATAGAGCTCACAACTCGCAGAAACTCCCAAAAAAAGAAACGAGGCAATGCAGAACAAATTTAAATTTTGAAAGAAAAATGATCTTTACCTGTTTGACTCGCTTTCCAAACACAAACAGCATGGCGTCTATGACATTGCTCTTTCCACTCCTGTTTGGACCAAGGACCGCCAAGAAACTCTGTCCATCTAATAATTCCAATAACTGTTTACTTTTAATACTACGAACAAAGATTTTTACTAAGTGTGGTACTAATTATACTCTCCTACAGTGTCAGTAACCTAGAAGTTCAGAAAATGTCATAAAAGAAAATTGAAAATTGAATGGATGAAATGACAAACCAACAATTAATAATATAAGAGATTGAAATACAGTAAACAAAGGATATGTATTGCAATGTGGATTGAAATGCTGAATTTGATTAACATAATAACCAATAAGGTAAATACTTCATAGACCAATCACCAAAAAAACATCTTCATCAGCCTCCTTGAACTCCAGATTCAAGTGGCAAGACTCTGTTTTATTGGGCAGAATACATAAAGTAAAATTGGACTCTTACTGCGTAAGTTACATTGACCTAAACTTTTCTTTGCCGCGTCACCGATTCCCAGTATTGCCTAAAAAATCAACGTACATATCATAACAAATCCAAAATGCATAAATTCCATATTTAACTAAAAATGACGCTACAAATTAAAAATATAATAAGCCAATAATTTCAAATTTCAAACAACTAATCATAATATATAAGCATTAACGTCTTAATTCGTAACTTCAACTTTTAATTACAGAGAATTCTTCCAAATCAACATGAAATATATCAGCTACAATAACAAGAAACGTAGAACAATACATAAAAAATGGTAAAAGATAAATTTGCCCTATTCAATAGCGAAGCTAAATTAGAGTTCAAAACTGAAAAGTCTTTTTATGCTTCTATCTATTTACATTAGAAATCTGGAGCATTCCTCTAGCTGTTCCAAAAGAATGAGTAACCAACTTTTTGGGTTTCACTTATATTCCTGATACATCACCAAAACAGTTCAATGAAAAGCTATAAGCAGTTTCCCTTAAAACAGTTTGATGAAAAGCATGTTTGTACTTACCTCCATTAATCTTGCAACCAGCTCTACTTTTCCCTTGTTCTTTTCATTGAAAGCCTAAAAAACTTCTTTATACTCTCTCCCTCCTGTTACAACACATTGAATTTTCAAAATTTAAGCGGTTCATATCAATTGTATTTGAGCAAAAAACTAAAGTGCTCCAACTGAATTCTTTCAACAGAAAATCAATAATTAGTCTTGAATTCAAGAATAAATATTGGTATATCGTAACAAGTAACTAAAGTTTTGCAAAGTCCTACCCTAATATTTAGTTCGATAGAATCTCCTAAATGCCAAATAAATGCAAGACACTATTAGCACAAGAATGGTCAACTAGTTCTAAAAGCAACAGTTTAGAACTAATATTGCTACTGATCTGCCTGCTTTTCATTAGATTTGATCAAAAGTTGAGATTTTTTACATGCTGCTTTTTGGTTTCATCAGAAATGGTTGTTTTACAAAGAAAAATATGGTAAATAATAAGCTCAACCCTCTAAAGCTGAATCCACTACTCGACTTGAAAACCAAAAACTGCAGCCCTTTTCAATTGTGACTATAGCATGCATTAGCAACCCAAAATCCTTGACACAAACAAAACCATTCAGAAGAGCATATATCTAGTAAAAAATATGTCACCATCGTTACTTTTCACTTCACTTTCTGTAGATAAATTGGATCATGCTCTGCAATTTACAGGTGAAAATGGGGCTATGGGTTGTTTAGATGGTGCTGAGCTTACGAGTATCTCACCGTAGCTGCTAGGATTCTCTGTTGCTCAATCTGTACCAGTAATCATCTTGTTAGTTACTGCTTAAATTTAATAAGTAAAATTTGAAGACTGAGTTATTACATTACCTGGATCAATTCATGCAGTTTGTTCTTAAGGTAACAATACTCATATTCTAACAACAATCAAATATATCTCAATAGTCAGTTGCTCTAACCTTAAATGTCAATAAAAAATCTTAACAACTCTCGGTAGATGACGTCAGTACTCAAAACATCAGCATAATATTACATCGGCATAATATAGTCAATCCGAAAGATATGAGCATATGAAAAATGGGAGTCAGGGAGTACCTCTAGCTTCCTTAGTGCAAGCTCAGCTTTTGCTTTCTGCATGTTCTCCCAGGCAGATTGATTAGAACTGGAGGGAAAAGAGAAAAAGTAGGGGTTAACAGCCTTTAGAATAATTACAATTACAACATTCATCATATCCTATTCGTTGTTAGACTTTGAAAAGTTTATAAACGAAGAAAGAAACCAAAGATACAGAATTTTTTTTTACTACAATCATAGAAATTAGAAAGAGACTGTTCTTAATGGTTTATTATAAACTTGACAACAATCACACTTGTACTGTCATGTGAAAAGGTGGGAAAAGGATGAAAATTACATCAGAAAGCAGATATTTTGTAAAATCTCGTTTTCTTCTGGCAAACAATTGTATAACTATTTAGTAGAATTGTAGACCATTGATTACTTCAAAGTACAAGCAAATTATGAACAATAATATGCTGGTATAATTCACACTGCTGTGGAAAAAAATATTCTAAAAAAATAGGATTGATAATAAAAAAAGGGAAGAAAACAAGGAAAACAACTGGACATTACAAATCTGATGTCACCAAGTTGCATATTTAAGCATGTCTGAACAAACAAAAAATACTAAAGCGATGCTGTAAAACTCACAACAAAGGTCCAAAACTTGAACTTATCCTTCTTCTAAATCTTTAATTTTGATTCACCGATTTCTCTAGGACACTTTGAAACTGGATTTGTTGTACAGAGGAAGCGAACAAGCTACCCCCTTCGGTGCTCAACTTTTCTGAAAAAATCAACTTAAGAGTCATTTTGTCCAACTAATAGAAAGAACAGAGTATAGCTATTTCACAACTAAGGCTAATATTGTGCAAGATTTTGTACTATGAAAACAATAAGGGCATTGTAAATTATGTAAGTAGAATCTGTTTCTGCAACCCAGAGTATGCGAAAAATCTCAAGGCCTCCCACAATCCCGACATACATATTGTAAACATTACCCGGGACCCAAAAGAGAAACCAGAAGCTTTCTTTGACTCTACCATGTGTGAACAGAGAAATCAAGAACCCATAAAAAGGCAATGACTAACTACGAACTTTTAAACCATGTGTGAATAGTTAAAAGGCGATGACTAACCACGAACTTTTAAACCATAAAAACCCCAAATTACAACAGAGAAATCAAGAACCCAAGTACCCCAACTTATAAGACAAAATCAAACATAAAAACAGACGAAGAGGGGGTAATATTACCTACGCAGAAGAAGACGGGATCTACCGGTGATGTTGAGAGAAAACCAATCCGATTCTGGAGAGGATCGAGAGTCTGAAAGGTTTTGAGAGGTGATTTGTGAGAGGGAAAGGTTTTGATGGAGGTTTCCTAATTAAATTAGAGATCGTGTTTTGGTGGGAGGCTAATGAAAATTAGGAGGGAAGTGAAAATGTAATGTAAATTAATAACTTTTTCTATTTTTTTTATTTATAAAATTTTTTTTAAAAAATTTTTTTACAATATTTTACAATGTTTCTGATTAGCAATGGATACCAACGGACGTCACCTACGGACATATCCGTAGGTGAAATATCAAAATGTTAAACCACTACATTTGGTACAGAATATTTGTTCGTAAAGAGATATCACCATTACCAACGGAAAGCCCGTTGGTGATTATTGGTACGTCACCTACAGACATATCCGTAGGTGAAACATCCAAATGTTAAACGACTACATAAGGCACGAAATATCCGTTGGTAAAGAGATATCACCATCACCAACGAAAATTCCGTTGCTGAATATCGTAGTTAAAAGCGGATTACATTTATCAATGGATAATCCGTTTCTGATTACCAACGGATGTAGTCCGTTGGTGATTATTGGCATATCACCTACGAAAATATCCGTAGGTGAAACATCCAAATGTTAAATGACTACATGAGTCACGGAATGTCCGTTGGTAAAGAGATATCACCGTTACCAACGAAAATTTCGCTGCTGAATACCGTAGTTAAAAGTGGATTACTTTTACCAACAGATAATCCGTTTCTAATTACCAACGGATCTGATCCGTTGGTAATTTTCCGTTGTGAAAAGCTAATTTTTAGTAGTGGCCCCCATTGAACTTGAGATTATGCAGCAAGTTTTAGAAAAATCTAGAGGTTACATTAGAGGATTGGACATGATCCAAAACCTGCCTCAAACACTCTATTCATTTGACATTGGTTGATATTGAATTAATAGCCCTTCGAGAGGAAATACAAAAGCAGGAGCAAGAATTATTGGATATGCGTGCTAAGCTTTCTCAATTTGAGACACTAATGCATAAGTTCGTATAGAGTCAAGTTGGCATGTCTCTACAACAATTTGAACCAGCATTAATGGTTTAGCATGTCATCGCCAATTGATAATTATGATTTATTTAATTATTTGCTTTAATTGTGAGACGACTATTTTCCTTTATGGATTGGTTTGACCGAGTAGTCCTTTTTTGTATGTTATTATGTGATTGAAAGTTGAATCGTATAACGCGTTTTTCTTAATTTTTTTGGGAGTAAAGTTTAAAAATATTTTACTACTTTTTTGTAGTGACATTCTTTATTATTTGTCGCAACTTCTCACATTTCATGACAACTGTTTATGTCACCTTATATATTTTTTGGTACTTATTTTTTTCATCATAATCTTCGCGACACACTCTAAAAATGTGTCGCGTTAAGTCACTTATTGCGACAACTTTTTGTATGTCGTGAAAAATCTTATCGCGAAATCACGATTAGAATTTTTAGCAACAAATATTTATCATCGCGAAAACTAGACCCTATTGCATCACAAACATTTTGTTGCAAGAAATAAATGTTTGTCGTCATAAGTTTTCCACCAAAAATATTTTGGCTTCCCTCATATTTTTGACGATATTCTTTATTATTTGTCGCAACTTTTCACATTTCACCATAACTTTTTATTTCGCCAAATGTTTTCTGGTACTTATTTTTCTCATCACAAACTCCGTAACAAACTCAAAAAATGTGTCACGTTAAATCATTTATTGCAACAACGTTTTGTATGTCGTGAAAAATCTTATCGCGAAATCAAAATTACATTTTTTAGCAACAAATATTTTTTATCGCGAAAAGTAAACCCTATTACATCATATTACATTACTTATCCCTCATATTTTTGGTTACATTCTTTATTATTTGTCACAACTTCTCACATTTCACGACAATTTTTTATGTCGCCAAACGTTTTTTGGTACTTATTTTTCTCATTACAAACTTCGCGATAAACTAAAAAAAAGTATAGCGTTTAGTCACTTATTGCAACAACTTTTTGTATGTTGTGAAAAATCTTGTCGCGAAATCACAATTATAATTTTTAGCAACAAATATTTTTCATCGCGAAAAGTTGACCTTATTGCATCACAAGGCGACATTCTTTATTATTTGTCGCAACTTCTCACATTTCACGACAACTTTTTATGTCGTCAAAGGCTTTTTGGTACTTATTTTTCTCATCACAAACTTCACGACAAACTAAAAAAATGTGCCGCGTTAAGTCACTTATAGCAAATACTTTTTGTATGTTGCGAAAAATCTTATCGAAAAATCACAATTCGAATTTTTAGCAACAAATATTTATCGCAAAAAGTAGACCATAGTGCATCACAAGCATTTTGTTGCAAGAAATAAATGTTTGTCGCCCTAAGTTTCCCACCAAAAATATTTTGACGCATTGCTTCTCTCATATTTTTTGCGACATTTTTTATTATTTGTCGCAAATTCTCACATTACACGACAACTTTTTATGTCATCAAATGTTGTTTGGTACTTATTTTCCTCATTACAAATTTCGCGTCAAACTCAAAAAATGTGTCGCATTAAGTCACTTATTGCAACAACTTTTTGTATGTCGCGAAAAACTTGTCGAGAAATCACAGTTTTGTTGTAGTGTCTTAGCTTTGGGGCTTGAAAAGTGTGTGAAAATGGCTACCGCGAACTGTTCTCCGTAAATCATTCTGGGTTATTGTGATGGCTTTATTTGTAAGGATTTTGGTGTTTCAGACCGGAAGATTTGAAGTTAAAGAGTGAACACTAAAGTATACGGAAATAGTGAGGAATTTAAGAAAATCATAAATCTTGGACAGTCGGCGTTGAGTGGCGACGCCGATGGTTGATTTTTAGGGGCAGACTCAGGGTGGGAAAGGTGAAGAAGAAGACCATTTTATTCTTTTTCTTTTTCTTCTCTAATTTTAATTCGAAGTTATCATTTTACCCTTTTAAAATTGGTCAAAGTCAATTTATTGGATCAACTAACGGTCAGACAAATAGAAATCATCCATTTGGACTCCAGGTACAAGTTTTTGAAAGGTTTAATATTGTAAGTGTAACAAAATGAAGATTTAGACAAAGTCTGTTTAAAATTGAAAGGTTTGATACCATGACTGCAATTCTCCCTAAAAATAACAATTACAATCTAATTTTTGATAAAAAAAATAAAAAAAATAGTAAGTAGTTGATTTTTTAAATTGAAAATTACAATACAGGGTTTAATGTAATTTTCTTTGGGAAGAATTCAAAAGTCAGGTGTTAACTTTGACACAATTTATTTTTCAGGTGTCAAGTTTCAAAATGCAAAACTCAGGTATTTATTTATTAATTAAAAATATTTTTATTAATTAATTATTAAATAATATAATTAACTCACCCCACCTCCACCACCCCTACCATTCCGAGGACTATTTTGATGACCGTTCCGACCATCACTTTTCTCCGACGATCGTTCCGACGACTATTCCGACGAACGTTCCGACAACTGGTCCGATTTCAACAATTATTATATGGTCACATTTTAAAAATTTTATAGGTCACAATTAATTCGTTGGTCACATATCAAAATTTATAGGTCACAATTTATTTATTGGTCACATATTATTAAATTAATTAGTCACAATTTATTTGTCGGTCACAGATCTTTAAATTGATTGATCACATATTATTAAATTTTGTAGGTCACAGATTACCAAATATTTGGTTACATACCATCAAAAATTAGATCACATACCACCGTCACCAACACTACCACCACAACCGCTTGCAACCACCCTCACCCACCACCACTGCCACAACACTACAACACTACCATCAACAAAGCCACTACCGCCACCGTCATTTTTGCAACACCAACATCATCACACCGCAACACCACCGCACACACTACAACACCACCCAAACCACCACAGACCACTCCAAACCACCAACAAACGGATCCTCCAACACAGCCACACACCAACAACATATCCACCTAACACCCACAGACCATCCACCAACACAGTTGACCCACCATAGCCGACTCAAAAATCACCAAAAACTCTAACTAAACAACAGATCGAAGGAGGAAGAAACAACCCAAAAATCACCCCAAATACTTCATCACCCCGTGCAACTACGATAGCGATTGCATCATCGCCACTACACCTAGTCGCACTTAGCAACATCATAACCGCTGTGCAAAGAAGCAGTGCGAGATGACGACATCATTGTCGCATGTGGCGATTCTGCACATCGATACTTTGTAGAGCCGCACGCGACACTATTTATCATCGTTGTGTGTAGCTTCTCTGTTGCGATTCACAACAGCAGCGCCTCAAGGCACTGCTGCAATTGCTGCTGTGAATTGCAGCTGCGATTCGCATAGCTACTACGATTCACAGCAGCGCCTCAATGTTGCTAGGGAGGGAGAGGAGGAGGGAGAAAGGAGGAGAGGAGAAGCAAGTGGAGGCGGCGGCCGGTGGAAAGAATGGAGAGAAATGGTGAAGGGAGAGACACAGTTGAGAGATGCATTAATGTTTGGATAGATTTAGGGTTTGATATTTAAATAAAATACCTGATTTTTGAATAATTAAATTTTCAACCTAATTTTTTAATTGGTTTAAATTATACACCTGATTTTTTATAATTTCCCATTTTCTTTTAATACATTATCCCATTAAAGGCAGCCTATGTATGAGATGATCCCAACCCATAACTTTGTATTGGTTCGACTCCTTTGGCCCACACTTCTTAAAATCAACCTCTTCCAAGTATTTGGGCCCAGTTCCATTCAGAAGGCTGCCTCATCTATTTGTCACTCTTCTAAGTAGGTATGACAACAAGACGAGTTGACCATTCTCATCATCCATTCCATCGGGTATTTTTGCTAGAGGAAATTACTTGTATTATTACCATTTAAAAATAATAATTTATATAATACATTCTCACTTTTTTTTACTAGCAGTAAGTACGTGCATTGCACGTCTTATGTGTGGAATAAATGATATGCACAATATTTTTATGAAATTACGTACATAATGTGAAAATGTTGAATAAATTGAAATGTAATTTTTTGTTTACTTATTTGTTTATGCTAGACATTGGTTGGACCCCATTTTCATTCATTACAGTAGCATCGACCAACTTTTTGGTACAGATGGGCACGAAGAAGAATCGAATTAAGAGATATACATTTGATTTAAGTTTAAAATGTTTACTTATAAGTAAACTAAAGGTGCATAAATGATTTTCAAAATAAAAAATTACTCACTTTGTCTGTAACATAAATTTATTTTACCTTAAAAAGTTAAAACAAAAAAAAAAGTATTATATCTAAACAAATTTAGAAACAAAAAATTACATACTAATCGTGTTCGTCATATTAATTTATAGCATTTATTTTAAATTAAAAACCAAAATTACATTCGAAACATATATAGAAGTGAAAAATCTTAAAACAAAAGTTTTTTTTTCTTTTGAATGTGATTAATATAAATGGACGAATAAAAATTCTCCCCTTAAATGTATCGAGATAACAATCTTTTTCTCTCTCTTTCTTCATTAAAATAATATTACATGCAAACTCAATTTTGTTTCTTATTTTTTAACTATATAATCTTTATCAATCTATTATTTCAAAATACATTTTTAACCAAAATTGGGGCTAAAACAGACTACTAATAACTAACCGGATTACCATCAATTTTTATTCTTATACAAAAATATTCATGCAATAATAATAAAATACCAATATTATATTAATTATTTTATCTTGAACACGTGATATTAACTTTTATTAATGCTTAAAAATTTAGTTTTTTTAGTGAAAAATGCATAATGAAACTTGTATTTAGTTGGGTGGATACAAATATGTGAAGGGTGAGCAACTCATAATTGGTAAAGTTTTTAAGATTGATGGATAATTTCTCCCATATTTGACTCTTTCCTTCCTCACTATTGATCACATTTAAGCAATTTTTTTTCTTTCAATTTATCGTCATTTGTATTTAAATAGTTATATTATCTATTATATTAATTAAACGTGCAATTTATAATTTTTGAATGAAAATGTAGACAATGTTAATACCCCGTTGGACTCTCATTATCCCCAAAAATTATTAATATCTCTTTTAGTTTTAACCATACAATCTTCTATAAAATAATATTATACGTAAATCAGAAACTTTTTATTTTTTTTCAATCATACATTTTTCAAAAAAACTATTCCAAATATTATCAATTCAAAAAATGAGGGTCAAACAGGGGCTATATAATGACAAAATGGTAAGTTGAACGTTTCTTATCAATCTCCACATTATATATATATATACAATTTAATTTCACGTAGTCCCTATTTGGTATGGATTAACATCCAAATTTTAATATAAGTCAAAGTCAAAACAATTAATTTCGATAACATATTCATAAGTCTCACAACTTTTCAAGCACACATTTTATCAACTTTTATCAAAATCTACTAAAATCTGATTTCAATCCCCACCAAACAAGGACGCTAGTCTCCTTTTAAATATATAGCTCATTTTTCAGATTGCTCATAATTTTATATTAATTAATTTGAGTTTACTAATTAAAACCGAAGCTCACAGGTATAGATATAATTTCATTATAATTATACAATATAATATATTAAAGGTTGCATTAATATAATGGTAGATTAATTACCACATAAAATAATATTTCTAATATAATTATATATGTAGTCTAGCTTCGTGATACAACTTAATTTGAATAATGCAATTTAAGTAATTATACTTAATTTGATTAATATAAAATTTACTTCAATATAAAATAATGAGCATTACACTTAAATGGATATTCAATGAAGCTAAATTACCGTCTTTTACCAAAGGAAATCCCCAATTCCAGATAACCATCTTCGACCAAAATCAAAATTTCAAATCTGCTAATCCAGAAAATCAAAAATCATCCCATCTTCGATATTCTGAATATCAGATCAATGATCTTTATCATTGAATGTTGAAGATAACGAGATTTTTATCAATGAATATAAAAACCCTTTTGAAGGATTAGAGAAGAACAACTCGAGGAAAGTTTAGCAAGCAGATTTGAAATAATACAGTCTATAACCAAACATTTCTGTTGAATAATGGCATCCCCTAATCATGGATATTCCTACTCGCTGCTTATCTATGGGTTCAACCATGAACCAGCAAAAAGAAGGCACTTAGTCTGTATATATGCAACTCTTTAAAAAGAACTTTCCAGTTAATTCACACGACGACAACTAGTTATTCCAAGTTTCATGTTTTTCTTTGATTTGTTGTGTAATTTTACGCTCCAACGTTCAGTGATGACCACGAGAACAAAGACTACCATTTTTTTCCGTCCTTGTTAACATAATTCATGCTTGTTAATTCTTTTTGTCGTAGTGTCAACTATATTGCTAACATGTAAAAAAATACGACTATTACACCTCAAATCCAATAGTTAATTTGTATTTACAAATATGTATGAAAACACCACCAATAACTTGTACGCATATTTTAGTTTTTTTTTTTTTTTTTTCATTTATGTTATATTTGATTTTTTTTTTTTTTAAATGATGTACATTACACACTACATTATCTTTTTTCCCACAACATATCTATTTCTGCCAACCAAATGATGTAAGTAATCCCCATTTACATTCCATATTACATGCATGAATATGTTATGCTTATCTACATTACATATTACAACAATTTACATCATTTCATGCATCCCTAAAACTTGACAAAACTTTGTATCAACTAATTTGCTCAAGCTGTACAATCCGAATGCACGGATGTAATTAGTTCTCCTGATTACTTTTTAGTGTCCCCCCCCCCCCCCCCCCCCCCCCTCCTCTTAAAAATTTGGTGCTAGCCAATTCTTATATATGCATTTTTTTTGAAATCCATAATGTGACATGCACAAATCGGTGTGAGTATGGTGTCCCCTGTTTACTCCATTTATCTTTTTAGATGGCCATGCCATTATATAATGTGGATTGTTTAGTTCCAATGAGCAATTCGATTCGATTAAAACGCAAAAAAAATTGAGCACACGAATTTCAAGATAGGTCTGTTCAAATGAGCCACTATCTTGCGGAGGCATGTGAAGGGATAAAGTCCTACATCGAATAAAGATGAAAATATAGACCAATTTATAAGGGTTTGGTCTACTCCTCTTAATAAAGTTGACATTTTAAGATGGAACTCAAATTCTTAAAATGTTAAGGGATAAAATCTTATATCGAATAAAGATGAAAACATAGACCAATTTATAAGAGTTTGAACTAATCTTCTTAATAAGGTTGACCTTATAAGATGAAACCATAATTCTTAACATGGTATCAGAATCCGTTAAATTCCAACAAACAATTCGATCTGATTAAATTTCAAAAAAAAATTGAGTACACAGATTTTAAGATTGATTTGCTCAAACGAGCCACCTTTTTTGCTCACCGTCCACCGATCTCGTAGTCATCAATCGGCAGCATGACGTCATCAAACAACAGGTCCGCCTCCGCAACGTTCAATTTTCTTCAGTTCTGGTTGTCTCCCTCCCCGCCTTATGTTTTCAATTTTGGAATGGATTGGGTTTTGTGGGAGGTGGATAATGAGTAATGAACCCATAAATCCAATGATCCGGACCAATAACCATGGATTGGGATTTTGGGCACGCCCATTTATTGAAAAGGCCCAAACAATAACAAAAGAAAAAAAAAATCCAGGCTGGCCAATTACGCAGCCGTGTCTTCTTCTCCATTTCTTCTCGATGGTCAGTGGACGGCGATGGGCAACCTGAAGCTCCCGACGAATTTAGCACAGACGGCCGTTGGAGCTGGCCAGGTGCTGAGTCCGCCCCTGATTTTAAGTCTAATTCTAGACTTTGAAGTGCTATAAAGAAGGTACATGGTTTTACTTTTGTGCTAGTTTGAAATTATCAGGCAGGTTTGCATTTCCAACACTAAGAAATCACGAAATGGAGCATGATATTGCTTTATTTCTTAACTAACTGAATAATGCAATTTTTTTTTCTTTTCTTTACCGATTAATGACAGACTAGAAGTAAGTTTCATTTCGTTTCTCTTTTTATTTATTATAAAAACTACATACTGAAACACGTCCAATATTTGAAAATAAACTATAAACACGAATCTACACACACACACACACAAATTTACTTGATCATGAAATCATCCTATGATAGGCTCCTAATTGAGCAACTAGTAGTCCTATCTATCCACTCTCCAAATATAATAAATTTTATCCATTTTTAAATTATTCCATGTTAATTCTGCTTCTTTTTTTTTCACTACTTAGACTTTGAGTTCTTAACTATTGTCTTTGTTTTGAGTTTTTTTGAACTTTAATTAGTTAACCTTGTATATAAAGTAATCACTTTTGTTGAAATAAATAAATGACAAACTTAATTGCATTTAATATTACGAAAACGATGTCATTCTAAAAAATCTACTCAACATAAATTTCATAATCCTTCTTCTAATTTAAATTTTTGACCGTTGAAATGTGTAACGGGTTTAACATTATTATTTACTTTCCTAATCCCATACTCGAGAAACTAGCCGTTATTTTTTTCCTTTTTCCCTCTCCGGCCACAATAATATTTCCAGCTTTTGTTCCCTCATGTTGATTTTTGTGATAAATATATGGCCAAATTAAAAAGGGAAAATAAAAGTAAGAATGTACCACAAACACCAATTTGAAGAAGAAAAAGGTTGGGAAAAATACATATTTTCTACATAAATTTGAATTCTACTCACATGGGGAGGCGGTGCCCACTGCCCACATGAATTAAATATTGCTAAAAAAATTGGGACCCACCTGTTGTGTATATTCGATCCATTTTCTGTGTGTAATTTCATGTACCAATAGCATTGCTCTTTTTGAAGAAAATGAATTAAGTATAATTTTCTCAAACCCCCAAAACCCGAAATCTTCATTTAATGAGCTCCTAAGAGGCCATCTTTTAAATTTTATCCATTAAATGAAATCCCATTCTTTATTACTTAAATATCCTTGTTCACACACACATATAAACATCCCCTATATATATAAATCCCAAACTCTCCTCTAAACCAATTCCTTGTGTTCCATGGCAAACCAATATGACTGATAGACAGAAACTCCAACAATTCATCCCGGTTTGGTTGCTTTTCAAGAATGCTAAACCAGCTCAATCATCACCCGTGATGCATTCTTGGAAACCCTCGAATCATGTCGACTTGAACCTCATTGAAGGATCAGGTTCCAATGAGACTGAAATGAAGAATGTGAACAACAGATTCTCTAACTCAAATTATAAAAGTCATGCTCGTGTTGCCGATGCTTACCCAAAATCTGATCAACCTGTTGTGTTTAACTTTGGTAATGACTATGGAACTCATATGTTTCGTGATTTGTTGGAGGAGATTTCGCGGGCAAACAGTTGCAGTCCGGCCTATGCTATGCCGCGGTTTCGTGATAGCCTGAGAAGTGATGTGTACAAGATATCTTCAGAGGAAGAAATGATCGATGAGTTCTTGAAGAATAGACTGTTTGAATCTTGATTAGTCATCATGTTTATCTAAGAACAGAAGAAATAAAATTTGATGATATTTTATAACTTCTCTGTGTACGGAATTGAATTTATACAAATGGCATGTTAATGTTGATTAATTATCCAAATTACTCCGAATAACAAAATCCATGAAAAAAATTGATGAAATGTATCGTAGCATTTTTCAATTTATTGTATTACATATAATATATAGAGGAATGAACAAACAAACAAAATATTGTCCAACATTTATAAAGCAAACATATGAAGATAGTATTGCATAAGTATATATACTTCTTATTTGTGTTTGTTTGGAATTGTTTTTGTAAATAGTCATCAGTATAGAAATGAGATTTTCCAAATTTCATGTTAGATATATATCATATTGAAATATATAATTAAATTGGGATAGTTGATTGAGTGGTAGAAGTCGTGAAATTAACGTGGAATTTTAGCGATCCAAATCATGATCCACGCGAATATTTAGAAGTTTATGATTAAACCTTGGACTTCTTTTTATTATAGTCATTTTGGAATTTAATTTTTGATTTTTGGTCAAATTAGCCAGTAAAAACTAGCCAGTATCACACTCCACTCAAATATTTAAAAGTTTGTTATTGGACATTGGACTTGTTTTAATTTTAATTTTTTTTTTTTTTTTGCCATATTAGCCAGTAAAAACTAGCCACTAATAAATAGCAGTTGAAATAGTTACTCGATGATTTATTGAAATTATAAAATAATAATTTATAAAACTAAATTCTAACTTATTAGTGGAATAATAAAACCAAGAGTTTTATTTTATTAATTTTAAATTAATATTGGAAGTTATTTTTTGAGCTATATATACATCTCGTTTTCTTGAAAATGATACACTTTTTTTTTTTTTTTTCATCTTTTACACTTTAGAAAAAAATGATTCTAAAAATTTATTTTGCTCAAATATTGTTTTGGAGTAAACTTGAGGGTTCTGGAAATTGCTTATGATTGTTGCACAAATGATTCGATCGTTGTATTCTGTGAGTGATTATTTAAATAAGTTGCAGCAGTTAACGACGTACAATTTCACTTTAAAATATCATATTGTCACGAGTCTCAATCAATAAGTCTTCTTACTTTCTGCATTTTATTGTTTAAAAATGATATATGCAACTAATTGGTATCCGACATTTCATATCGTTTTAAGGTCTGCAATTTCCGCCCCTCATGGAGAAGTCATCCTTTGAAAAGCATTTCAACACAACCGGAAATCAAAGACAGGAAATAATTAAACCATCACGAGAATTTGGGACAATTACTCACACACACACACACACACAGAATTAATTGAGTTGTAATCAAAGTCAAAATATAATTTCTTTAGTCCAAGTTACAACAAAAATAATTTGGGATTGATAGTCCTAAAAGAGGTCCAAGAGGGAGATGAAGAATCAGACTTCAAGAAGTTGGTGAAGAAAAAGACTCTAGGCATTAGCTTATCACCTAGCCAGCGCTCGAACGGTAAAAGCAATGACTTCGCCGCCCGCTTGGGTTAGACTGTTCTCGAGCGGTAGGCTCGCTGCTTGTCTAGCGCTTGAGCGGCAGGACATGGACCAGATTTCATGTTTCGCTTCAAACACTTGATTTTGGACCCCTTTTCATCCCAAACACTATCCTCTATATATATCTAACCCCACAGAAGTCCTAAAGGGTAATGAATCATAATTATTCCATAGTGATCACATTGAAGATCCAAAACATAATCATTGATTTCTTGATTCAATCCCAAGTTCATTGATTCATAATATATTGTTCCATACATTGATTGAGTCATAAATTTGCACATTCAAGCCAAGATCAAAACACATAAAGATGTAACGATCAAAGGAAGGAAATCAAGATTTCGGTAGGACAAGAACGAAGATTTCTTGACGATCCACATGAGATAGACAATTCCAGAAGGTCGGGAGCTGGTGAAAGAGTACACGGTTCATGAGGGTCCTGATGATTATAGGAAGTAGGTCAAAGAGTACTAAGGATTAATCGAGTTTGGACCGTACTATAAGTCAATTTGTCTATAGTGGATTTTAGTGGCTTGGGCTTGGAGTTTTTTTTTTATCATTTGCGAAGGGTTTTTCTCCTTAATCAATTTTTGGGCGTTGTTTTCTACAATATATCAACTGAGGTAATTCAACAAATGTTGAAATTGAATTAATTGACTAAATTATTTAGAAACAATTACTAAATACTTGTTGTTAGCCCAAGAATAACTAACCAAGACGGGGAGGGGGGTGAATTGATTTTCAAAAACGTTTTCGACACTTAGTCTCAAAACAATTCAACACACAATATATAATTGCAAAGTATAAAACAATAAATAAATATTCAAATATGTTATCTTAATTCAAGTATGATATTGCACAATGTAAATAGCAATTTAAAGTAAAATGCAATAATGTAAAGATAATAAACCGATTTAATGGGGTTCGATCCAATGCAATGATCTACGTCCCCGTTACCAAGCTCTCCGTCACGAGTAAGGCCAATTTGTATTAAAGTGGTAACTTACAACAAGGAGTATCGATCATTTACAATGTTGAGCTTTCCGGGATCTCAACACAACCTACACTACCGAGCTTTACGGGACGTCGATATGACCCACACTACCGAGCTTTACGGGACCTCATATGACCCACACGGTGACTTACAACAAGACGCACCAAACCTTGTACAATGTTGATCTTTAAGGGACTACAACGGGCCCACAATTTAAATGAATTTTACAATTCAAATCTTCTCTTCTTATCGAATGATAAAATCAAAGTTGAGTACAAGAAGAGAAGCGGCAAACACTTCAATAGATAACAAATGAATTAAGCTCAAGTGTTGATATTGTAAACTTTGATAAAAGATAGATGATGAAATAGTTTGTATTGTTATCAAAGTTTTCAACCAATGATCTCTCTTAACAAAACAACGCAAGTTAAGTATGAGGAGAGATTTATAATTCAATATAAGGGTTGACAAAGAAAACTTTTATCAAGAGTTTGAAAATATATGAAATTGAAAAGTTTCTTTGCAAGATTGAATTCTTGATGAAATGAGTAAAAACTAGTTTGAATCAATCAAGAAATTCTTTGTAAATGAGATTGAACATAAAATCAATTAAGCTCAAAGATTTTTAATAAATAACTCTCTTAATTTTCTCTCTAAAGTTGTACAAATTGAATGTAAAGAGAGTGAGTATTTATAGATGAAAATCTGTCAAATTTATGCCGTACCGGACGTCCGGTAAAAACTCAACGGTCATTTTAGCCGTTATTTTTTGTCAGAAAATAAGACCGTTGAAATTTGACCGTTGTGACCAAAAATCAATTTTACCAGACGTCCGATACGATAGTCTTACGCCGGACAGCTTTCAGTATTTTGCTCATATCTTTTTCTTCCGATATCTGATTAAAGTGATTCAAAATGAGTTGGAAAGCTAACTCAAAGGGTTACAACTTTGATTCAGAAATCATCTTCAAATTAGATCATCTTCTATGTCAAAAATCTGTCCCGATATGAGATTGAGAATCAGAGTATAACTTTTTGATTGAAAGTTGAAGTGTGATCTTTTGATGGACGTTTGAAAATGATTTTTCAAGGTTTTTGATATATTACAAATGTTCATTTTTCCAAGATCATTCTCATATCAAAACAATTTATGCAAGTGATGAATTTATGAGAAATACTTGAGCTTTATGCATTTGCTAAACATTGACGAGTTCTACCTTTATATATATAAATGAGGTTCGATAAATAACTTTATCTTCAATGTTCTTGATCTCTTCGAGTCTCTCTTTGACTTGTATCTTGAATGATTTGTCTTGAATACTCGTTTAACCTTCACTTGTATTTCATTTGAGTATGAATAATAATCTTTATAACTTTGAAGGCTTAAACATTCAATTCAATTTGTTAGTAAATAAGATGGATTTGTTTGTTATAATCAAAACATTAATGTCATGATCAACCATAGGTCAACAATTTTCTCCTTTTTGATTATGACAAACAAGATAATTTGCAATATAGATAGTGAACAAATTGATATAGAGTTTAAGCATAAGTTCCTCCTATCAACATGCATATATCAAGTTTGAGCATGAATTTCCTTGTTTACAATTAGCAAGCATAATTATCCACATCTCTTCCCCCTTTTGACATAAGCAAAAAGGTAGCACATAGAGGAGCAAGGGTATGGTATTTATGATCATAGTTTTTCAAATCAACCATAAGCACAAGTGTATTTCAATTGAATTCTCTGTTTCGTTTATACATGTATTTCCCCTTTCAATAATCAAATTAAGCATATATCACAAGTTTAAATTGCTCTTTTAATATTCCCCCTTTCAAACATAATCATTTAATTGATTTTCCTTGTTTTAGCATAGGTTAAAAGAATAGCATTTAAAATCAATCATAGCATGCATTAGAATTCATAATCATATTTCATAACATAATTCATGGAAATAATGGAATTGATCAAGTTATACTTCGTAATTCAATTCATAATTCATAGAAATATTTCACAATTCAAATTGATTTGATCATGCATTTTTAAACAAATTTAGCCATAAATTTTGACTTCATTATATTCCCCCTAGCTTTTATAAATTGATAATCAAATTTTAAATCAAAACACGCATAATTTAAAATAACAAAGCATAAACATAAAAGCATATAATAGAGAAATCGATATTAATTATAATTCAATCATATGAGTATTTTTCGATACGATTTACCTAATTTTTGATAGCCATGAAGCACATGTTCGCGGTCTCTTCTTGATCATCATTTCCATCTTCGTCATCATCGCTATCATCCCAAGTCGCTTTAAGAGCTTTCTTTTTGATGAACTTTCTCTTGTTCGGACATTCGGTACTAATGTGACCCGATTTGTCACAATTGTAACAAACAATTTTCTTGCCCCTTTCTTCATTCTTTTCTTCCTTCTTTTCAAATTTTCGGTTGCTTCGAAAATTTCTCCATTTCTTAACAAGAATTACCAAATCTTCAAGCTCATCATTGCTCATATCATTGCTTGTTGTTCCTTCATCAATTGCCGATTTTAGAGCAATTTTGCATTTATCCTCTTTTGATTCTTCTTTGCTCTTTTTAGTCTTTTCCTTGACATCGACTTTGTTGAATTAATAGGTCATTAGAGTTCCATACAATTCTTCTAAACGATATGTATTTACATCATTTGTATTTTCTATAAGCATCCGTATGAGGCTTCATTCCTCCGACAGTGACCTAAGCATTTTGCTCACAAGTTCACCGTTAGTATATTTTCGATCAAAACATTTGAGACTATTTACAATATCGGTGAACCGAGTAATCATATCAATAATAGGTTCATCTTCTTTCATAAAGAAATTTTCATAATTTTTAACCAACATATTTATTTTTGTTTCCTTAACTTTATTAGTTCCAACATGAGTGACTTCTAGAGCATTCCAAATTTCATGAGCCGAATCGCATGTACTAATTCTATTGAATTCATTTCTATCTAAAGCACAATAAAAAATATTTTTTGCTCTAGCATTCAAAGACAATTTTCTCTTATCATCTTCGTCATATTCCTTTCTAGGCTTTGAAATGATTTGGTCCGATTTTCCAACAATTTTAATAACCTTAGTAGGCACATATGGACCAAATTCAACAACTTCCCAAATACTATAATCTATTGATTGAATAAATATAGTCATCATAGTCTTCCAATAGTTATAATTTGTGCCATCAAATAAAGGAGGACGATTAGTAGAATACCTCTCAAGATTTTGAAAACAATGGTTAGCCATTACTGAAGATTGTTAAATCTTTTCAAATATGAGCACCTTACTCTGATATCAATTGTTAGCCCAAGAATAACTAACCAAGAAGGGGGGGGGGGGTGAATTGGTTTTCAAAAATTTTTTCGACATTTAGTCTCAAAACAATTCAACACACAATATATAATTGCAAAGTATAAAACAATAAATAATTATGCAAATATGTTATCTTAATTCAAGTATGATATTGCACAATGTAAATAGCAATTTAAAGTAAAGTGCAATAATGTAAAGATAACAAACCGATTTAATGGGGTTCGATCCAATGCAATGATCTACGTCCCCATTACCATGCTCTCCGTCACGAGTAAGGTCAATTTGTATTAAAGCAGTAACTTACAACAAGGAGTACCGATCTTTTACAATATTGAGCTTTCCGGGACTTCAACACAACATACACTACCGAGTTTTACGGGACCTCGATATGACCCACACTACCGAGCTTTACGGGACCTCGATAAGACCCACACGGTGACTTACAACAAGACGCACCAAACCTTGTACAATGTTGATCTTTAAGGGACTACAACGGACCCACAATTTAAATGAATTTTACAATTTAAATCTTCTCTTCTTATCGAATGATAAAATCAAAGTTGAGTACAAGAAGAGAAGAGACAAACACTTCAATAGATAGCAAATGAATTAAGCTCAAGTGTTGATGTGGGAAATTTTGATAAAAGATAGATGATGAAATAGTTTGTATTGTTATCAAAGTTTTCAACCAATGATCTCTCTTAACAAAATAACACAAGTTAAGTATGAGGAGAGATTTATACTTCAATATAAGTATTGGTAAAGAAAACTTTTATCAAGAGTTTGAAAATAGATGAGATTGAATTTTTTTTTTTGCAAGATTGAATTCTTGATGAAATGGGTAAAAACTAATTTGAATCAATCAAGAAATTCTTTGTAAATGAAATTGAATATAAAATCAATTAAGCTCAAAGATTTTCAATAAATAACTCTCTTAATTTTCTCTCTGAAGTTGTACAAATTGAATGTAAAGAGAGTGAGTATTTATAGACGAAAATCTGTCAAATTTCTGCCGTACCGGACGTCCGGTAAAAACTCAACCGTCATTTTAGACGTTATTTTTTGTCAGAAAACAAAACCCTTGAAATTTGACCGTTGTGGCCAAAAATCGATTTTACCGGATGTTCGATACGACAGCCTTACGCCGGACAGCTTTCAGTATTTTGCTTATATCTTTTTCTCCCGATATTCGATTAAGGTGATTCAAAATGAGTTGGAAATCTAACTCAAAGGGCTACAACTTTGATTCAGAAATCATCTTCAAATGAGATCATCTTCGTTGTCAAGAATATGTCTCAATATGAGATTGAAAACCGGAGTATAAATTTTTGATTGAAAGTTGAAGTGTGATCTTTTGAGGGACGTTTAAAAATGATTTTTCAAGATTTTTGATATATTACAAATGTTCATTTTTCTAAGATCATTCTCATGTCAAAACAATTTATGCAAGTGATGAATTTATGAGAAATACTTGAGCTTTATGCACTTGCTAAACATTGACGAGTTTTACCTTTATATATATAAATAAGGTTCGATAAATAACTCTATCTTCAATGTTCTTGATCTCTTCGAGCCTCTCTTTGACTTGTATCTCAAATGATTTGTCTTGAATGCTCATTTAACCTTCACTTGTACTTCATTTGAGTGAATAATAATCTTTATAACTTTGAAAGCTTAAACATTCAATTCAATTTGTTAGTAAACAAGATGAACTTGTTTGTTATAATCAAAACATTAAGGTCATGATCAACCATAGGTCATCACTTGTTACTTTTTCAACGATAATGTCATCTTAGCATCTTAAAAGGAAAATTTAGTGCAAATGATAATATTTCATATTGTTTCCGTTTTTAATTCAATATATTTTGTTTTTTCATTAGTAATAAATAAATGTGGTGAAATATTAACAACCAAAATTGAATCTTTTAAAAAGAAATAATGAAAATTGAAGGGAGCAAATGATATTAATACTTTTTAATTGTTACAAAAATAGAAAAGTACAGGAGAATTTCAAGTCCATCAACGATTCACCACAAATGACGAAGTTGCAAAAATAAGTGGAAATTGTTAACACTTCAAAACTCGGTAACTTAAAACTTGAATACGGTGAATTGACAAATACGTGGAAAAATAATTTAAAAAATTATTAGTTGATCGCAAGCAAACTAAGGGCCTGTCTGGCAAGGTCAGAAATTATTTTTGAATTTGTTTGAATAATTTTCTGAAATTGTTACTCTGGTTACAAGAGTTTATTAAGGAAGCCAGCTTTTAGACGACTTCCTCATAAAATGCTTATATAAAAAGCAAAAGCAGAAACTCAGCCGAATGAACCATAAAACCAACTCCGTCGTGCCTATGAATACAAAATCAGATTTTCAGTAGATTTTAATAAAAGTTGATAAAATGTATTGTTGAAAAGTTATGAGTCCGATAAAATGTGTGGTTAAAATTCATTATTTACTTTGACTTAAATTAAAATATGTTCTACCGAATAGGGGCTTAGCATTTTGCAACGAAAATTAAATAGAAAGTATCAAATGCTATTAAGAAAAATAAATCAATTTTGATACTCTGTTGGAAAATAAGACTAGCGTGTTTGGCTAAGTTTAAAAGTACTTCTAAAATACTTACTTATTTTGGAAATAAATTATGAGTTAGTTTCATTTTAAGTGAAGTTAATTTCTTAATTAAGCTTACAAAATATACATTCCGTGAAGAATTAAGATGACTAAAAAAAGGTCCAGATCAATCTTTTAAATACTATAGAAGTTGGCCTAAAGACTACAAAAGGAATAAGAGTGAAGCTATGGGATGACAAGTGAAATGAGTGCGACTCAATGCCTAAGGATAAATTATAATGAAACCGATGAGATGAGGATATATGGAATGGCAGTGATGAGGAATATTATCGGTGATTCCACATAGTGAAAAACCATCAACTTTGCAATCGAATTGCCAACTGCTTGACCTGAGATCGGTTTCACAATTATTCCGGTTGATAAATTTTCCAGAAGAAGAAGAAGAAATTTGCAAGTGTTTCAAACATTTTATGCTCAAATTCTATCAAAATTTTCAAACATTTTGTGCTTAACTTCTATCTATTTGATAGGGATACAAATTGTGTTTGAATGAGAAAGAAAAGGGACCATATTAGCACTTCCATAATAGTTTGAGCATAAACCTTTTTGGTATTGAATAGTTGTGAGCTTGATGTTTGTTCTGTATAGATGAAGAATTGTGCAATCTACAGAGTAAAAGGAGTAATTTGCGACAATTTAATAGTCGGAGGATGAAATTGTTGCTTCTAGATAGATGGAGAACAATATTGCAGCTTTGGAATATTTAGAGGATGGAATTGAAGATAGATTGAGGACCAAATTGGAGATATCACATAAATGAAGGACCAAAAAGTAACCTCTAAATAGTTTAAGGATCAAATTTTGGCAATGGAATATTTAGCGGACCAAAATGCGCTTGAAATATGTTGGAGGTGGATAGAATTATCACCTATGAAAAATTGAGGACACAATTGCTGCTTGAGCAAAGGTGGATGACCAAATTTTATATTTGAATAGTTTTATGACCTATTTGCACTTGTCTATATATAGAGGACCAAATGTTTTGTGTAAATAGTTACATGAAAATATTGCTGCTCAAGGATATTGAGGGCATAGTTGGAATTCCAAATTGTCACATGTGATTAGTTGGTGGACCAAATTGTCCCTTTGAAGTAGTCGGTGGACCGAGTTATCGTCTAGGAAAAATTGGAGGACCAAATTTTTACTAAAGAATAGTTTGAGGATCGATGTGTCACCTATGAATAACAATAGGACCCATTTGTCAATTAGCCATAGTTGTTGGACAAAAATGGTGTTTGTCAATAGTTGTAGGACCAAAATGCTACTTGAGAAAAGTTTTAGGCCCAAACTCTTACCTCTAAAATAATGTAGGATCAAATTGCCAACTATAAATAGTTAGTGAATCAAATTGTTGCCTTTGCCTATAAATAGTCGAAGGACCATATTATTGCAGTCAATAGCTTAAGGACGATCTTTATGTTGGAGGATAGATAAAATATCAAGTTGTCATCTGTGTATGGTTAGATGACCTAATTATCGTTGCAAATAGTTGGTGGATTGTCGCTTGACAATGTTGGAGGATCGAATAGTCGCATGTCAGTAACCTATATTTTATTTTATTTGTGGCTATAAAATTTTTGATTTGTAATAGAGAAATAATTTGTAACCTACAATTTTTTTATAATCGAGAAATAATTTATAATCAATTAATTCGATAATTTGTGACCAAATTATATAGATTTGTGACCTTAATATATTTAATTAATAAAATATTTTTTTAATTAACTATTTCATAAACAAAATCTATTAATATCTGATTTTTGAAATTTTAAACCTTATTTCTTAGTTTTGAAATGGATCATAGTTAAACTCTTATATATGAATTTTTTCCTTACACAAATACACTTATTTTTTTGGGTCATTTGAGAAATCATGAGAAACATAAATTAAAAAACAAATACACTTATTCCATTCATAACACATTGTCATATTTGCGTTGCAAACTTAAAAGAAGGTGACCAGCAGTTAGCAAAATTTCAACTATTCCAAGCTCAAAATCAAGGAATATCGAATCATAAGAAGAAATCTTGCACAAATTAAGCTGATGAGTGTATTTCACTCATACTTTAAATATCATCTAAACTTGATATTTAAGTTTCTACGAGTTTTAGAACGTTTTAATATGTGTCTTGATGTTGTGATATATGTTAATGAAATTGAAGGAAACAAGTAAGAGAATGCAAAAAATGGAGAAAATTGCTAAATTGTAAGGGATCCAAAGTTCGAGAACTAAAGTGAAAATACTCAAAAGTGGTGTCGAACCTCAAAATGAAGATTTGAGAGTGCTTAGAGTCAATTTGAAGAAGAAAGAAGTCAAATGGATCAGATATAGTCAAAGTATAATCACATGTCATTTTCCAACCGAAAAAGTTATGCTTCAGATTTGTAGACTCATATTGAGACTTATTTTTGACATAACAAACACTTGAGTTGGAAAATGATTTCTGAAACAAAATTGTAACCTTTTGTGTCATCTTTTCAAAGCATTTTGAATCACCTCAATTGGATATAGGGAGGAAAAGTAATGATAAAAATACTAAAAGATGCGCAGTGAAGTTTTTCCACCCGAAGATGGGCACATCAGCGCCCACATTACTAAAACCAGTAGAATTCGTGGAGCCGAGCCGCCTGTGTGAGAAATATGTTTTTGATTATTTTGGACTCTTTTCATGGCCAAATATGTTCGTTGAAAATATGCCGCAAGCGCATGGGTCGCGTACAAGTAGTAAAAAGGACATTTCAAGTCCAAATCGATCCCACAAAGAGGTTGATCTCAATTACAAGTGTATTTGATTCAAATTAACGAAATTGACACACATTAAATATGAAAAATTGATTAGAGATAACTAAGTTTTTGAGAGTCATAATTGATAGTTAAGTGAAATCATAACCCTAGGTTTCCTCACTTGATTATTCTTCTAGCTTGCATTTATTTAATGAATTCGTCACCATATTAGTTTAAGAAAAACATTGGTTATAAAATTTATTCATCTAAATAAAATAGAGGCTATATAATTATAATACTTAGTAGAAATTTGAATTACAATACATGTGAATTCGACACTCTAACTCCATTATTATATTATAAAACTTGACACGATATACTCACGGTATAATTCACGTTGCATAAAATGCATGATACAAGTCCAAACAAGATCAAGGGTTGCTTCAACTACTTTTTTTTTTCAAAGTTTTCTTCCCTAAATTTGCAAATAATCAAGCAAAAATTTTAGACTTTTATATTTCAGATGTTGTTGAGGTTTTTATTTTTATTTTTTATTTTTTTTGTTCTAGTACATTTATGCAATTTATTCTTTAAATTAATAACTTTGAGTTAGTATACACGAAAAATCAACTTTGAATCAATTCAAGTGATGCATGCAAGATATTTGTGAAAATGAAAATGTGAAAAGTGAACTTTTATCTAAAAAAGTCGCAATCCATCTCATTTGAATTCCTTTAGAGCAATTAAATAGATGCAAATGAAAATAAGATAACGAATATAAAGTGACAAAATAACTAGAATTATAGTCCTAATAGAATGAACATACAATAACCATTTTATCATGTCTCTTTTCTTAAGAAGATCGTTGTTAAAAGGAAACAAAGTTGTCAATGATTTGCAATTTCATCAGTAAAGCAACTGAAGTATCCTTATATTTACACATAACTTTCTAATTGTATTTTGATATTGATGTTGTATTTACATGATTTGTCGGAACTAGAAAGAAAATATAAGATCCACAAAATTATATGTTGCCTTAAGAGGACGAAAGTTTCAAACTTTGTAGTCTGTAAATTGCATGCATAATAAGTTTTTGAATCAAGAAAAGAGGTTTTAGAAGATTTAAAAAGTTGCATCATATTAGGCTGAGAGTTTGTGGTTGGACAAGGTGAAGTTCCAAAATATGATGACATTTTTGTTGGTCTCGACTGATAGAGATATACATGAATTTCATAAACCGATATGAAACTTGCACCCTTTACTGGTCCTTGATTTTAGGAGGACAGTGGCACAGTCCTGGAAAAACTCAACAATGCGCCAGGCAAACTTGAATTCAGTGAGTGAATCAACCTGAATACTAAGAACTAAAGCATCCAACATATTTTATCAATTTTATATCACGCACATTAATATTTTAATCAATCGTTTTTCTTCATCTGGCCTTGCTCGTGAGAAGCCAAGTAGCTCCTCAGCATCTCCACCGTCATTCACATCAGGTGAAACCCATTATAGCCAGGGTTGAAAGCAAAGCATTTTAGATAAATCGTTACAAATATTAGAAGTTTCAGCTCCATAAAATGTCCAATTACTTTCGGATAATGTAAGTGTTATGTCTTAGATCCAATCGATTTTGAACATAAACACTTTTAATATGTAATTGATGTATTTTATTTATGGCATGCCTATTTTTTATTTAATCAATATTCTAATAAATTAAATAATAGAGTCCGTAGATTCAATTTTTAGTAATTTATTAGTCACAAAGAGTTGTGATTGTGAAATACAAATTATATATGACTGAATCTTAAATCATTCATGATCGTAAGCAATAACGAAATATGGATATCGTTATTACGAATAAACCATCATATGTGACATTTCTTACTTGTGAATAAGTAGTTGATCTCACAAATTAAAGTATAATGACACTTAAATTAACACGTGAATAATTTGTTATAGAACAAAACATTGGAAATACGTTGTAGAGATTCCACATGGATAACTATTTGAGTGTCAGTGATATTTAACGTTTGGTAGCGAAATTGGACATTCGATTTGAGGTCATCATAATACCATATATGGGAACAGTCATACTTTGGTGATGTTGGATGTTATTATATCAAGAGTTGTTAATACGATATCGTTCGGACATGTCAAGTATCATAAGAAGGTTGTGAATGATGAATAGATGTTCGTCACTCTTAGTAAGAGATTATGATCTACATTTCATTAAGTTAAGTTGATAATGAAATCCTTGACCAATGTGTACTTCGACTTATATTGACTTAAGAGTGGAATGAAAGATGTGATCAATAATTGAGATCGACAAACATTCATATTTCGTAATTGATCATATCATATTGAAGAGTGGATTACAGTTTTATGGTAAACAAACAAGTTTTGATTTGTCATATCATGTGAGACGTATGTGAATAATGATAAATTAAATATAGGTATTTTAATTTATCGATTTTAATTAGATCAAAGTAATAATTCACGTCGTTAGATATTGCAATCGGGAACCTAATGTGTCACACACACAAAAAGAGAATTAGAAGAATGAAATATATTAATCAATTAATTGACAAGTGTTGGACAATTAATTAATTATGTTACTTATTAATGGGCTAAGTTAATTAATTTGAATTAATTTATGTACCAAGTCTAATTAATTAGATTAATTAAATATTGGATTGTGCTACGAGTCAAGCCCACTTAAACTTATATTATTAAGCAGTTAGGGTTTGAGAAATAATAATATACAATTATTATCTTACTAGCACAAGAAAAGAGAAATTATAATTTTTTCATTCTTGCGTCGTGTGTGGATTTCCATGGGAGGCTGGACAATTAGACAATTGTGAGTTGTAAATTGTGATTGTTTATGTTCCAAATAAGCAAATGAGTTTGTAAAATTCAACAAATGTATAATTCTTATAACAATTTCTATTTAAGCACAAAACATGTCCTTGATGAGAATTGAAATTAATTTTATTTTTCGATATGTTTGATTAAGTAAATTACCAACATATGTTTCCTGCTTCACGTCCGCAAGAGTAACATGAAATTGCTTAATTTTGGATTATCAACATTTTTGGATGCAGTGCCTCATTCAGTCCATCCAACCCCATTCCATTAAGAAGCTTGCTGCACGTACAAAAATGGAATTATCGGAAATGCTACAGACCACTCACACAAGGGTGGGGTCCGCACATTTTTTTTCTTTTCAAATACACGGTGGGACCCACATGGTTTCTTTTCTGATGGAATTTTGGCTATTTTTTCTGTACCAATGATCTTTTTCTTCCATTAAAAGGGAGAACAGAATGAATGTTTTTCTTTTTGTTTAATTTACAAATGTAAGCTAAAGAGGTTTTAAGTTGACAATCTACCTTTTTTTAACAGTGTAAAGTGTACTTATGGAATCATGATAAATTAAATATAGGTATTTTAATTTATCGATTTTAATTAGATTAAAGTAATAATTCACGTCGTTTGATATTGCAATCGGGAACCTAATGAGTCACACACACACAAAGAGAATTAGAAGAATGAAATATATTAATCAATTAATTGACTAGTGTTGGACAATTAATTAATTATGTTGCTTATTAATGGGCTAATTTGAATTAATTTATGTACCAAGTCTAATTAATTAGATTAATTAAATATTGGATTGTGCTACGAGTCAAGCCCACTTAAACTTATATTATTAAGCAGTTAGGGTTTGAGAAATAATAATATACAATTATTATCTTACTAGCACAAGAAAAGAGAAATTATAATTTTTTCATTCTTGCGTCGTGTGTGGATTTCCATGGGAGGCTGGACAATTAGACAATTGTGAGTTGTAAATTGTGATTGTTTATGTTCCAAATAAGCAAATGAGTTTGTAAAATTCAACAAATGTATAATTCTTATAACAATTTCTATTTAAGCACAAAACATGTCCTTGATGAGAATTGAAATTAATTTTATTTTTCGATATGTTTGATTAAGTAAATTACCAACATATGTTTCCTGCTTCACGTCCGCAAGAGTAACATGAAATTGCTTAATTTTGGATTATCAACATTTTTGGATGCAATGCCTTATTCAGTCCATCCAACCCCATTCCATTGAGAAGCTTGCTGCACGTACAAAAATGGAATTATCGGAAATGCTACAGACCACTCACACAAGGGTGGGGTCCGCACATTTTTTTTCTTTTCAAATACACGGTGGGACCCACATGGTTTCTTTTCTGATGGAATTTTGGCTATTTTTTCTGTACCAATGATCTTTTTCTTCCATTAAAAGGGAGAACAGAATGAATGTTTTTCTTTTTGTTTAATTTACAAATGTAAGCTAAAGAGGTTTTAAGTTGACAATCTACCTTTTTTAACAGTGTAAAGTGTACTTATGGAATAATTGATGCTTGAATAGAAAAAAAAATTCAGTTATGTACTTTTCTTTTTATTTTAAATATTCACAACAATTCTTTTTTCCTTTTCATGAGACGAATTAAGTAAATGAGGTTGTTTGTGAATATTTTTTCATGTGGCATCATTTTTAACATCTACTGTAGTTTTTAAACTATAATTTTGTTCACTCAATTTTCATCCAAATCACATCTGGGCCTATCTTCATTTGTCTAAAATTTATCACTCACTTTTAATTTGGTTTGAAATTTCACCACTAGAATCACAATCTTTTAACGAATCGGTGACATTTCTTCAACGACCATCCAATATTCCATGTAATCAATGGTGTCAAGAACAAATAAAGAAAGATGCATTTTCCAGACAACGCATTCCAATTTCAATTCCACCATTTACCCTAATCATTCTAGTTCTTTAACAAACATCTTGACACGTGTAAGTTGATTTAAACAATAACACGTCTGGATGAAGTATGAATAAAGAATCATGATCTCCAACTTTCATCTTTGATGACCATATTCTTGGTGGACAACTTTCTTTGCATTTCATATGCACCATTTTCTTGCCATTAAAAGCAAATTTTGTCATGAAATATGAAACAAAATTAAAATTGAGTGTTAAATATTAATTTCACTCAATTGAATATTAGTAACCTCAATGAGATTTGAATTAAAGTTGGGTGATCAACATTGTAACCATTTACGTTATGTCTAGATATCTAAATTATTCATACGATACTACAAAAATGTAACAAAATTGTCATTAAAACGTTTGATCGTGTTTGGCTAAGCTTTAAAAGTGTATTTATAGGGTAAATTATGGAAACGTGTCCTAAGGTTTAGAACAATTGCATATACTCTTTTCTGTAATGATTGATCGTTCGACAATTAATTTACTTGTTTGATTAATGACTCGATAATTCAATATTTGAGTCAAATCGATGTTTGAATCGAATCTGATCCATCTAATGATTTGTTTGTTCAATGAGTGATCAAATGATTAAATATCTTAATCGAATCGATGCTCGAGTCGGATACGATAGTTATGGTGTGAAAAGGAAAATATAGTGCGGTTGTCTTCCCAAGGACGTGTCTAAGAATTTAGTGCGGCAGCAAAATTGTGGGCACTTGCCCTTTATGTCCATTTGCTGATATTCCATTTCTGGAGGCATCCTGACCACACCTGACACCACCTTTGACCCTTCCCAATAATTCTTGTTATCATTTCTCATTTTTTTATTATTTCTTTCGCTGTCTTTTTTCTCTTTACCATTTCAGGATATGGCTGACATTTTTAAAGGCACAACGACTTGTTTGGAATTTTCCACTATTGGAGCGACAAAATATCTATATATCATGCCTCTTGTCCTTTATGCCGAAAGATTTTGATCGTTCATGTGGATTAATTCGACTAGAGTACTTTATAATCAATTGTGTGAATTGATTCGATTGGAATATTTTATGTTAATAGTAAAATTAAAATGATATTGAGTGGACATATCAGGGCTAGAATCTATGAATCAGAACCACATTAGCATGTTATATGGTGAGCTAGACCATCTCTTCATAGGGGTGTCAACAAAGTCGAGTTGAGTCATAAGCCGAAACTCAAAGTTTGGGCTCGGCCAAAAAATTTAGGCTCGACCCGAGCTTTCGGCTCGGGCCTTTACAAGGTGAGTAGGGTCCGAGCCGATCCGACTCAATTTTTTTTTCTTAAAAAAATATTAACTGTTGCCTGCAAAACGCAAGTATGATAGCTCCCTGCAATTATTTATTATTTTTTTTAACTTTTTTTTTAAAAACTTGGCTCGGCTCATCACGAGTCGAAAGTGACTCGAGTGATGCCCCAAAATGGGGCTCGGCCCGGCTTGGGCTTTTACAGAGCTCAATCACTTCATAGTTAGTTCACTCAGTTTTTGGCTTCATTGTCAAGTAATTAGCTCCATCTCTAAATACCCTACCTTAGCAAGAAATTAAAACTTTCTTTTTTGCATGATATATTAAGCTGCTCAGATTTTGAATGTCCAAGAAACTCACATACAAATATTTGAATGCAGTTTAATAATTCTCTAGTAAAAATTAATAAAAGTATAAAATTCTGTTAAGGAAAAAAAAAAATCAAACTTGCTACTCAAGTGTTGGAAAATCAGACTGTAGTTTTAAGTAGTGTTGAAATTGGCCTAAAGACGACAAGAGCGAGCAATAAGAGTGAAGTTATGGGGTGATGCCAAGTGGGATGAGTGCGTCTCGCCGCCCCACTGTTTTTGGGGATAAAGAAGTAAAGAAATAGATGAGATAAGGATATATGAATATCAGTGATAAGGGATTATTCTATTGGTGATGAGAGATTCTCTAGTTTTCTCTCTTGGGCCACTTGAAACCACGCGTGCCTAATCTCTCTGTTATCAATCAAACCAATTGTTAATGTCGGAAAATGGTGAGACATGAACGTTAACACATCAAACATTTTGTAAATAAAAACCAATGAGTCTGCTCGGCCTTCTGAAAGGAAGAGTGATTGGCCGTGAAACCACATTTTCAAGCTTGCAAATTAATGTATGCAGAGTCGAATGAGGCTGGTACTGCTCCTAGCTATTCATGTTTCATACGACTCAACAATATAGTATGCTAGTGGTGGAACAATTTTATACTAACAAGAAAGAACAGTGATTACAGGCATGCTGAGGGTGGGATCAGAGGGATTAAAATTAGATCTTTAGTAGATTGTGATAGGAGTTTTTGAAATGTGTTGTTGAAAAGTTGTGGGACTCATTAAAGATATGATTAATATTGATTGTTTGACTTTTACTTAGATTAAAATCTGATTTTAATCTATACCAAACAGGGCAACAAGATATGACAGTTTTAATACATTGTATACTCACGACTCACAAGCATAGTCTATAATTTAGCGTTGTTGGCTCACATGGCCAAGGGGAAGAGTTCTAGGATTTAACCCAAAAAATTGTGTGTTAGTCCATTAGATCAATAGCTTAAAGTTACAAAAATGTTAGAAAATAATCACCACGCTGGCAACCGATTGATCAGGGTCTGTCTCTCTAATGAATAATGAAGGTTTGCGATGAACACTAAATTGCAATCTTAACCTCCATTTGAAGTTTTAATCTAAATATGGGCACTTTCGTGATTGACTTGGCAGTAATAGCCCTAATCCGTTGAAACCCGTCAATTCTCACTTTCTTATTGTGAGAATCGTGGAGATCCTGTTGGGAGCATAAAGTTGTCTGGTGGAGTGTTATTGTAACTTTATATTAACATTATTTTGTTCGGAATATGGCCATAAAAAGTAAAGAGAATACTTTCTCATTGTTTTTATAGCGACTTGTCAATACGTTTGTATTAGATTATGGTTTGATATATTGTTTTGTTTCATCATCAACAAAGTATAAACATTTTTTTATAATCAATAAACCATTTAGTTTTCGAACTATTTTTGGATGGGAAATATGTCAAAAATCGTCGAATTAAACCGCTTAAACCCGTATATCTAGTTTTGAATATCATATACACTCCATAACAACTTTTTGAACTATATATCATCTAAAATGAGATCAATATACATTAAATATTGTATGAAATCTTCTACAATTATTTAATTGTTAATTTGATTCCTTTTACAATAAATTAAAATGAGATGTAAATATAAGCATGTACTTTTTACCATTCAAGTTAGCTAAAAAAAATAGCATACATTACTTCATTAAAATACTATACATTTTAAAAATTTATTATTAAATAATGATCTTTAGTCTTATATTAATTATTACAAATAATATCATAAGAGCTTGTTCGAGTTCCATCTTCTGCCTAAAATGTATTTTGATAGAGAATGCGTGGAAGTTGCAGGATATTAGTTTTGGCTAGCGGGTAGTGATTTGGCTATGACATCACAAGTGCCTTTTTCCAATATACAAAGTACGATATTTTTTTGTTATTTGATTTTAAATTTACATCTTTTGGGTTACATATATTTAAATTTACATCTTTTGGATTAAAAAATAAGAAATTTTTTTGAGTTTAAATATAATATTATTGTATTGAAGAATGTATAGTTGAAAATAAGATAGAGAGAAATATATTTTGAAAATAATGGAGACCTAACTTCTATATGTGCGTGTTTATATATAGAGAAAATTAATTTCATTTACAAACAAAATAAGTAAATTTTATATGGTTAAAAATTAAAGTATGTCAAATGAGCTCTATATGTCTTTATATTCTTATAGTTTACTGTAAGAAAATTAATAGAGAAGAAATTCTTATAATTTCTTGAATGGTAAATTGATATCGTCTTTCCTTCTTATTTTTGCTTAAAATTGTACTTTGTTGTAGTTTATTCATCTTTACTTTATTTTTCTTGTTTTTATTATGGTTTATTGTAGGTTCAATATGATATGAGCATGCAAAGGTTTTGAATTCCCGTCTTGTCACTCACCACTTATTTTAAAATAGTGCACACGTCATAGATTTTCACCTACACGTGAAGTGACATGTTGACGAAGAAACTTAAATAAATACATATGTTTTCTCTCTAAAAACTTAAAAGATTTTAGAAAGGGTGGTCAAATATTAACATTCAATTTACAACCCAACAACTACAAGATCCAAAACTATACGTGCTTTGGTTGATCGCTCATTGGTTGTTGACAAATCGTTTCAGAAGCATGGAAGGAATTCTTCATTTTCCCTTTTTTTTTTTTTTTTTTTTTGAATATTTATCTTCGAATAACCCACGACATTTACCAACAAAAGGTCCGATGACACTCCAACTTGAATGTGTGTAACTATCTTGTGACATGTACTGAACTTTGCTAGGGAGAAGTGGTAAAGAAGATAAATGTTACATATGTGCTTTTTTTCCTAGTGTATATGAGTTACTTAAGGATGAAATATCTAGTGTTTGCGTGTAAGTTCGACCAATTAGACAAAATGATCGATTAGCCAAGTATTTATGGGCAAAATTAATGTTAGCTATTTATAAAAATTATAGAAAAGCTCATTAATCTATACTGAATCCTTAAAGTGTACTTGGAAAATAAGTTATTCAAAAGTAATTTAGACATGTTTGACAAAACTTTTGAAAACTATAAGTTGGTGGATTCCAGGAAATTTGTGGTTAAAAGTAGATAAAAATTGCGAGTCCAGTAAATTGTGTGGTTAACATTGATGTTTGACGACTAACTTATAGTCTCAGAAAAGATTCAATGAATGTGAATTTAAAAGGGTTCAAATCCGTTTGACTAAGCTAAAAAGTTATTTTTTTGATGATTTTGACCTCCCAACGGATTATACATGATGAATTTATTTCAACCCTTGGATGTGAGCCATGAAGAAATTTATCTCTTGATCTTAAATCCATTTGAGATTTGAGGTCAAAATGAAATAGACATATTTGGAGATTAAGCTTTGAGTGATATGATGTATATATTTGTGAAATACACGTTTCGCATGAAAATGCAACACATAAAAATTTAATTCTCAGTGGATCTTCCTCTATCAACTGGAAAGTAAATAATGTTAAAACTGTCGGTTTGACATTGGAAATAACTGGGATGCAATCTAATTTCTGGTATTTGATGTAAGTTAAATATATTGATCATACTTAGTTTTCCATTGTTTTTCTTTATTTTTTTTCTAAGTTATGAATTCTATTTTAAGCACTAAAAATATAAATTAGAAAAAAATTCCATTCTCTAAAAATTTATCCGTGAATTGGTTCGACATAAACTAATTGCAGAGAAGACTCTAAATTCAAGTCTTGTCGTCATTAATTATAAAAGTCCTACGAATCATATCTGTCGGTTAATTTAGAGACAACTTTATCGCTTTCATGCCAAACCTTCTCTTACTTTTTTTCAATCACTTCAATAACCACCA
Organism: Fraxinus excelsior; assembly: GCA_019097785.1. Lineage (NCBI taxonomy): Eukaryota > Viridiplantae > Streptophyta > Magnoliopsida > Lamiales > Oleaceae > Fraxinus > Fraxinus excelsior. Next base: position 24,158,434 of record CM032638.1, read on the forward strand.
TTTTTTTTTAGTTTCATATTAATGATTAAAAAGGAAATAAATCAAAATCTTTATAAATTTCAATAAAATATAATGGAGAGATTGTGTCTTTATTTAGCCTTCATTGATTCATCCACAACTAGACACTAAAATATTCCAACTACAAATAAAGAAAATTCGCAACTTTTTTGCCCTATAAATACAGTTGTTGTGAAACACTCAAATCATCAAAATTTAGCTTCCTCTTCCTCTCTTTTGATCTTCGTTTCTTGAATGTCACTTTTCATTAACTGCTATAATTTTCACGACTATAAGAGTGGGGTGGTGTTGATGATGCAGCTGACAGAAGATAGAGAGCACATATGATGAGTATATAGTTAGTCTATATCTCACTCTTTGTGCTCTCTATTCTTCTGTCATCGCCTTCTGCCCCTCACTTTCTTGTATTTTGTTGTATGAAAAAAAAAATCCATATATATCTACATCTTCATCATCTTAGCCAGTATAAATAAGCTGTAGCCTCCTTCCAGATCTCTGGGAACGACATGCTTGATGTATGCAATACGACGAAGTCTGTCTACAGCAATACAATCGAACGTGCTACAAGTGTAAGTGTAATTTTTTCATTTAAGGAGGAAGCAGTGCGATGTTGTTGACAGAAGATAGAGAGCACTGATGATGAAGTGTATGAAGCCTGCATCTCGATCCTTTGTGCTCTCTATTCTTCTGTCAGTACCCTCAGGCCCCAAGTTTGCACCATGTAGCAAAGAAGGGTGCCACCCGTTGAAAGGAAAACTGAGAATGGAATGATGTGTTCATTCTTAGTTTTTTTATAAAGCCTTTCTCCATCTTCATTTGAGGGCACACCAACATAAGAGAAAAAAAAGAGAGAGAGAGAAATCTGGAGAGAGAGTAATGCAAGAAATCTTTGATAATAGAAATATAGAAAGAACCCACCCAATTGAAGGCGTAAAACTGCAGCCTTCGGTTTAAGAAAATCTATGATCTTAAGACAAAGCTGTAGATATCCCCTTGATGATTCTGTAAGTCTTCATAAAATAGATTAACTCTGTTTGTGTGGGTTTATAGTGATATGATTACTTCACTAATTCATTTGAATAGTTCCCCAGTGATTTAAAATATGAAATGTGATGAACTATAGAAATTGACTAGGGGCCGTTTGGGCCGGATAAAATCCTAATTTTAATTTAAGTCAAAGTCAATCAATATCAATCACATCTTTCATGAGTCCCACATCTTTTCAACCACACATTTCAAAAACTTCTATCACAATCCACTTAAAATCTGATTTTAATCTACATCAAATACTCTCTAGGCATTTATTCTGTTTAGCCATAATGAAAATCTACCGATAGTTAAATTGAATTATTAACAATAACGACAGAAGATCTTTTCAAGTTGCCCATCATTAGATACATGTATATATGTTTGACAGGAATCCCAACAATCTATAAACTACTTCAAATTAAAGGTGAGTAGAATATATTATTTTTGTGCCTTCTTGGAATGTTTGGATTTTATTTGTGAAATACATCGCTTTCATGGAAATATTGAGTGAAGATGTAATAGCTTGATTTGTTTGTATCGGGTTTAAGACAAAGCTCTAGAAAATCAATTTAACTACATAGGAGTTGTTTTATGCTTCTAATTCAAGTGAGAGTAATCTATTTCTAAGCGGGAGCTATCTAATTTTATTTATTCTCATTTCAATGATTCTTGGTTTAGAAATCCCTTACTTATATGTGCACAAAGAGGAAACATTGAGAGGAAATTGATAGAAGTATATGTGGAGTATAAAAACTTAGATCTATTTTTGAATGGGAGCAATCTAATTTCAATTATTGTTGGTTCAGAAAACCCTTTATCTATGAGTACAAAGAATAAAAATTGAGGAAATTGATGGAAGTATATGTGGAGTATAGAAATCTAGCCAAATCTGAGATGTTGTGGAAGTTCTAATTGGACATTAAACTCATTGAGAAGATTCAAATTATTGAAAACAAAATGAAAAACTAATGAGTTTATGATAGATAAAGTTCTTTTTTTTTTTTTTTTTGGAAAGGTTTATACTCAAATTGAGTGTATTGAGTTAGATAAACTTTTTTTTCATGAGGGTGAGATTCACTTTTGTACGTCGATACTAATCGTGATAGTGTGTTTAAATTTAGAATTACATCAAATAGACCTAGAGACTGTATTTTTATTCTCAATTGAGAATTGATTGAAGAAATCCACATGAATTGACTTGTATATTTCATGATAAAAGCTTGCTTAGTATTGTAGTGACTTTATAGTTTCACTCGTGATCTAATACAATTATCTTAAAAGTGGTACTTGAGTTTTAACAAGCTTTGAATCATGTACAAAATTGCTTCATGTGAATGAAGATCATTGTATTTATGTAAACATCTAATAGTAGATAGTAATTTTAGTTTTGATGTTGATGACTTTATATTGAGACCGTTTTGAAATAGATGTTCTCAATCTTTGAGACGAAATGCATAGGTTTAACAAATTGTATACTGTGTCAAAAAATTATTATAGTCTCTTGCTCCATCTCTAGAGTTGTATAGTATAAAAATTCTAGAATACTTCTAACTATAGAATTTCTACCCTATTGATACTCAAATATCGAAAGGCGATCCATGTAAGTCTTCATATATATTCAAGGACTCCATGAGTGCACAAAAAAATATTCAAAGAACAATATCTAGTACCGTTAGGAGTTAGAAGTATGTTATGATGTATAGTTGTCCGCATTTGTCATGCCATGGATCTAATCTGTAAGTGTCAATATTATCCTTGAAAATGATATTGAGATACCTGAAGGGTGCTGTTAGTTATTCTATTTGTAGTCAAGGGAATAACATATTATTAGACTTGTGCACTCTTGCTATATAAAGTAGTAACAAGTATAGCTTGTAGTGTATATTACGACATTTGAAGAAATTGTTTAATCTAGATATATTGAGCATCTAATTATACTGGTTAAGAATATAAGATCCATGATAGTTATACAACTATTTCATGTGTTGAGAATCTCAAGTATCATGATATAAGCAAACGCTCGATGATATTTCTGTGAGAGACATTTGAAAAAAAAAAAAAAAAGTATCTTCACAATATATCTACACAAATGATGATATATAATCATCATATTATGAAGATGTCTAAAGATACACTTGTTGGTGATGTTGAATCTCTAGAATTGCATAAGATATGGTACTGTGTATTCGAAAACTCTTGATTGAGTTTTGTGTATCCATATATGAACAACTTTGAGTTCAAGTGTAATTTGTCATTGTGATTACCAGATAATAATTTATATGTACATATAAAATATGACGAATAGTTTAAGATTGGCTCACTCACACGAGCAATTGTCTCAAATGATTTCGAGACTTATTGATATGAGACAAAGTGATTGTACTGTGTACATGATCTGATCGCCTCGATGAAATATCAAAATTATTGTAAGTAATCGAAATGAATTTTTGATATAGATTAAACATGTTTAGTGGCCAGATGGAGTTTTCAATTTGAGATAGCCCGAAGGAATTAATATAAGAACTCGAGTTAGGTATCGGGAAATACCTGAACTAAAATCTGTACGATTTTTTATTTTTAAAGAATACAAAATATACGATATATATATATATATATATATGGAAAAGTGATTGGTGGGATGAAAATGATTGAAACCCCAAGTGTTTAAAACGTCCACAAGAGCTAAGGTATAAATCAGGAGCCGGGATTTGTTTTGAAGGAGCGCACCTCCAGTATGATCAAAGGAGACTGTAGGAATTGAGGTCAGAAGTTCTACGGGGTAAACGGGTCTGGACCGTACTGTAAGTTTGTTTCGATATATAGTAGATTATTGACTAACAAAGTGTTCGGAGTATTTACCCACTTGATGTTTATCCGTGATCATCTTTGGTGTTCTTTACTGTTTTAATTATTGATTGTGGTATTCAAAATACGTTGGAAAACTAACTCAAAGTGTTACAATTATTCTAGAAATAGCCTTATCCAAATTCCAACATTTTCTATGTGAAAAATGCAATGAGAGTTTGGAGCATAACTTGCAGACACTCTTTAGATTTCTAAATACATTTCAATGATCATATATGATAATCTTGAACTTCTTCAAGGACTATACTACCAACCCAACTCTTTTGACTATAATTAGGATTCAATAACTCCTATTTTGATTTTGATAACAACTCAATTAGGACTTGATTTTGACTAAGAAAATTGTCAATTATAATTTGGACTTAACAGACCCCACCAGTTATTTAAATTGACTTGCATGGTTAGTTTTCCTCAAACCCAAGACTCGCATTTACATAAACTTTACTAGTAGAGCAAGCAGATTTTTAATGCTACTCTTAAATGATAACTTGTTCATTCAGTTAGTGAAACACATGGTTTGGTAGCTGTCTTATATTTTTAATCTGTGAATGTATAATTTCGAGATGAAATGATATTATAGAAGTTTATTTATTTTTTTCATTTAGATTCTTAACGATATGCTGATAATTTAAATGTGAAATGAAGATAACAATAAAAAGATTAGTAATTATTTCTATTTCCATTTAGCTAGAGTGTCATATACGATCCAATCCCTTGTCTGATAAAATTATTCTTAATTTTAATGATTTTTTCATTCAGTTTGGATGATGATTTTGTTGTACAAATCTCCATTCAAAGCATAACAGTATTCCACGCAATTAGAAGACTAGAAGTCACCTAAAATACCCATATCAAGCAAAGCATTAGATATTGATTAAAAAATTCATTTTAGCAAATTGCATATAAATGATTTGTCATGATTTATCTACTATTTAGAATGAGCTTTTTCAAGTTTTATGGGCTAGATCTTATGAGTCATGAACGTTTTTAATATGTTTATTAGTGTTGTCTTGAAGAAGTGGTGAGATGATGCAAATCATGGAAGGAAATGAGAAAACAAGGCTACTGGCATGGACTAAGGAGAAAAGAGGAATGGAAGGGGCAAAAGAGTCAAACCACAAGATAAGGGAAGGAAGAGAGGCACCCAACGCCACAAACGGACCGGACATAAGTGTGGCGCGGATCAAGGCAGCATGCAACAAAAGTGTGGCGCCGCGGCGCCACCTGTAGACGACATAATTTATTTATTTTATTTATTTATTTATTTTTTTGTCCAATTTTGAGTTCACAAGAAACCCTACATTCACACAAACGTGGAGAGGAGTATAAAGGGAAGTTATTGGCATTTTTTAAAGGGTTGCACATATTGAGAGAAAAAAGAATACAACACGAGATTGAAGAGTGCAATTCAAGGGGAAAAAATCAAGAAACTTAAGATTTGAAGTATTGAGTTGGAGAGGAAAAAATCTTGGTGCAAGATTAATTTTGTTTTGTGCATCTTTATTCAAAATTTCGGTGATGTATTCAATAACAACTTCTTGCTTTTCTTTTTTGTATTATGAGTAGTTGAGTTTCATATTAGAGCGAATAATGTAATCTACTTGAGACTCTTTTATTTCTATTATTCAAGATTTTTGTTATTTCATCGTACATGTGTTAATTTTTCTATGAGTTTAATACTTTTGGGAATCTTTTACGAATCGAGAGTTGAGTTTGAGATTTAGACTATATAGTAAAATTTTATAAATTAGTATAACGTGTAGAGATACATATATTAATTATTGTGATCATTATATGAATTCTTAGAACTAATATTTCGTTTAACTAAGATTAATTTGTATAGAGATATTTGATTGGATTAGTTAAATAGGTCCAATGAGAACACGAGATGAATAAATTGAATATAATAAGAGAATTCAATCAAACACTACAATAGACTCTTGAATCTTGAATTAAAATTAAAGATGATCAATGGGTGAAATTGTTTGCTATGATATCCGTTCATTATTTGAATCTAAATTGATCTTCGTGTGCATTTTGATTAATTTCAAGTGTTTAAGCCAAAAAATCACAACTTGTAATTCTTTATTTGTTTTCATCAAATATGAGTTAGAAAAAACAGATTGAGTCGTAATATATAATCCTCGTGAAAATGATAATCTGAACTCAAATGTCTATTATATAACCTGTTACAATATTGTACACTTGCGATATAAAAAAAATTTAACAAGTGTCGAACACGAAAATATCCTTTATCAAAGAATGCGATTTTCTAACCTAATTAAAATAGAAGTTTGATTCCAATTTCACCATTTACCCTAATCAATTCTAGTTCTTTAACAAACATCTTGACGTGTAAGATGATTTAAACGCTAACATAACTAGATGAAGTATGAATATGGAATCATGATCTCTATCCTTCATCCTTGATGACTATATTCTTGGTGGATACCTTTCTTTACATTTCATATGCACCATTTGCTTTGTAAACAAATTTTATGGAGTAATGTTATTCATCTTCACTGGGGTTACAAACACAATCTATGTGGCGTTAATGTGACATTAAATGATAGGTGAAATTAAATAAGTCATTTAATTTCATCTTTCATTTAACCTATCATTTAGAGTCACTTAAACTGTGTTTGTAAACACACTGGGGATGAATAACATTACTCAATTTTATGGGAAGTCCTAGTTTGGTAATCGATCGGATAAATGGTGGAACTGGGACCAAACTTTTAGTTCAATTAGAAGGTAAGCACTTATATATTTTTTGAAAATCGGAAATGTTATTTCTTTTGTTGTTTGAGGATATATATATTTGATTACGAGGATTGCCTTGTTGTTGAAGACATCACGAACAAAACTTTGATGCCAAGTAGGCTAGTTTACTTAACAATCACATATGAAGTCGTGAATTTGAAATAAAATTAAAATTGAGTGTTTAATAATTAATTACACCCAATCAAAAATTAAGTAGTCTCAATGACATTTTGAAAGGTAAGGTTTGAATACATGTTTGGCAAAGCTTGAGAAATTTATTTTATAGGTAAATTATAGAAACGTGTCCTAACTTTATAACAATTACAAATACTATTTTCTGTAACGATTAATTGGTCCTACCAGTGATCTACTTGTTCAATTAGTTACTCAATAACCAAATACCTTAGTGAAGTCAATGTTCGAACTGGATCTGGTCCGACCAGTTGTCTGCAGCTTGATCAATACTAACTGCCGTGAATTTGGAAGCATGCAATCATAAATTTTAGTTAGTATTTTTCTTTGTTGAATAAGTCGATAGTGGTTAGGATTTGCCCACTACATGAGTATTTTGTGAAAATGCCATGTTTGTTCCACATTAATTTAGCATCTAAATTCATTTTTGGACCCTAAAAATTTGTGGGTCCCACCCTGAGAGAGTTTGGTCAAAATATGTCGATGAAACCCCTCCCCAACGGTCATATTTTTACTTAAAATATCAGACAAACAGAGGCCAAGCGGGTATATACTCTACTTCTTAGATATTGATGCATGTTTGGTACGGCTAAAAATCAGATTTTAATTTAAATCAAAATCAAAAAATAAATATTAACCACATGTTTCATGGGTCCCACGACTTTTCAACCACACATTTTAAAAATTTCTATCGCAATCTACTAAAAGTCTAATTTTAATCTCCACCAAACACCCTCTGATTATTTTAATTTTCTATCTAAAGAAGTAATGAAATTGATGTTCATTGTTTCGAAAATAAAAACACAATTTTTTTATTAATCTCTTAGGAGCTCATTCGAAGGAAATCAAGACTTGACCAGTTTATGTCATTCTAATTTCTAAATAAAGTTCAACATATCCAAAAATGGTAAAATAATGAAAGTTAGAATTTCCAGACTCGTTTAATACCTAAGGAAAAAAAAAATGTACAAATTTATTGAATTAGTAGTCACAGAAAGTGGCTAAGTTTCTCGTCAACGGTAATGGAAGCAAATCAAAGTTGGGTGACTTTATTGTATCAAATTGAATGTGAGTGACTAGATATGTAAGCAAATCGAATTTGAGTGATGTAATTGCACCAAATTGAAGATGAGTGACATTGATACACCTTTGCTCAAAGTTGGATGACCAACAGTGCATTTAACGTGTTTCAAAATAGTATATAGAGGTAAAATGGGAGATAAAGATTTACCATTTGCTAACAGGATTAACAATAACATAATAATTCTTACATGTATTGAAAAATTAACATCATCATATTAGCTCTTACAATTTAAATTTTTAAATGGGTTTTTTCTTCGAAATATATGCTTGAGATTTGCAATGACCATAGGCCCATATGATTTAAACAGTCCAGGTATGGGAGGGACCACCTTGTAATAAGACACCATTTCAGGTCCATTTAAACAGTCCAGGTGTGGAGGGACCAGGTTGTCATAAGACAACAGTTTTAGGGCCCATTGTTCAAGCAGGCCAGGTAGAATTCAACTCCACGAAAACTTACACAAGAAGCACGAAAATGGAACAGAAATTTTTTGTATCTTTTTTGTACTCTTACGAATGAGAACCAACTTTTATGTTTACTAATTGCTTGTTTGGATTTTCATTATAACGAGATTATAATGAAAAGAAGTAAGGAATACGCTAAATTAAATGGGCCAAAACACAAAAATGCCCACATGTGACATGTTCTTCCTCCTCTAGTCGTCTATGTTCTTCACTTGACTCTGGTTTTCTTTTCTCCAATTAGTGGCGCTGGCGGAATTGAAGGCTTCGACGGACCCAGCACGGGCGGCCACCCCCCTCGCCGGGTGCTGGGTCCGTCCCTGACCAGTGTCATGGCTGCTTTTGAAGCACCGTTTAATAGTGAAAAGAGCTTTTATTCAGTTGGCCAAAATATTTTCTCACAACTGCATATGGAGCTTTATTGTAAACCGATTGTCGAGAGAAATATTCCATATTGATTAAGGAGAAAATAAATAGATTTAGGGATTGAACTACTTCTTTAAAAAAAAAAAAAAAAAACTAAATTTTAAGAGCAATTTCTTGAATTTAATGGCTAATGTGACCAAAGCACTAAATTAGTGTGGATGATTCTTTTGTCCCATTTTACTTTCAATTTTCAATTGTCTAGATTTTTGAAACTTGAATATCTAGTTGTAGGAATTATTGAGTAATTATATTATTTATGATTTTAATTGTGATATACATAGTTTTATTTATTTAATGGTTATAGAGTAATTAAAATAAGAAAATATCATAAGATTTAAGGCTTGAACTTGTCGCCTTATCATGCCTTGTACATGTTTGAAAAGTGAATAAAGTCTCACTAAAACATTGTAAATAGAAGTTTGATTCCAATTTCACCATTTACCCTAATCAATTCTAGTTCTTTAACAAACATCTTGACGTGTAAGATGATTTAAACGCTAACATAACTAGATGAAGTATGAATATGGAATCATGATCTCTATCCTTCATCCTTGATGACTATATTCTTAGAGGACACCTCTCTTTACATTTCATATGCACCATTTGCTTTGTAATCAATTTTTATGGGAAGTCCTAGTTTGGAAATCGATCAGATAAATTGGTGGAACTGGGACCAAACTTTTAGTTCAATTAGAAGGTAAGCACTTATATATTTTTTTGAAAATCGGAAATGTTATTTCTTTTGTTGTTTGAGGATATATATATTTGATTACGAGGATTGCCTTGTTGTTGAAGACATCACGAACAAAACTTTGATGCCAAGTAGGCTAGTTTACTTAACAATCACATATGAAGTCGTGAATTTGAAATAGAATTAAAATTGAGTGTTTAATAATTAATTACACCCAATCAAAAATTAAGTAGTCTCAATGACATTTTGAAAGGTAAGGTTTGAATACATGTTTGGCAAAGCTTGAGAAATTTATTTTATAGGTAAATTATAGAAACGTGTCCTAACGTTATAACAATTACAAATACTATTTTCTGTAACGATTAATTGGTCCGACCAGTGATCTACTTGTTCAATTAGTTACTCAATAACCAAATACCTTAGTGAAGTCAATGTTCGAACTGGATCTTATCCGACCAGTTGTCTGCTTGATCAATACTAACTGCCGTGAATTTGGAAGCATGCAATCATAAATTTTAGTTTGTATTTATCTTTGTTGAATAAGTCAATAGTGGTTAGGATTTGCCCACTACATGAGCATTTTGTGAAAATGCCATGTTTGTTCCACATTAATTTAGCATCAAAATTCATTTTTGGACCCGTTTTCAAAAATTTGTAGGTCCTACCCTGAAAGAGAGTGGTCAAAAAAATGTGGCTGAAACCCCTCTCAACAATCATATTTTCACTTAAAATACTAGACAAACAAAGGCCAAGCGTATTGTAGACGATAAATTCTACAGTTAAAGAAATTGAGTCGGTCAGGCCACTAGCAATCCTGCGAAAAAGTGGAGCGAAGAAGAAAGACCGTAAAAAGATCTCAAGGGGACACCGGTGTGGTGCCGGCCGAAGACCCTCCGACGGTCAAGTCAGAAATGTTTGTTCAGAATTATCGATCGAAAAAAGAAGAATTAATTCAGAGTAGAGTATTCGTTTTTCTGTGTACCTGAACATCAGACTGACTGCGGTATTTATAGCAGCGGGTCAACCGTCTAGGCGTGATTGACGAGGACTCTGTGAGATTTGTTGGTTGGAACTGATAAGATCCATTCGGTTGAGATATCGAATCTGTTTTTGAGATAACTTCTATTTGATTTGGTCAGATCGTGGGGCCCGATCGACAGAACGAACTGGGCCAAAATATGTTGCATTTATCAAGTGGACCATCTATAGGCCTCGATTCTGGACTTGGGCCACTTGGGCTAGTGGAACAATTTTGACCACTACAGTTAGTCCCCCACTCTTTTATATGAGTTCTACTCGAATGAAAGAGTAATTTGGGCTTCAGGACCGATCACACCTATTTGTTGAAGGTGGGTTTTGATCATAGGCCGGACCGTCTGATCACACGGTTTGGAGCAGTGGTAGAATGAAAAGTGTTGTGATGTCATAGCACGCTTGCCTAGTCGTGCGATACTCGAGAGAACGAAGCATTGCCCGTCGAGTTGTAAGATTTTTTATGATGTCTTTTGCTTTTAAGTCGTTTGGTTTTTGGTACCGTATGAATTGGAAACCATTTGTAACGACTTATGGCTCGGAAGCCATGCGACGTGTTTTGGCAAATTTCCGCACGACTGATCGAGCTATACGATTTTTGAGAATCGAATGGCTCAAAAGATCATTACATTTTATTCGTATTATTTAATAATAATTTAACGCTTTACCGCACGGCTCGAAAGCCGTGCGGTTTCTATTACCACACGGCAAACTTGCCGTGTGGTTTTAACTAATAATTGTGGCATGCATGCCATGGTGGCATGCATGCCACTTGGTGCATGCATGCACCAAATTCTTCCACTCGGCAATCTGCCGAGTGGAAGATATATTATATATATATATATATATAGAAATATAGGAATATTTAGATTGCACGACATACCAAGGGTAGTTAGCTAATGTCTATAGAAAATTGCCAATCCGTCTAGACCGTGCGATGCGTTTTGTGGAGAGTATTAGCCGATCGATAAATATCCATCTAGTGCACACATTTGGTTGATGACTCTAAGCAGATTTGTGAATTTTACGTATTCAACTCGTATAGCGAGCCAATTTTCACTACTTAAAGCTTCATCATCCAATTCTCCTAGCAACTTGTGTAGGACTTTAGGGGGGCCTCAAAGATTTTGGTAAGTTTCTTTCCTCCATTCTTCAAGTTCTTGCCTTGTTCTTGAGTGTTCTTCGAACATTTTTATTCAAAGTTCTTCAGTGGCTGCATCAACTTTGATTATGTGTTTGTAATGTTTGATCCATCATAGGGTGAAGTAGTTAGTGGGTAGTTGTTTTTCTTCTTATTCTTTAAGGAGAAATGGATTGGACCGATCATCGGGATGTTCCGTACGGAATACCAACCGATCCCTTGCCAACCGGAGGTGGGAGTGGGTCTAGCAATCTTGATGAAAACTCATTGCTAAACAATTATACTAGTTTGAATCGTCCAGATGGGCCGACATTGGCCGGCTTTGTTGGTGGTCCGGGGATCTGCCCATCATAAGCGATCGATCCAGAAGGTGCAGGTATCACAATTGATCCGATCGACCCAGGTCTTGACGGTGGCTATTTAGAACATGGTTTTTATGAACATAGCCATCCAAGTGCTAGCGATATCTTGTTCACCAAGAACATACCAAGCAAGATGAGGGAGAGTGACTTATTAAGAATTAGGGATTCTTACGGTATTCCAGTGTCCGTTCAACTTCGCTTACCACGGCCGCACGAAAGAGTTTCGTGGAATGTCCCAGGCTGGACCTTTTTTTATAAGTTGCCATTTAAAGATGGCTTCCGATTTCCTATTCCTCACATGGTTGGGATGATGCTGGAATATTTTGACATTGCACCCAGTCAACTCATGCCTAACTCTTGGCGGTTGCTGTTGGCTCTCCAAGTCCTGACCGGTCAGCACGATATCCCATTTGGCATACCCGAGATGTTGCACTGTTACTTTATAAAGGAGCATGATGGTGAGAAAGGCCGATTTTCCTTAAATGCAAGGAAGAATACCGAGCGATTGATAACTGGACTTTCCTTGGGAGATAAAGGTTGGAAAGCGATTTGGTTCAACAGGGGAATTACCATTTCCCCTCAGCATGGTCACGCGGTAAGCTTCGGATATCGCTTACTTTTGACGTGCTTTACTGATTCAAGGTCCTTATTTCATTTTCTTGCAGGTCTTCATATCAGCACACGGCCCGTCGAAGGCTTGTTTGTGAAAGAGCGAATTTCGAAGATCTTAGCGATACCCAAAGCAAAAAGGGACTGCCAACTGCTTCTATCTTCGGACGTTCTTTCTTCTAGTGGCTTGTGGGATCATATTTTGGCAGAATCACGAGGTGTTCCTTCTGATTTCCCAAGACATGAAATCCCTATTATCATGATAAAGAGAGGTATGGAAATTCTTGGTAGTGATCTTCCTTTAGTCGGTCCGTTTACCTCGACTGAACGTGAGATTGCAGATCAAATTACATCGAGAGTGGTAGGGTCTTCGCTTGATGCTCTGGAAAGGAGAAAGGCAAAAGAAAATTCTAAGAAGTTTTCTCCTATTACCTCGCTAGCTGACAGCCCTACAATTTTGTCCGATGATTTCTTGAGCTAGACCGAGCCGACTAAAGTTCCTTCCCCGTTAGTTCGCAAACGCGGTCGTCTAGGGCCTTTACCGACAGAAGATGATTCGATCGTGCTTACCTTTCCCGCTGATTCATCTGCATTCTCTAACCCGAGGGTGGTGGCACTTGGCGAAGGTTTATTATTTCCTGAAGACCGGATACGCTATGAACAACTTGGACCAGCAAAGGCGGCTGAGAACACGATGGCCCAGATTTTCCAGGTATATCATTTTTTTCTTTCTTTCTTTCATGTACTTACTATGGATAACTCTTTTGATGCGACTTATCTCGTTGGTTCCAGGGTCCGCAAGGTGTCATTTTTCAGAAAGATGAAGCTATCAAGCAGGCTAGAAAGGTGCGCTCTTTGCAGGACACAAACACTTCATTACGTGGAGAAGTCGAAAGTTTGCGGGTTGGGAAGAAAGACGCTGACTTTGCTGCTAGAAAGGCGATAGATGAGCTAGCCACGATGGTTCGTGAGAAGCTCGCATTGGAAGAGGAGCTTGCAAACTTAAAGAAATCTTCTGGGGCTCAGATTGCCTCTCTAGAGGACCGTTTGGAGAATTGTCAGTTGGAGGTTGAAATAGCCACTAGGGCCTTTCTTATGAATGATTACAAGAAAGGCAAACACGTTAACTGGGATGTGGACAAAGCGATTGCTGATTATGCTGAATTGTGCTAGCTGCTTGGTATGCCAAATATGGTAGAAGAATAACTCGAAGTCGGGACTTCGTTCGGCGATTGAGTCGGGACTTCGTTCGGCGATTGAGTCGGGAATGCTGATGATGGGGGAGCCTGAATTCCTTTAGTAGCACATTTTCCAATTGTGCTTCCTGGATAGCTGCCATTTCCTTTCAGACTTATGTACTACTACTTGTATGGACGTATTTAAACTTTTGCATTTTCAAGTTATGTAATATGTACTGGGGTCGTATGCTGAAACTTGATAAAATATCAAACTTTTGGAAATTTTATTTGCAGTACACAATCACAATGTTCAAATGGAAAAATCAAAGTCTTTTTTTTAAAAAAAGATAAGACTCATACATGCTCTTTTTTTTTAAAGAGCTCGACTGATCTATTCGATTTGGCGCGGAATATTATTGGATGTATTGTAGGCCATCCCAATTTAAAGCAGATAGGTCTTCGTTCGGATCGTCATACGACGATGGCAAAATCAAACTCGTACATATGGCTTGAAAGCAACCGTGGGGTCTTCGTCCAGATTGGCATATGGCGATGGTAGAATCAAACTTGTAAAATGGCTTGAACGCAACCGCATAGTCTTCAACCAAATTGACTCGGTAGAACTTACGGGTCACTCTTTATCGACCAGTCTCTAGGTTCTTAGTAGCTTTCGATACATGTATGGGGTTTTCCTTTTCTACTTTTGAGTCTTTCCATGTCCTTGTTGATGGGGAATTATTGATCTACAATGAATGAATCGTGTGATGGGACGGTGGCATGTTTGGTCCATGCGAAACTTTATCATCGATCATCCTGAAAGCAAAGAAGGTTAGGACCGTCGATGGCATTTCTGCCATCGGCTCTCCGATACTTAATTTAGTGTCGATCCAGACGATAGTAAATAACTTGAAAAGGAAAATCACAAAATTTTTAAAGAAACAAAGATGATATCCTGTAATGGGATAGCGGCATGTTTGGTCCATGCGAAACTTTATCATCGATCATCCTGAAAGCAGAGAAGGTTAGGACTACCGATGGCATTTCTGCCATCGGCTCTCCGATGCTTAAGTTAGTGTCGATCCAGACGATAGTAAATAACCTGAAAAGGAAAATCACAAAATTTTTAAAGGAACAAAGAGGATATCCTATGATGGGACAGCGGCATGTTTGGTCCATGCGAAACTTTATCATCGATCATCCTGAAAGCAGAGAAGGTTAGGACCGCCGATGGCATTTCTGCCATCGGCTCTCCGATGCTTAAGTTAGTACAAGTAATGAGTGTAAATGAGAACGCAAGAAATGAAAAGAGTTTTCTAGAAGGCTTAGAAATGATATTTGCGAAGATGAATGGCGTTCCAGCTGTTGTTGATATCTCTATCGTCCAGGCTACGTAACTTGTAAGCTCCTTGTCCAACGACCTTCGTGATCAGGTATGGTCCTTCCCAATTCGCTGCAAGCTTCCCTGCACCTGCTTCCCTGGTGTTTTGGAATACTCTTCGTAGTACCCACTCGCCTTCCTTGAATGTTCTGGATCTTACTTGTCGGTTGAAGTGTTGGGCCATCTTTTGTTGATAAGCGGCTGTACGAACCAATGCTCTTTCCCTCGCTCGTCCACCAGATCTAACTCGTGAAATAATTCAACTTGGTTCTGCTCATCGGTCGTCCATTCACACCGGAACGTCGGAGTGCCTGTCTCTACTGGTATGACCGCTTCCATGCCGTAAGCCAATGAGAATGGAGTTTCGCCAGTTGATGTCCGAACAGTGGTACGATAGGACCAAAGGACTCCAGGCAGCTCGTCTGCCCATTTTCCCTTAGTGTCAGACAGTCTTTTCTTTAACGTCTTCATGATAGTCTTGTTCGAGGACTCGGCTTGACCGTTGGTTTGGGGATACCGCGGAGTGGAGAAGTTTAGCTTGATGTTCCACTCTTTGCAGAAATTTTGAAACCCCGTGCTTATGAATTGTGACCCGTTGTCAGTAACTATTTCTTTTGGAAGCCCGAACCTGCACATCACATTTTTCCAAACAAATTGAATAACTTCGCGATCACGTACATGTGGGAGTGCCTCAGCTTCAATCCACTTGGTGAAGTAGTCCGTGACTGCTAGCATGTAGACACGTTGTCCTGGAGCAGTTGGAAGTTTCCCCGACAATGTCCATCCCCCACTTCATGAAAGGCCAGGGTGAAAGAATGGGGTTGAGCCGTTCGGGAGGGAGGTGCGAAACATCGGCAAATCGTTGGCATCGGTCACACTTCTTGACATGATTAAAAGAGTCGGCTCTCATTGTTGGCCAATAGTACCCGGTGTTGAGTGCACGGTGCGCTAAGCTTCGGGCTTCCGAGTGGTTACCACATTCCCCTTCGTGAAGTTCGGCTAGGACATATTCGACTTCTGCATTGTCGATGCATCGGAGATAGGGTCCAGAGAACGATCTTTTGTACAATTCGCCATCTATGATACAAAATCTGGCAGCTTTAGCCTTGGTTCGGCGAGCTTCATTCTTGTCTAGTGGTAATTCGTCATTTTGGAGGTATCTAACAATCGGCGTCATCCAAGATTGCTCTTCCATAGAATGGAAACTTTTAGTTTCGATTGGCTTTCGAATCGCTGGCCATTGCAGGTAGGTCACTGGGATGACCTTGCTTTGTTTTGTATTCATAGCTGCTCATAGGCTGGCTAGTGCATCTGCTTGGACGTTTTCGATCCGTGGAACCTGAGTGATTTGGAATTCCTCGAACTTGTCACAGAGCTATTTGACAAACTCTAGGTAAGATGTCATCTTTGCATCTTTGGCTTGGAAGGCGCCTTGGATCTGGTTTACGATGAGTTGAGAATCGCTGCGGACATTTAATCGAGTGACTCCCATATCTTTCGCCAAGATCATCCCGGCAATGAGTGCTTCGTACTCCTCCTCATTGTTAGTTGCCTTAAATTCTATCTGATTCCCTTCTGGTGATGTCAAAATGATGCCAGGCCTGCACCGTTGACGTTGCTTGACCCGTCCACCTGGAGCATACATGTGCCCATCATTGATCCGCTCGTCAAGCAAAGAAGCTCCTTTTGGGCTAGGGCCTGAGTGCTGGGAGCAAAATCAACGATGAAATCTGTAAGTACCTGAGATTTTATGGTAGTACGGGGTGCAAAGGAAATGTCATATTCACTTAATTCGACGGCCCATTTGGTTAGTCGTCCGGATAACTCTGGTTTGTGGAGTATCTGCTTGAGTGGGAAGGATGTTACGATGACCACTGAATGGCTTTGGAAATAAGGCCTTAGCTTTCGAGCTGCGCTAACAAGTGACAGAGCTAATTTCTCTAGCTGGCTATAGCGGGTCTCTGCATCGAGCAATGTCTTGCTGACATAGTAAATAGGGAGTTGCTTTCCCTCTTCTTCACGAACTAAAACAGCGCTAACAGCCGCTTTCGATACTGCTAAATACATGTAGAGTTGTTCCCCATCTTTCGATTTTGACAAGAGCGGAGGTAAAGTTAAGTATCGTTTGAGTTGCTGGAGCGCTTCTTCGCATGCTGGAGTCCATTCGAAAGTTTTGTTCTTCCTCAATATGTTATAGAATTTTTGGCATCTCTCAGAAGATCGAGAAATGAACTTGTTAAGAGCTGCAAGTCTCCCAATAAGCCTTTGAACGTCCTTCATGCAAGTCGGAGATGGGATGTTTATAATTGATTGGATCTGGTTCGAGTTTGCCTCGATTCCCCGCTGAGTTACTAAATAGCCTAGGAACTTGCCAGAGGATACTCCGAATGAGCATTTGGACGGATTGAGTTTCATGTTATACTTCTTTAGAACCTCGAAAGATTGCTTCAGGTGGTCTATGTGTTGCTCCGCAATCAAGGATTTCACTACCATGTCGTCGATGTAGACCTCCATGGATTTTTCGAGTTGATCAGCGAACATACGATTCACCAGCCGTTGATATGTTGCTCCAGCGTTCTTGAGTCCAAATGGCATGACCTTGTAGCAGAATGTGCCTCGCTCAGTCACGAAGGCAGTTTTTTCTTGGTCAACTGGGTGCATTAGGATCTGGTTATAGCCGGAGAAGGCATCCATAAAACTTAGAAGTTCATACCCAGCTGTTGAGTCGACCATCATGTCGATATGTGGGATTGGAAAGCTGTCCTTCGGACATGCTTTGTTCTAGTCTGTGAAGTCGATACAGACTTTCCACTTTCCATTCTTCTTTTTCACGACGACGACATTAGCGAGCCAATTGGGTAATGGACTTCTCGTATGGAGCCTGCTTCTATAAGTTTTTGTACCTCTTCATTAATGATGTTGTTCCATTCAGGGGCAAACTTTCTTCGCTTCTGTTTGACAGGAATGTACTGGGGGTCGACATTCAATTTGTGCGTTATTATCTCCGGGTCAACGCTGGTCATGTCTGTGTGAGACCAAGCAAAACAGTCATGGTGTTCTGTGAGAAATTCGATGAGACGTTGCCTGAGCGTTGGCTCTAACCTTGCCCCCACTTGAGTTTTGTGTTCTGGAAGGTCGGGGTGGATCTGTACTTCATCCAGCTCTTCCATATCCGGATGGTCTAGAACGATGTGCTGAAATTGCTGTAATTGATATAAGGGACGTCGATCAGAGCGAAGTGAGTTCTGGTAGCAGTCTCTAGAATCCCTTTGGTCGCCATGAACTTCTTTTACCCCCCATTTGGTAGGAAAACGGAGTATTTGATGAAATGTCGATGGTACAGCCTTCATCTCGTGGATCCAGGGTCTTTCCAAGATAACATTGTATGTGATGGGCTATCTATTACGAGGAATCGAGTGTGGAGGTTAACTCCTTCTGCATAAACAGGCAGCACAATCTCACCCAAAGTGTTCTTCTGTTCGCCAATGAAACCGATTAGCACCGTCGTCCGACGAGTGATGTTTTCTTCTGGAATCCCCATTGCCTTAACGGTTTCCAAGAAAAGTATGTTTGCACTGCTACCGTTGTCTATCAAGATGCGCTTGGTTAAACAATTGGCGATGTTCAAAGATATGACCAGAGCGTCGTGATGTGGATTGAGTAGTTTTGTAGCTTCTGAGGTAGTGAAGCTAATGATCTGAGGTGAGTCTGACCCGCTTTCTTGGTTGAGATTCTGGCAAAGGTGAATTGCTTGACGAGCGTGCCTTCGTGCCGCGGCCCTCGTTATCCCACTACCTTTTGATCCACCGGTGATAAAGTTAATAGTTCTATCATGTGTAGGCGCGACCGCTGGACTGGAGCATGGCTTACCATGTGATTGTTGTTGCCGTCTGGCAGCATTCATTCTCTCTTCCTTTTTCGGTCAGAAGGTCGGTGAGGTGTCCCCGCTTCAAGAGCTCTGCTACTTCCAATCTTAGGGCAATGTAGTCATCCGTGGCCATGGTCTGCGTGAAACTCACACCACTTAGTCTTGTCGCGTTGGTCACTCGAGCTTCTCATTTTTTCGGGCCAATTTACTGCGCCTCCCATATCCTTTAGTACTGCAATTAGTTCTACTGGTCTAATTGAAAGGTTGTATTCGGGAATCCCAACCCTTGTCCTCTCAGAAGTATGATCAAACGGTCTAGGTAGCTCTCTGCGCTTGGTGTCCCTCCTATCTGGGGAAAATAGGTTCTTGCAGGCAGTTTCTCAACCCTAATTTGCCGTCGTGGCTCTTCTTTGGGAGTTTGTCGTCTGGTGAAATTGAAGTTAGCATCATCTTCTTCCCATTTGATCTGTGCCCAAGCTTTAGCCAAGACATCCTCCATTGTACTACACGGATATTTGGTCAATTCCTTATACAAATCTGTATCTGGGAGGAGCCCTTTCCTAAAGGCAGAAACAGCAGTTTGTTGGTTGCAGCTAGGAATTGAAACTTTCTCCAGGTTGAATCGCCCGACAAATTCACGAAGTGATTCACTTCTCCTTTGCACTATATGATAGAGATCGTCGGACCACTTCACGAGTTTTCTGCTGCTTGCAAATTTCCCAACAAAAGTATCAGTTAGTTGTGCGAATGACGATATAGAGTTATTTGGCAGGTTTGTATACCATTGTATGGCCGACCCCATAAGACTGGAGCCGAACCCCTTACACATGCAGGCCTCGCGAAGGTCTCTTGGTATAGCAGCAGTAAACATTCTCTGTCTGTACTGAGCTATGTGATCGTCTGGATCAGCAGTCCCATCGTACAGTTTTATGTTAGGGAAGCTAAACGTTCTGGGCATTTCCACTAGGGCAATCTCGTCAACAAAAGGAGAGTCGGCGAAGCAACTGGCTGCACTCTTTTTTATTGGTGCGGGCATCCCAGGGATACGTTGAACCATGGCTTCAATTGCTGCTAACTTACGGGCAAACTCTGGATCTTGTCCGGTGGTAGGCTGTGGTTGTACATCTTCTGACCCACCGTTCAAAGGCGTAGCAAATTGAACATTCGAACCAATGGTCCTAAGCCCATTTTGGTCTGGCGGAGGTGTAGGCCGGGACGGACGTACCAAAGCTGGGTCGGACGCCAACGATTCTACCTTTTCTTGAAGGTCTCGATTTTCCATACGGATGGCAGCATTCTCCGCTTCTAATCTCTCCAATTTTTGTGAATTCTGCATTGTCAACGCGATAAGTTGTGCTAGTTGTGCAGTAACTTCGTTAGGCGGGGCTGTAGGATAAACAACATCATGTGGAGCAGCCGTCGACTGGGCTGGCTAGGTCGAATAGATTGGCTGTGTTATGGTTGGCAGAACGGCGACACGACTTAAGCTGTCTCCCTGTTGTCTTGTTGTTCCCGCCTCCTGGCTAATCATTCGTTCTACTCCTTGAAGAGGAGTTTCGTCCACGGCGTAATCTATAGAGTCATCCGCACGATGGAATTCAGAAGTTCCAGACATGGTGACTGACGAGTGAATGGTAAGAGCTTTGGTCGAAAGGAAAAAAAAAAGAATGATTGCTAGGGCCCCACGTTGGGCGCCAAATTGTAGACGATAAATTCTACAGTTAAAGAAATTGAGTCGGTCAGGCCACTAGCAATCCTGCGAAAAAGTGGAACGAAGAAGAAAGACCGTAAAAAGATCTCAAGGGGACACCGGTGTAGTGCCGGCCGAAGACCCTCCGACGGTCAAGTCAGAAATGTTTGTTCAGAATTATCGATCGAAAAAAGAAGAATTAATTCAGAGTAGAGTATTCGTTTTTCTGTGTACCTGAACATCAGACTGACTGCGGTATTTATAGCAGCGGGTCAACCGTCTAGGCATGATTGACGAGGACTCTGTGAGATTTGTTGGTTGGAACTGATAAGATCCATTCGGTTGAGATATCGAATCTGTTTTTGAGATAACTTCTATTTGATTTGGTCAGATCGTGGGGCCCGATCGACAGAACGAACTGGGCCAAAATATGTTGTATTTATCAAGTGGGCCATCTGTAGGCCTCAATTCTGGACCTGGGCCACTTGGGCTAGTGGAACAATTTTGACCACTACACGTATATACTCTACTTCTTAGATATTGAGGCATGTTTGGTACGGCTTAAAATCAGATTTTAATCTAAATCAAAGTCAAACAATAAATATTAACCACATGTTTCATGGGTCCCACAACTTTTCAACCACACATTTCAAAAATTTCTATCGCAATCTGCTAAAAATCTAATTTTGGTTTCCACCAAACACTCTCTGATTCTTTTAATTTTCTATCTAAAGAAGTAATGAAATTGATGTTCATTGTTTCGAAAATAAAAACACAATTTTTTTATTAATCTCTTAGGAGCTCATTCGAAGGAAATCAAGACTTGACCAGTTTATGTCATTCTAATTTCTAAATAAAGTTCAACATATCCAAAAATGGTAAAATAATGAAAGTTAGAATTTCCAGACTCGTTTAATACCTAAGAAAAAAAAAATGTACAAATTTCTTGAATTAGTAGTCACAGAAAGTGGCTAAGTTTCTCGTCAACGGTAATGGAAGCAAATCAAAGTTGGGTGACTTGATTGTATCAAATTGAATGTGAGTGACTAGATATGTAAGCAAATCGAATTTGAGTGATGTAATCGCACCAAATTATTGAAGATGAGTGACATTGATACACCTTTGCTCAAAGTTGGATGACCAACAGTGCATTTAACGTGTTTCAAAATAGTATATAGAGGTAAAATGGGAGATAAAGATTTACCATTTGCTAACAGGATTAACAATAACATAATAATTCTTACATGTATTGAAAAATTAACATCATCATATTAGCTCTTACAATTTAAATTTTTAAATGGGTTTTTTCTTCGAAATATATGCTTGAGATTTGCAAGGACCATAGGCCCATATGATTTAAACAGTCCAGGCATGGGAGGGACCACCTTGTAATAAGACACCATTTCAGGTCCATTTAAACAGTCCAGGTGTGGAGGGACCACGTTGTCATAAGGCAACATTTTTAGGGCCCATTGTTCAAGGAGACCAGGTAGAATTCAATTCCACGAAAACTTACACAAGAAGCACGGAAATGGAACAGAAATTTTTTGTATCTTTTCTGTACTCTTACGAATGAGAACCAACTTTTATGTTTACTAATTGCTTGTTTGGATTTTCATTATAACGAGATTATAATGAAAAGAAGTAAGGAATACACTAAATTAAGTGGGCCAAAACACAAAAAGACCCACATGTGACATGTTCTTCCTCCTCTAGAGTCTAGTCGTCTATGTTCTTCACTTGACTCTGGTTTTCTTTTCTCCAGTCAGTGGCGCTAGCGGAATTGAAGGCTCCAACGGACCCAGCACGGGCGGCCACCCCCCTCGCCGGGTGCTGGGTCCGTCCCTGACCAGTGTCATGGCTGCTTTCGAAGCACCGTTTAATAGTGAAAAGAGCTTTTATTCAGTTGGCCAAAATATTTCACACAACTTCATATGGAGCTTTATTGTAAACCGATTGTCGAGAGTAATATTCCATATTGATTAAGGAGAAAATAAATAGATTTAGGGATTGAACTACTTTAAAAAAAAAAACTAAATTTTAAGAGCAATTTCTTGAATTTAATGGCTAATGTGACCAAAGCACTAAATTAGTGTGGATGATTCTTTTGTCCCATTTTACTTTCAATTTTCAATTGTCTAGATTTTTGAAACTTGAATACCTAGTTGTAGGAATTATTGAGTAATTATATTATTTATGATTTTAATTGTGATATACATAGTTTTATTTATTTAATGGTTATAGAGTAATTAAAATAAGAAAATATCATAAGATTTAAGGCTTGACATTCTCGCCTTATCATGCCTTGTACATGTTTGAAAAGTGAATAAAGTCTCACTAAAACATTGTAAATGATAAAAGTCCTAAATCTTTTCATTTAGATCACAAATATTGAATTCCTGATCGCAAGTTACAAGATAATTTTTCCAGTAATATCTCTTTGGATCACCCAACTTCGGCTTTGTTATAAGAGAGATGCTACATTTACATCATTTTTACACATTAATTTTGACAGCCCTCTCACATGGAGGTGGGGTCCACAATCGCGGGGTCTCATCTCCATGTGAGAAAGCTGTCAAAATGACTGTGTAAAAAGGTTGTACATTTAACATTTCTCTTGTTATAATCTTAGCTCCATTGTCAATGGATGCCGCTTTATCAAATGCATCGGATACTTCAAGAGTCACCTTCGCAAGAGAACCAACACTAAGTACAACACCTTGTACTTGGTGGAGTATTTTTACACTTTGCCTTCATGGCTGTCAGTGAAGCAAAATAGGGGGATTATTCAAACTGGCCTGTTGATTCAGTCTATTTGGGATTTTCGTAGAAAAGTCTATTTTACCCTTAATGAAATAGGTTTCTTTATTGCAAGACATATCCTCTTATTCTAAAGTAGGTTTTGGATCTGTTCTATATTTCTTATATTTTGATTTTTAAAGTATAAATCCATTCTTTGATCTAATATATTAGCATAATCTGCTATTTTTTGTTCACATTCTTTTATAAGTTTAATATATTCTTCAGATATTTCATCTGTATTTTCTAGTTGGGATTTAATATTTTCTACTTTTTCAAATATTCTTTTTAACAAATCGTCTAATCCTTTAACTGTATATCCTGGCATGACTGGATATTATATAAACATCATCATAGTAATATAAACATCATGGTAGACAGTAATCCAAACATCATGAATAATCATAAACATTTATAATCCCTGCGATTCTCTAAGATCTTAAGAAATTCTTTCAAACTTTAACAAGAAATAGTAGTTCTACCTTAATTTTAATCTGGCTCTTTATTCTTAGAATCGAGTGACCTTCAGGCTCTGAATGTGCAAATTGTTTCCTTCAACGGCCTCCTGCCTTAACGGAATCCTTGCTATTCAGCTTCTTGCCTTCACTGTATCGTTTCTAAGGACAAATCCCTAGACTTGGATTAAAGAAAAACTGTTTTTGTTGTTAAAATAAGAAAGAAATTTCTTATTAGATCTATCAAGAATCTATGGGAATGAAAATTTAGAAACTCATTCTTCTATGTAGAAAATGGATTATTTATTGGTATTCTGAAATTGGTACAAAGATTATATCAAAAGACAGAAGTGTTTTTCTCGTAATATGAAAGCTCAAGTGTTTTTTCTCAACTCATTCTGCCTCTATCTTAGCCCAAAGACTTCTATTTATACTACTACATGAGGCTCGATTATTGGCCTCTTACATTATCCATTACCTCATACTCCATTAATGGAGTTCTATTATTACAACAGTTTCTTTACTACATAATTGTAGCTCTATTATTTCTTCCAGCTGTCCACCTTTCTTTCACATCTTCTTTTCCTCTATTGTCTTCATATAGAGTTTGTCAAGATTCTTCATGGTGGGGGGACCTCTTATCTTTATATTTTTGTCATCTTTTCACTTGGATAGCATGTGGGACATTCCCTCAATTGACACGATTCTTGTATGGTTGATGGACTTCTATGGATCTGATGGATATTAAATTTTTAGATATATTCTTTTAGAATTGAAGATTTATCATTTCCATTATTTGTCATGAGTGTCCATCCTTCATATTGGCATAAGCATTGAAATTTTTTATCATATAAATTTTTTGCCATGTTGTAGAGAACTTTCATCCCTAAGACTCTTCGGGATCTCATCCATGATCTGTTAATGTTTGGCAATGGCTTTCTATTTTGACCTACTTCAATCTGGAAATTTCGGCCTACATATCCAATTGTAATAATATGTTCTGCAGGATAATATATTCTTCCATCAATTTCTGGACTGATCGAGTAAAATTTAAGATATATTGGTCTTGGCGAACTTTGAAACTTCTCCTCGGAAGATATCATCAAATTTCTCAATTTCTTTTAAATCTTTTCCTGGATAAATTAAATCCAAGAATCCATAGTCTGCCGCCATTTTAACCATGTTAGGGTCTCCATCGTTTGTAATGATCATTCTTGAGTAAACATGTTCTCCTGGGGAGATGAAATATGATTCATCATCTTGTAGTTCATAGACAAGTTTTGCAAAAGCTTTATATTCTTCTTCTCTTGGTGTTAAAGGGGTTTCATCATCTTCATCTGCTCTGATTTTGATCACCCTTGTATGTTTATCATCATTTTTTATTGTCACCTTTCGGGGACTTTCCATGATTGTATCTCTTTTTATTTGACTGGGTCCACCGCTGCTTCCACTTGGTGTACCTGTTTGTATTCCCTGTTTGGTATTTTGAGATTGTGCTAAAGCATCAATCCCTGTATTTTTGGTATTTGTAGACTCTAATTGTGCTTCAAGAGCATCAATTCGGTCTTTTAATTCATTGGTAACTTTGGTATGGGACGCACTGATCTCAAGTAATAATTTGACATTATAACTTAAGGTTTCAGCTAATGCCTCCATTTCAATTTTATATCATCAGCTTCATCTTTGGCAAATGCTGCCGCATATTTTATTTCTGATATCTCCTGCTTGATATTATCCATCTCCGAACTCGATATTCCTGCTTAAAAAATCAGCAAGATAATTGTTTATACCTTTAATATGAATAATATCGAAATTATAAAATGACAAATATGCTTGCCATCTGTGCAATCTCCTATATTGAGGCTCCATTGACAACTTATTTTTAATTAATCCTGTAACATTAGAATTGTCAGTTTCAACAATAAACTTTTTAGATAATAGGAATAATGAAAACTTTTTTATTCCTCTAATAATTGCTAACAATTCTTTTTCATGAGTAGTATAATTTATTTCTGCTTGGTTAAAAGTTCCACTTGAATACCTGCAAATTTCATTTAAATCTGTTTTTAATATAGCTGCCCAATATTTATCAGAAGCATCTGTATTAACAACCAAATTATCCTTTTCATCTGGCAATCTTAATTTTGGTAAATTTTTGCATTCTTCTTTTAATAATTTAACTACTTCTGTATGTTCTTCACTCCATCCTTTAGTATTTGTTTTTCTAAGTAAAACTTGTATTTTATGTCTCTTTTTTGAAAGATTTTCAATAAATCCTTCTGCATAATTTAGACATCCTAAGAACTTTTGTATTTGTTCTTTTGATTCTAATTTATTTGGAAAGCTTTCTATTTTTTTAGATATATGGGTTTGTAATTTTATTCCTTTTTTATCTATTGATAATCCAAGAAAATCAATCTCTTGTTTTTCTATTATAGCTTTCTTTTTTGAAAGAACAATTCCTTCCTTTTTACATTCATTTATGAATTGTATTAAATGGGTTCTATATTCTTCTTTAGTATCAGAACATATTAATATATCATCAACATATACTATTAAAAATTCATCAAACTTTCTAAATATGTTATCCATTTTTTTTTTGATATATTTGAGGTGCATTTTTTAAACCAAAAGGCATTACTAACCATTCATATTTACCTTGAGGTGTACTAAATGCAGTATATTGTATACTATCCTCTTCCATTTTAACTTGCCAAAAGCCTGATTTACAATCAAACTTGGAATAATATTGTTTTCCTTTTGCAAGGTTTATTAGGACTTCTTTATTTGGTAAAAAGTATCCATCAAATTTAGTATATTTGTTTAATTCTTTATAATTGATTATCATTCTAGCATTTCCTCTAACTTGCTCAGAATGTTTCATGACCATAAAGGCTGGACTACTATGAGGTCCATTACTTGGTCTAATAAGTTTTTGTTCTAGTAATTCTTTTATTTGAGTTTTAAATTCTTGTGTATCTTGTATAGTATACATCATTGGTCTGACTCTAATTATAACATTTTCTGTTAGTTCTATTTTAGCTTTAGGATGGTATGGTTTCCAAAATAATAATGGATTTTCTCCACATGTCTTTTCTAATTGTTCTATAATTTTTTCTATACTTATTTCTATTTCTGCTTTTAATACTTTTTTGTATATAATTTTTGTATTTATGTCTTTATTTATTATTGGTTTTTTCTCCCATTTATCACCACGCTGGGCTGACTGAACTCTATATGGTCTAAATTCTCTTGGAATTTTTAATAAGTGTGCACATGGTGTTTGTAACATTATCATATAATTATTTTGTTTATAATATTGAAATTGTTGGATAAAGTCATTTCCTAATAGTATGTCACAGTCTAATTTATTATAACTATATATCTTATTTATTATTACTTGTTTACTTCCAAGTATTATACTGACTTTATCAGCACTATTAATTATTTGTGTACTTTCTCCTGTTACTCCTGTTATTTTTATTTTACTATTTTCATTCCATGATTTTATTAAGAAGTTTTTAAATATTGTTATATCACTTCATGTATCTATTAAGGCACATGTTGTTATATTTGTTTCTACTATAGTAACTTGTATATATATAACTAATGGAAAACTTATTTGATTATTCATTTATCTTTTCTCGCATAATATAGTTTGACCATTATGTGTTATATATAATCCTTCTCTTTTTATACTATAGTCTTTTAATCCATTTAGAAAACTTATTCCTAATAATATATGAGGATCTGTACTCATACTATTATCCATATAACATGGTACTACCATTTTAATTCCTCTTATTTTTATTGGTACTTTGACTTCTAACTCTGTAGTATGTATTTGTCCATCAAAATTTACATATCTATATGGTTCAACTTTATGAGTCATTAATCATTTATTTCTAATTGAAGCTATATGGCACTCACTTGCTCCTGTATCAATTAGTATATTTGGTCCTTCGATATATTCTCTTCCATTATAATATTCTCCTTCTATCTTCATATTTCCGGTATTTCTATGAAATTTGATTTCTTTTACATTGCTAGTTCCTTTTAAATGTTTCCTTGGTAATTTAAGGCTTGTTGACCTTTTAATTAACCTTCATCTCTAAACATTATGTTATCAGAATAATCATCTTCTTTATCTTCTGTTATTTCAGGTTTATCCTTGAGTATACTAAATTCATATTCTTTAGGAATTAAACTTATTTGTTTGCTTGGTTCTATTATTTTACTAATATCTTTGCATTCCTTGTGAACTTCTATGTATGGTTTTTTAGAGTATATATTTCCATAATTGGAGTTAGTAAATGTATACAAAGCTCTATATTCTATAGTCATAATCTTATCTCATGGTTCCATTATATCATTTATATGTAACTTAAAATGTAGTCCTAAGACTTCATTGAAATTTTTGTCTGTAATTGAGACACAATATTTTGGGTAACAAGTAAATATTAATTTTTGGTATGCCAAGTTTCCTTCTATAGTTCCTAAATGATTATCTTTTAAATTTATTATTCTTCCATCATGTAGACTTACTGTTAAAGGTGAATCTATTCTTTCTCTAAATAAAGATTTAAACATTATTTGTATTCCCGCTAGATAGACATATTGAATTTTTTCTCCTTGTCTTTTACTAATCTTTGCTAATAATTCATCTACTGTATTTTTTGTTAAAAGATTTAATTTATGTGTTCATTGAGTTGTTCTAACATTTATAGCTTTTTCAATTTTATGATACTCATTTATTGCTATTCTTTCTCTTTTCCATATCTTATCTAAGGCTTCCCATTTTCCTATCTTTAAATCTAAAGATAATTTTCTCATTTTCTTGAATTTGTTATTGTCAAATGTTACTTTTAATCCATAACCTTCTATTCCTTCATATTCTTGTTTATCTATATTGTCTATTTCTATTTCCTCAATTTCGTTATTCAGATTCTGATTCATTATCTTTTTCTGAGTCTGATTCGCTTATATATACTTTTTGATCATAATATTGTTCAATATCTGATATTTCACTTAATTCACTTTCTATATCTAAATATTCTTTTTGTAATATTTTAACCTTTTTCTTTTTACAGTCAGGGCTTATATATCCTATTTCTCCACAATTCCAACATTTACATTGGCTTTTATCTTTTCTATAAGGTCTGTTTTTTTATTTCCTATTTGGATTGTATTTCCTTTTATAATATATTCTCTTAGGCTTTATGTATTTTTTCTTAAAATTTCTAAATTTTTTAAATTTTTTATTTTTGAATTTTCTCTTAATATTTTTTCTTTCAGGATTACATCCTCATTGTGTAAGTTTTTCCATATCTTCACAACATATCTTAGTTAACTTTCCTGATTTTTTCATTAATTGTCTTTGTTGACATATGTATGCAAGTCTTTCAAATAAAAATTTTATTCTTGATTCTAAAGATCTAGGCGCTTCAGGATTTTCTTTAATATATTTTTCAAATTCTATCTTGAAATATATTCCCCATGTTCCTGGTAACTTATTATAGTACATATCTTTATATACATCTTGATTTTCATTACTATAAAATTGGGTGTAATAATATTCCTTAAATTCACATGTGTATTCTTTAATTTTACACATATCACATATTGTCAGGTTTATTAATTTTATCCTAGCATTTTCTTTTTCTTTTATTGCTTTTCCATCAAAATTTCTTATCAAATCTTCTCCTAAGAATTCATCTGAAATATAGTTTACTAATTTTTCTATACCTTCTTTATCTGATTCTATTATTTCTGTTTGTATATTTCTTCTTATTAGTGTTTTTGTATCATTATTTATTCCATCCCACCAATTTCTAACATCTCCTTCAAAAGATGCTACTAAAAAGTCTATTCTTCTTTCAATATTTTCCCATGTATCATCTTTGTTATATAAAAAGAATAATATCATTGAGTTTGCCCAAGTTTCTAAGGCTTTTTTAATATCTATTTTACAATCTAAGTCTAATTTTGCTCCTCCATGATTGACAGGTTTATCATAATTATCATTTAGTTCAAATCTATTACTGTATTTGTTTCCTTTTGGTGGTTGTCTATTTCTTATTGTTTCATAATATTGTCTATATGGTTTAATGTATATAGGTGCATAACTTTCATCTGGATCTAATATTTCTTGTTTATTAGAAGATTCTGTTTTATTTGGTCCTCCTCCAGTATTCATTAGGACTTGATATTCATCTAAATTTTCTAAACTTAATTGATCAAAATTTTCTATAAGTAAATCTAATTCTTCATTCATCTTTATCTTCTAGATTATCTTGATTTTCTTTAATTTCTAATTTTCCTATTGCTTTTTCTTTAAATTTTTCCATTTTTTTTTCTTCTTCTTCTATTATTTTTGGTAAAATCTTTTTCCTAAACTCATCATCCATGCTACCTGCTTCTATTCTTATATTTTCTTATTCAGTATGTTTTTTCCCCATTCTAGACATTTCTTTTTCTATAAGTTTTTTGTCTATTATCTTTTCTTTTCCTTTATTATTTTCTTTTATCTTTCTTACCTCAATTTTTAGAATATTAATATCATTTCTTACTTCTTTTATTTCATTATTTATGTTTTGAACATCATCTATTAATATTTTTATTAGTGTTCTTAATTCTTCTATATACTCACCAATTGACATTTATCTTTTTTTTTGATTGACATAAGTAATATGTTCTACATTCAGTATCTTTATAATCTTTTATTACTTTATCACATTTTTGTCTTACATAATTATTATTTGTTAATTCTTTCATTTTTTCGTAATAACTTGCTCTTATTTTATATCTTTCTTGTTTTAATTTTAATATTTGTTTTTGTTGTGAGTTTGTTATATTTCCAGGTTTTAAAAGTTCATCTTGTATTTGTAGATTTATTTCTCTTATTCTTACTAATTTTTTATCTAGAATTTCTTTTATTTCCATTAATTCCATTAATAATTTTTACAAATCATCTGATTCATATTTTTCTTTATAATATAAATTAATTTCTTCTTTCTCTAAAATTTCTATTATTTTCTCATATATATATCCTTCTTTTATTGATTCTATAATTAGCTTATGTAATATTTGTGCTTTAATTTCCATAGGTAATTTTCTAATTATTCTTAATGTTATTATTTTTGACTTATTAGGTATACGTTCTAAAAATATATAACTTCCTCTTTCTGTTTCTAATGTGTAATAATTATCTATTTTTATAATTCTATTACTCATAATTTTTGCAATATAACATCATTTCTTCTTTTTCAAGTTCAATAATAATTTTTTCATATATATATATTCATCTTTTAATGTTCCTATTATGAGGTTATCTATAATTTGTTCTTTTATTTCTTGAGGTAACTCTTTAATTATTATTAACGTTATTGTTTTTATTTTCTTAGGAATATGTTCTAAAAATATATTGCTTTCTTTACTATCTTCTATTTTGTAATACCAATCTGTTTTTGTAATTGTAATGTCCATGGTCTCTATGGCTCTGATACCATCAATTCGGGGGCTACTTAGAGCGAACAAAAATCAAATAATACTTAAAATCTAAAATCTAATTAATTTTTAAATAGTCGTATATTCTATGTATTCTTTTAATTTATCAAATTCTAATCTATTATTAGTTATAGATATATAAAATCTTAAAGTTAAATTGAATCTTAATTTCTTGTACTCTCGTGGTAATTTATTTGTGATAGGTTTCCTCATCTATAAATTTTTAATTAAATCTTCAAAATCTAATAATGTTTGAGAATTCATAATATCAAGATCTGTTATTATATCTATATTTGATTCAAAAGGTATATTATATTTTAAGATATTCTTTTTCCTTTTTTTCTAATTTGTCTATTATATCTTATATATCTTTTATTATTATAGATCTAACAATTCCTCTGACAAAATTCTCTATTAAATTTTCTTTAAAACATTTTAATATTTCTTGAGCAGCATATAATTGTTCTTGATATCCTATTTTATCGATTTCATTTTCAAATTCAATTTCTTTTTTATTTTTTACGATCATTTTAATTTTATATGGACCTCTTTTAGATCTAGGTCTTTTCATTTTATTATTAGTCATAGTTTAGTTAGTTTTTTGAAAAGAAATTACTGTTTCAAGATTAAAATAAATTCTTTTAGGACTAAATTGTTATTCTCTTCATATTATGATTACTTTGGTTGTAAATCTTATATTTAGGGGTATTTTTGGTAGTTTGCTACCTTTGAATGGTCAAAGGCCAAAGTGTATAAATAGCCTCCTTATTTAGGCTATTCTTATATATTTCCCAGCAAAATATCACGTTAGCAAGGCTGCAAGGGTTACTTGCCTCTTCCACCTTCAAGTCCAAGACGATGATGCCATCTACCGTGGTTTTCTAATAGTCCATCAAGTCCAAAGCTAGCTAACTGGATCAAGTTGAAATCTATTATTCTTATTTGATTATTTTCACAGTATAGGCCTATCTACTCAAGTTAGTCTTACATGTTGATAATTGATCGAGAAAATGCGGAGAAAGTGGGCTTGGTCGATGCTACGATACCCAAGTCGGTTCAATTGTAGATGAGTTTTGGACTACTTCGCAACATGTATAAATAAACTGACATCACTAAGCCCCTATTTGATCATCATTCTCTAAATCTTATTTTCCTCGAACTTATTTTCAATTATTCATTTTTCAAATAAAATAATTTTGCACATAAATTTAAATGGATGTTTTTTTTTTTTTTTCAAAATATCACTGTCGTGAAATTTATTATCCCAGAAAAAGGGGTTGAAACATATCCTAATCGAGCTAGCTAAAAAAAGGTAAGAATAAATTACTGTATCTGATAACTCAGAAGAAAAAGAGAGCACAAGTTCCCTAAGTTTCCGTTGGTCACAAGACTAGAACCTCTTTATAGGAGACAATTGGATGTTACAGTTCCATCTTTATATGTCATCATATGATTTTGACTATGACTAAATCTTTTCCATAGGACTGCTTCATAGGGGTTCCTTCCTCAAATCTATCTATTTTGCTCAACTATACTTTTCCTTCACCCCCACCCCCCCCCCCCCCCAACTCTACTCTTAGACAACACTACAGTAATCCTAGTCTTGCTATTCATCGATCCTGCGAATACGTTACATGGCAAATTAAAGTGGATCCTGTCAACAAAGACATCACTCACTAGACCAATCCCAAACTCAGTCTCTCTCCCCCTTTAGATCTCTTGGAAAGAGAGTGAGAAGTGGGAAACTGAGATTCATACATTATTCCGGTTGTATCTTGTTGCTTTTGAGGAATGTTTTTTTGGAATTGGTGACTTGTAGACTGTAGTGTAATTCAAGATTTTCTTTTTCTATGAGTTAATTGTTTTTACAATTGCATGCATGCAATGCAATTGAAGTCCACGTGGCATGTCAGCCAATTGATAATGATTAGCCCTTTTCTTGGGTTAGTGTTACGGAAAATAATATGATAATGGATGAAATATCTTTGGGGGAAAAAAAAAAAGAAAATTGGTCCACAGTGGGTCCCACTAAACCCAACGAGCCACATGATACAATCATTACGTATAATACTCATGTGTATATCTGTCATGTACTTGTCTCCTTTAGTCAAAATTTGTGGCTTAAAGGATAAGTGACAATTTCTTTTTTCTTGGTTTAGACTTGATAAGTCAACGAAGGAGGAGGATTTAGAATTTAATTCTCTACATCACTTCCTTGCTTCCACCTCCTTTAGCCTCTATAAATACATGTCTCTTCTCCTCTTTTAAACTATCTCATTCAAGAGAGAAAAAAGCATAGCTTAGAGAAAAGAAAGAAAAAGATTCTAGACTGTTGAAGTTATTTTTCTCTGTAATACTTTGAGATTGGGTTGGTGGGTGAAAATTCTATATGATTGTAACAATTTTTCATATAGTGAAAAATATTTGACGGTCCTTTTGTGCGTTTTATTATTTATCTTTCTTTGTTTGCTAATATTCTCCTGAACAACAAAAGATTCTACGGGCAATAGAAATAAAGGGCATTAACGTAATTTTCCCAACAATGTCTATCTGTTGCTCGTGAGGTTAGCATGATTAAGCAAATTCCAGAGTTTGATTAAAAAGGGTATAATCAGATTACATTAATATACTTGACATTCTTATAGATATTTTCGTCAAAAGACAAATCTTCCCACTGCCGACCCAAGTCCCCATAGACGTTGGACTGCACACCCACCATTTTTTATAAAGAGAAGATGGAGATAAATTTTGAATCATATAAATCGCAATAAAATAAAGTAATTACTAAGACCGACCTTTTCAAAAAAAAAATTAAATTAAATTATATGTTATGTTTAAAAATTAATCTGGATATTGACTTAGAAAATATGATTGACAAATTGGTTGAATCAAGAACGTACTAAAAAAAAATATTAGGAGTAAACAAATCGACTCTGAATTATTTTTAATGGGTTTTATAAATAGTTGATACGATCATAAATGCGTACTCATAAGATGTTTGCAAATTTGATAGTTCATATATCAATGAGGCTACAATTATATGGTTCAATGAAATTAATATATATATATATATATATTTTTTTTTTTTTTCACTTATTGCATCTTGCGCCGGGGAATGTGAAGGAATACAACTCAAGGCTCGTAACATTGTGTTAATCAAATTTTTTTATTGGAGTTCACAATGAGAATAGAGGGCATCTTTTGGGAAATGATGGTCTTCCCATTTGTCCAACTATGGACATCAATCTCAAGAAGATCTTATTCTCTCTCTCTACTTTCTCTCTCTTGTTTTTTTCTGCTTTGAATCTTTTGATCGAATCGATCTATACTAGAGAGGAGTTCGTCTGGGGCCAACATGAATGCAAGTATAGCTTTTCCTTTTCCAAGTTTGTCGAGTTTGACTCAAAGATTTGAGCAAACCATGAAGAACATAAGTTGCTTTGATGATTGGGAGTATCCCATTCGAATTATACCTTTCTCTCTTTCACTTTTTAATTCCTGTCTCTTGCGGTTACCAATAAATCTAGATCTTCTATTACTACTACTAGATATTGGTTTATAGTTAGGCCCTTTTGATTACAAAAAAAAAAAAAAATTGTTATCACGATTCTTTACTCGAGCTTTTAGTGAACTGAGAACTCTTACATTTTAAACTTCGATTGTGTGAGAAGTCTATTGCATTATTCGGATCCAAATTTGTTGTTCACTTTAAACATTTTTGTCTATCCGGTAATTTTTAGTGAACTAGTTGATCTACCTATGTTTGGTGATGTTTAAAATTTTGATAAATATTGCAGATAAAGTCAATAATTAATTTAAATCACAATTTCGTGAGGTTCGCGATGTTTTTGAACCGTCAAACCTAGAGAGCCACTAAGCGGCCGAATATTTGATATGAAATCGTAGATACACGTCGTGAAAACTCTCTACTCTTGTTAAGAACCAAGTTTAACTTCAAAATTTTCGAGTTAAGACGTAAGAGTCTCGCTCAACACATCGTGATGATATTGAAACATTACTTAACAGCATAATAAATGAAATCTCGAACTTGTTCCTTTCACTTAAAAGTTAAAAATGCTAGGTCGGTCGACCACTTGTGGTTTATATTATGAACATCGATGACCAGAACAAAGACATAGGTTATTGTCATTTTTGTGTTCACGGGATTCCAATGTACGGTCACTGATTGTCAAAATATGAAACTGTCTGTTGATGAACGGCCTACAATAGCTAACGAATTGATAGATATTTGAAGACTGGTCAATGCTCTGTTGAATAAACCAAAGGTTGGAATAAATGTCAAAGAGTTTTGGATGGCAGTATGATGTATATATACATTTTATTAAATTATTCCAAGGTTTGTTCAATTTTTTGGGATTATTACATTAGATTACACACAACTATAAGAAAGGAAAAAAACCGAAGATTATATAATGTTTAGTACCTTAGATTACACACGACAATAAGAAAGAAAAATGAAAGGCTTGCTTCTGTCGGACCTAAAATTGATCGATGTGAGTCGAGCTAGACGGGTTATTGTGAAACAACTCGAGGTAGAGAAAACATACTCTATTGCTTAGTTTAACTTTTGTGTAAGCTTTAATAACATATGAATTGGTTGTAGCATTAATACTTTCATTTGTGAATATGTTAGGCCCTGTTTGATTCAAGAATATTTTTCATGGAAGATGGAAATTAAATTCTATTTGCACCTATTTTCATGTTTGATTGGCTAAATTTTTCATGGAATTGGTTTTCCGCATTTTCTTGATTTTTAAGGAAGAGCTTTTCTAGACAATTTTTTTTTTTTTTTTTTTTTTGTAATGGAAACAAATTCTATCTCCAATTATAACAAATTATATCCCTTTAATGGACAATTTTCATGAAAAACAAAGTCTAACGAACACCAAAAGATCCAAAATTTCAATATTTTTCAGGTGAAAAATTATATCAATCAAACACAATTAATTGACAATTCCCAATAAAACAAGTTCTAGACAATTCAATTCCCTAAAATTCATTTTTTTTTTTTCACTCAATTTCATTCTTGCAATCAAACGGTTTAATCCTAGAAATATGAAAAAATATACATTGGACTTTATATAGTTTATGACCGCGTCTTTACGTTACCAGTTGTAGTTTTAATGAATTTGCTTTGCTAATTGAATTACGACTCAGGTGTGGTAAAGTTAAACTAACACAGATGGAGTCTTAGCAATTTGGTCTAATTTCAACGATTGGAACAGTAATAATTAAAATAACAACTTGAAAATTTCTTATTCTAGCGACGATTTCACTAAATATTTTTCAAGTAGAATCCCTTTTTATTACCACCCGATTCCTTTTTAACGAAATTATACGAGTAAATATCCGAACAAAAATATATTTTTTGTTGAAGAATGGACATTAAGTATCAATTCTTATATAGCTTATATTCATTGAACTTAAAAAAATAACTTATAATTTACTTTTTAAAGTCGAATTTTAGTTTTAACTCGACATTTCATAAAATTCACAAGTATTAACGACCACACATCTCCATGGGAGGGTGGCAAGACAGAGATACGGAAATGGACACAAGTATTTGATGCATTGAAAGGTTTGAGAGTGAAACCTCGTGATCGGAGAAGCCAGATCCATCAAAGACTGTTCCCGCTTGTCACGTGGGTTCTTTTGACTACCCTATGACCAATCAAAGACCCTCCCCCCCCCCACCCCACCCCACCCCTTCCTTGCAAATGGATTTAGAAACCCTTCCTTGTGCTGTTGTGCATATGAACTTGAAAATTAGAACATGTGGACCTTAGAGTCTAAGGAGCACCATTATCTCACGGAAAATTCTGTTTGTACAGAAAAATTACAGACACTCACATGGGAGTAGACCTACCCCCATGTGAATTAAATATTGTCAAAAAAATATCCTACCTATTGTGTGTATTCTATACGATGTCTGTATGTTTTTTTTGTACACTAAACAAGATTCTTATCTCACTACACTAATTAAAAGGGATGATGTGTCTTTCATTGTTCATTCATGAAACCTCATTTTCACACACTATCTGGTTTGTATAATTGATAGAGTTTTACTTTCCACGTACTCCGCATTGTTCATTTATCACGCCTCATTTCTACACCTATAACACAAATATCTGTAATTATAATTGACACAACTTTTTTCTGTAAATGTACTCAAATAATTTACGGTCTGGTTCCTATATAAAAATTTCATCCCACTATTTATTTATAAACATATCGCACTTCTCCAAAAATCAAAGCTACTACTCAATTTCAATACGAATTAAAGAAAAGCGAATAATTCGAGAGTTGGATTACAAGAACTAAACAATCTCAATTTTTAGTCAAGCCAAACCGACGGTACGTGAATCTAAACTTTTGAAGGAGTATATGGAAGAACCCTTTGCCCAACAAACATGTAAAACTACCTTAGTGCCCCTATTCATATACACTTTCAAGTTTCTTAACCATACTATAAATTGTATGCATGGTACTACATTGTAATTGCAATAAAAATGTTGTCATTTGACGACAACATGGACTGCAGGTGCTGACTGGTATTTCGCCATTTTATTACCTTTATAAAGCTAACAGACAACATAGATCTCACACCCTCTCTTACACTCAAAGCTCTCTATCCTATGTTCTCCATTCAAACCTTATATTATTACATATCCATCACTCTCAACTCACTGTTTATTCCGTACCCTCTTTCAACTACATATTCCCTATTCATTTTCTCATCTTTCAGCAACATTTTGTATTGAAAAAGAGTTGAAAATTCTTCAATATGACGCATAGATGTAATGTGGATTCATGTTCTTGTGGCTTGTTTCACAATCAAAACAATTCCTTTTCAATGATGTTTTCTATGCCAAATTCTAATGGTTTTGATGAAGGAGGGGATATGGATATGTATTCGTATTCTGGGGATATGTATTCTTTCACTTCATCTTCTTCGTCTTCTGTTGATTGCACTCTTTCTCTAGGCACGCCTTCTACTCGTGTCAGTAATGAGAAGGAAAAGCGACGCTCTAACCCCGGCTGGAATATGGCGGCGCCGGCTTCGTCATCCAACAGAAACCACCGTGGTGGAAGTAACAGCAATGCCAATTCCGGCGGGGACCCGCTCTTGGCTCGGCGTTGTGCGAATTGTGACACCACTTCTACTCCCCTCTGGAGGAACGGTCCAAGAGGCCCTAAGGTTTAATTTTATTTTCAAGAATTTAGTTTTCTTTTGTTAGCTGTATTGTGAAGAGTCTAGACTAATGGCTACGAATTCGGCAGTCACTTTGCAATGCTTGTGGGATTCGTTTCAAGAAGGAAGAGAGGAGAGCGACAGCAGCCACCGCCGGTGCCACTCATAACGGCGGTGCTGAACACCAAGTTTTGGACAGTTCATGGATTCATCACAACTCACAAACCCAGAATATGCCTTGCTTTTCTTCATCATACAGTAATGAATTCAGGTTCATTGAAGATGATGATCGTGACTCTGATACGGGGATGCCCTTCCTCTCTTGGCGTTTCAACGTGACAGACAGGCCCAGCCTCGTTCATGACTTCACAAGATAGAAAAAAAGAAAGAAAAAAATCTTGACAACTCGACTCGATTGAACATGATTAAATCAGTACTATCGAATATTGCATACTAAACGCGCTCGAAATTAAGAAAGTGAAAAGCCCCAATTTGATGCTGATGGTGGTGATAGACGGATATCTATGGTTTTTTTCTCTTTTCTTTTCTTTCACTGTTTTTCTCTTTTGGTTTTTTGTTCATCTTACATAAGATGGAGAGAAAATGAGTTGATTCTAAATCTAATGTTTGTTAATTTGCTTTTCTTTAACTTTCATTTTTTTTTTCCCCCATTGATCAGTCATCAGTTTATAAACACTACTACTTAATTTTCTGAGTATCCATTTCATACTTTCTTTTCATGTGAAAAGTGCAACAATCGGCATGAACTTCTGTTATTTTCTATGTAAAACTTGGTTATTTTTGAATTTCTTGAGCACCTGAATTGCACAACTTGTACATTAGTCATCTACTGTTACTTTTTGTTTTATTCTGAACTCAGGTATGTAACCGGCGGTCCATGATAATTAATCAATCTTCTTAATATCTGCACCTAAAGAAAAATCAACACTAGCTCCAAGTGTTTTTCGTTCTTTCTATTTTCTCCAGGCATGGTATGGTAGATTGAAAACGTTTTAAAAAGTTAATTGGGAGAAATTTTCAAATTTTAGAAGATCGGTTGATCCACGAAAATGAGAGAAAATCCTAAAATTCTTTAATTCAACTATACAAATGCAAGAAGAATTGGAATAAAGATTACGAAGTCTTTGCCTAGTGTCAATCTGCTGTTCTTTTGCATGAAAAATGCTAAAACTGAGTACATACCTCCTTTTAGAAATTACGATAATGATAAATTTACATTCCTTCCTTTGTATTGATTTTGAAATTGCCTTTGTTTTTTGAAATTTGGGGGAGGGGGCGAACTTTTTTTTTTTTTTTTTGTCTAAACTGTCCAATGGTGTTTTGCCATGTGGTACAATGTAAAAAATGATGTACATGTAGCATGATTGTAGAACTAGTTAATTTTTTGGACACAAAGACTTCGCTCCTTTTCGCAAGTTTTTGCTTTTACTTTTATTTTTGCTTCTTGTGGAAGAGCATCCTAATAAAGTTACCTTAAGCCAATTTCTCTAAAAACTAGTTAGACAAAGCATTTTCAAATAACTATTCAATCATGTTCAAGAATAACTTCTTAGTCTCACGAGCAATTTTTTACTTTTCAAAAGTCTTGTTAGACGAGCCTTTAAACTAAACCAGTTTTAAATTCCCACGTGCAGTAGAGACTTTTAGCTCTGAGAGTGTAATGTGCATGTCAGAATAAGAATTTAATTTATAACGAGATCGAACCCATAAAGAAACAATTTCGTTTTAAACACAATACCACTTTTTTTTTAATAATTAATTTTTGTGAAGTTAAAATGTGGTCCTGTGTTTACCATTGAATAATACTTCCAAGCATTATTGAAGAATGTCGAAAATGTTTGACAGATCATAGGAGCCATTAGCTCCCGTATTTGGACCTTGAAATCTTATCCTTTACAAGCTGATCCTTGTTGGGTTTATACTTGGGCCAACAAGGGACCGGCTTATCCATCTAAGACCACCACTTGGGCCAAAGTTTGGGTCAGGATGTTCAAAATTGTCTGTACACTAATAACATTATGGGTAAAGCTTTTTTTTTTATACTAAGTTTGACAACTTTGTGTACATCCCCCTCACAATAGTGGAGGAGCCCGCTTCCAAAAAGAAGTGAGCCTCCACTATTGTGAGGGGTTGTCAAACTTGGTGTACACTTTGAGTGTACACCAAGTTTGATCCTAACATTATTCTTGATAAAAAAGATGAGATGTATCGTCGAGTCAATACATTCGAGTAGAACAACTCAATCTTGCAAAATAAAACACAATTTGAGATTTTCAATCACTAATTATCGTGAATATGTCGATATTGAATCACATTTAGACCAATCAGATACCAAGACACACGGGCAGTCAACATCCACCTTAACAACTACAAACCCCTTTTGGGTGGAGGAGAAGGGCGACTAAACAAGATTAATTACTCGAACAATAATATGTTATTTATTTACAAAGTAAGGAACATCGTGAATTTGTTATTAATCGACATTGGAAAAATGAAATGAAAACCATTTCTATTGTACTAATTAAACCAACTGTAGAAGAGTAGGTTAACCACCTTTAACAAAATTACTTAATTTATAAACCTTTTAGAACTTTGTAAGCAAATGGAGACTAAATTATTAATTGTAAAACAAGAATTACTTCAAAATAAGTAACTTATTGCACTTGGGGCAACAAAAGCAAGGTATTCAAAGAGTACTTAATTTCAATTTATTTTTAAGTCTAGTTGACCTTACTATTGCTCGAGAGCGACATTTACGCACATAAATTCGTCGTATGGACTACGTATCACCATGGCGTCGAAAGTAGGCAGTGTGGTTGATCAAAACCCAAACAACTTTATTTATTTTTTAGTAAAACGTGCTCATATATTCAATAATAAACCTTAAACCCACCAATTAAAGAAAACAAGATTTCGTGCAAGAAATTACTCATTTGGTCACACGGCAAAGGTCCAACATGATTTATATTTCTACCTTACTTTGCGGCTCTTTAATTGCAATATTGACCATGTTGAAAATATAGAAAGAATAATTTCTATGGTATTTTTCTAATACTGTAGGATTATTTTCCTTAATAATTGATTGTATAATTATTATGCAATCTTTCTTTTAGAGTTATTTACAGCCCTATAAATAAGGTCTTTTGCTTTGTAATAGAAACAAGTTTATTATATACAATTTATAATATTCTTCACAGACAAAAGTCAAAGCGGGCTACAGTTTCTGTTTATTAATTACTAATTGAAATCTTCCACTTGAATTAAAATAAAAAAAATTACAAAGTTATAGCTAAATCATACAAAAATAGATGGAAAAATATGATACAACATCACATAAAAATATTTTTTTTATAAGACAAAATGTTTTAAAACACACAACAAAGTTTTGGGGGAAAAATTAGGTTAATGAGATGAGAAATAATTGCAAGAATTTGATTTTACTCATTTGTCAGTTTCAAAATCTTATTGGTTTAACTTTGATGAGGACCCTTTTGACAATATTTTTTTTTCCTTTTTTTTTTTTTTTAGAAGACTTTATCGAGGAAGTTACGTTATTTCAACTTCAGAATTGATATTGACTCATGAGTTTTTTTTTTTTTTTTTAAATCCAGACGTAAATTCCACAAGGGTTCAAAACGCCCAAAATATTTCACCATTCTGTTTGAAAAAATGGTGTACAATTTACGATTTTCCATACTTGTTCAATCCACTTTGAAAATGGTTGTGCGTATAGGAAACAATAACAGAAATTCACATAGAAATTCAAATTTCATTCACATATGTGTTCTGGCAGGTTTCCTTACCAGCAGCATGTCTCATCCACTTTTTATCGAACCTTTCTTGAAGTACAGGAGAAAATTTCATCCCCTACTGTGGGAGCCCGCTGCAATTTTTTTTTTTTTAAAAAAAGACATGTAGGGCCCAGGCCCCTCCCCCTTAAGGCTTAAGCCTCCTCTGAGGAAATGCCCTGTCCTTTATACCTCTAATTCAGATAACGCGAAAAGTTTAATACATAAAAATATTAGCGAAGAACACGACAGATAAAATTTACGATGTGAAAATTAAAAATTGAAAATGGGAGGTCACAAAATCTGAAGGAGATCCAAGGACGCCAACTGCCCAATTATTGTTTTGGTAATATACGTATAAATTCTCACATTCAATGGAAGCAACGGATAACAACCCAACACCTAACCTCTTTTTTCCTTGTTTAAAATCCCCCTCACTTGCTGTCCGTAGCACTAACATACACAGTGATGGTGAACCTGGTTGCAGCTCAAAAGCCATTGTTGCATGGCCTAATGAAAATGGCCGGTATTCGACCTCACACAATCGAGATCGAACCAGGCACGGTTATGAGCATTTGGGTCCCCTCTGAAACAATCCAAAAGCCAATAAAATCTAAAACCACTGAGGCGGCCGCCGCCGCCACCACTGCCAAACCAACAAAACCCGTAGTGGTACTAGTCCACGGCTTTGCAGCCGAGGGCATTGTCACCTGGCAATTCCAGGTGGGTTCAT
Source organism: Fraxinus excelsior (assembly GCA_019097785.1). NCBI lineage: Eukaryota > Viridiplantae > Streptophyta > Magnoliopsida > Lamiales > Oleaceae > Fraxinus > Fraxinus excelsior. The sequence continues at coordinate 24,201,736 of CM032638.1, forward strand.
TGACAAAAAAGTACTCAGTTTACGTGCCGGACCTACTATTCTTCGGCAGTTCAATCACTGACAGCTCCGACAGGTCGCCGAGGTTTCAGGCGGAGTGTCTGGCCAAGGGGCTGAGGAAGTTGGGGATTAAGAAGTGCACGGTGGTTGGATTTAGCTACGGCGGTATGGTTGCGTTTAAGATGGCGGAATTGTATCCTGATTTGGTGGAGGCACTAGTGGTTTCTGGTTCAATTCTGGCTATGACGGACTCCATTAGCCATGCAACACTTAGCAGCCTTGGGTTTAATTCATCGGCGGAGCTTTTGTTGCCGACCACCGTTAAGGGCAGCCGGGCACTTCTCAAAGTTGCAGCTCATAAGAAGCTTTGGTTCCCTGATCGGCTTCATAAGGACTTTATTGAGGTTAGTTGCAGCGGTAAAAGCGATTATTTCTTTTCATTACGTTTGTCAATATATACACGGTAGTCCGTATGTGGTGGTGTCGCAGCCCTGGACGGTCCAAAACCGGGATGTTCTGACCCGTCGTGGATCTAGTTTTCGTCGACATAGGCACTATAATTTGCAATCCATGTGTCTAGTTATACGAAATAGAATTTGAAAGAAATATTAAAACAATAGCACATTCGACCCTTAACACAGGCCATAGAGATATATAGCACGTCAAGTTAAGCTCAGACCACCACAAAATTGACAACAGCCGAGTCTAGATCAACTCGATCGACATCACTAACCATGTGCATGACAATCACTTGTGGTATAGTTATGTAGTGATTTCACATTTGAAATGATGTCTTCTCATTTCCTCTCTTGATTTAATGTACCGAGATATCAAAATATTATTGGGAAAAAATTAAATTAAGGACAACAAATCTCAACTTATTGTTTATTAACATGATATTGATGATAGGTGATGTTCAACAACAGAAAAGAAAGGGGAGAATTGCTGGAAGGTCTTGTGGTTAGCAACAAAGATACTAACATCCCAGATTTTCCTCAGGTATATATTTCACCGTAGACTATTAAACCAAGTTTGACACAAGCAATTATTTTTAAACCTTTTTCACCAAAATTTTGAGTTTTTTTTTTTTATTTTTTAACAGAGGATACATCTTCTTTGGGGTAAGAATGATCAGATTTTCAAGCTGGAACTTGCTCAGAGGATGAAAGAGTAAGTTTTCTGATTTTTCACACACATTCAAATTTGGCAAAATTTTACACTTCATGACTAAGCTTACTTCTAATCTTCCGCGGACATATGGAGAACAGTAGTAGGCGTATCCTTAACACGTCCCTTCAAAATGGTTCGTATGAGAATACTAATCTTAGATTCTGGCTGCTTGTTAAAATTTCAGACAGAGTTTACCTTTCTCCGACCTAGGCATGTCCCATTAAACCCGTTTAAGGAGGATAACCCATGTTAGGACAAGACATCACCATTTGTGATGTTTTATTTCACTGATGTGAAATTTTACTTGAAACAGGCAGCTCGGAGACAAGGCTACAGTTGAAGGCATAGAGAAAGCAGGTCATTTGGTTCACCTAGAACGACCATGCGTCTTTAATAGGCGTCTCAACAAATTTCTTGCTTCCCTCCACGAACATGCAAATCAAGCCCAATATGAAGTTTAATTCATGTCTCCACTCATTTATCTTCTTAATTTCTTATTGTAAAATTAATGGAGATTTAATTGTTTATATGTAATGGAACAATATGAATTTGGTGTATTAATTCATGCTATTGATTGATGTTAAAAAAAGGTTAGTAAATGGGTTGGTGAGAGTGATTTTGATTTGAATCCGAACTCTGAAACTCTTTTGTGTGGACGAAGGGATATGGGAGCGATCGACCCTACAATATTTTTACATTTTTCTCGAGTTTAGAAATTGTATAATACTTTTTAATATACATTAATACATATATAGTTCGTCCCTCCTACTTTTTTTCACCTTCATGTGAATATTCTGGCTCCGTCTTACTCTCTCGACGTATAAACTTCCTTCAATTTTCTCAAGACCTTTACATGTGAAAGAAGAAGAGATACGGATGAAAATGCACCAAAAATGAAAATGGGTGTAGGAATCTCGCACTTGGATTGAAACAATAAACTCCTACCATTGTAACGAGTTATTGGCCATTAGAGTGCAATAAATTGAAGATTTGAAGATAAAAAAGCAAGTGATTCAATTAAGTGATAAGCTAGGGACATAAATTAAATACAACATATTACTAAGCAATTCTCGTTAATTTTGGGCTGAACTTTAATATAGCTAATAGTGCCATTTACGGATGCACGAGCCCGAGGACTTCCAACATGCCCCGATTCTCAAATACAGGTCTTAGTCCTCGGGATGTAATGTCCTCGAGACATGCCGAGGACACGCCTCCAGGATTACCCCAATAAGCATGTTAGCGGTCCTCGGGATAAATGCTCGGGTAAAGTCACCCTGCCACCAGTCCTTTTTCAGAAAGGCATCCTAAACCTACGCGCTCAAGAGTCCTAAGTTGACAAGATGTCTAGTCATAATTAAACTCATGATACCTAAAAACAAGGTGATGAGTCCTACTAAAGTTCTACTACCTCCCCTTATAAATACGTCATTCTCATTCATTAATAAGGTACGCTTTACATATATTTTCCAGCATAAATATTCTCCCTAATCTCTCTCTGACTTAAGCATCGGAGGGGCGACGAGGCCAACCCTCGACGCCTTTGTTTCAGGTACCGGAAGATCTCGTTCGTGCTCGTTCTCGGTCATCAAGCTCGGGAAGTCAACATGTACGATTTTTGGCAGCATCATTTGGTACCGTTTGTGGGAAACGCTACCAAAAGTCATGGTGAATACACGTTCAGGTCTTCCTCTCGCAAGCTCAACCGCTCCAAACCAACCGCCCGCGGCAGATCCTCAAGGTCATCAAGAAGGAGCGCCGGGGACGTCAGATCCCCCACCCGCAATGGTTACTACTGGAGCATTCGAGGAGCTACGTCAACAAGTTGCGGCCTTGACCCAGCTACTCAGCCAAGGAAACATCCCCCAAGCTTCAGCACCAGCACACACGCAAATACCGGCGTCGGAAGGAAGTGTCGTGGCTGATGCTCGAGCTCGGGACATCCGTGATGCCCATGACAATGGTGGGTCTGGGGCCTTGGGCATACCCACACATGCCTCGGCCTCGAGATTGGTCACCATGGACTCGGGCGAACTCGCACGGATCATACAATATGGAATTGTGGCAGGACTACGACAGAATACCGAGGGAATGGCGGGGTTCGCCCCTAACACTCCATTCATACCAGAGGTTCTTTCATACCCGCTCCCGGACAGGTTCAAATTCCCCCGTATAAAGGAATACAATGGGACAACCAACCCCATCAACCATTTAAATGTCTATACAGATGTCATGAACTTACAGGTTGCCCCGGATCAAGTAATGTGCAAGGCCTTCCCTCAAACGTTAACCAATGCTGCTAGAGATTGGTTCGTCACATTGGAGCCAGACTCCATTTCGTCATTTTTTGACCTTGCCGAAAAGTTCTCCGCTTTCTTTGCCAGTAACAAGCGCATCAGGAAGACAGCAGCTACCCTCATGCAGCTCCGTCAGGGGCCCAACGAGACCTTGCGCAGCTTCATGACGAGATTCAACAAAGAAAGACTACAGATACCTGACCTCCATATCACAGCAGCTGTTTCGGCTCTAACATATGCCGTAAGGTGCGAGGCCTTTAGGATGTCTTTATCTAAGACACCCCCGAAGTCAGTAACAGAGCTCCTAACCCGAGGTGAGAAATACATCAACATGGAGGAGGCTATGAAGACCACCCCGAGCTCTGAGAAATCCCAATTTAAGAGGTCATACGAGCCCAGTGCGCGACAGGATCATGCTCGGGGAAAGCCAAGGCAGGAAGGACCACCTAGGCCATTTACCCGTCTGAACACATCTAAGTCCAACATACTGATGGAGATCAGAGACATGAAAGATCTTAAATGGTCTCCCAGGTTGCGATCTCCCCCAGAGGCAAGAGACAAGAGCAAGTACTGTAACTTTCACAGGGATCATGGGCACACCACGGAAGAATGTATAATGTTACAGCGGGAGATCGAGGCATTGATCAAGAGGGGATATCTGAGGACATACGTCGGAAATGACAAACGTCCGAGGAATGATTACAGCAAGGGTAGGGCGTCGAGCTCAGGAGGAGATAACAAACCCACTGCGGGTACGATCAACATCATAGTTGGAGGAATAGCTTCGGGGGGAGACTCAAACAATAGAAGAAAACAATATGCTCGGCAGCATGGATTGGCCCAGGAGACGATTCCTTCCAAAGTTGAGGACATCACCTTCGGAGCAAAGGACCTGGAAGGCATAACATTTCCTCATGACGATGCTTTAGTCATATCCGCCATAATAGCCAATTTTGAAGTCAAGAGGATACTCGTAGACAATGGAAGTGCCGCCAATGTATTGTCTCGAGAAGCCTTCAAGAAGATGGGAATTTCTGCCAACCAACTCAAGATGGTCAAGACCCCGCTCCAAGGATTTAGGGACGGAACAATCATTCCGGAAGGGATTTGTTGACCTTCCGCTGACTTTGGGCATAGGCCAGAAGCAGGTGACGGAGATGACGCCTTTCCATGTAGCACAGACCTCCGTACCATACAACGCTATTTTGGGAAGACCATTACTCAATAGGATCAGGGCCATCGTATCCACTTTCCACCTTGCTATGAAATTCCCAACGAGTCATGGCATAGGGGTTGTACGTGGTGACCAAGCAGCAACAAGGAAGTGCTACATCTCAAGCATTCAGGGGTTGAGCACCGATGTCATGCAACTAACAACCCCTGAGCTCGAGCTCGAGCATCACGGTAGACTTGCCCCGGTAGAAGAGTTGGTGGAGATCGAGCTCGAGCATGGTAAAAAGGTCACCATTGGTCAGGATATTGATGCCGCTCTCAAGGACGAACTCATCAGGTGCTTGTCCCGCAACATTGATGTATTCGCTTGGAAGGTTGAGGACATGCCCGGGATAGACCCCGAAGTCGTGGTCCATAGACTCAATGTGAAGTCTGACGCAAAGCCGGTAAAGCAAAGGAAAAGGCAATTTGCACCGAAAAGACGGGAGGTAATACGTGAGGAAATTAACAAACTCGCCAATGCTCAATTCATTAGAGAAGTCCAATATCCTGAATGGCTTGCCAACGTCGTCCTTATCAAGAAAGCTAATGGTAAGTGGAGAGTATGTATTGATTTCACAGATCTCAACAAGGCGTGCCCAAAAGACAGCTATCATCTACCTCAAATCGACAATTTGGTGGACAGCACCTCAGGTCACTAGTTGTATAGCTTTCTTGATGCTTTCTCAGGATACCACCAGATTCTCATGGCTGAGGAAGATCAAAAGAAGACGTCATTCATAGCCGACTCTGACATCTACTATTTAAGGTCATGCCGTTCGGTTTGAAGAATGCAGGGGCGACATACCAAAGGCTCATCAACAAAGTCTTCGCTGATCTAATTGGGAAGAACATTGAGGCTTATGTTGATGACATAGTAGTCAAAAGTAAGCAAGAGAATGAGTATATTGCCGACCTAGAAGAAGTGTTCTCTACTCTCCGAAAATACAAGATGAAGTTAAACCCTACCAAGTGCGCCTTTGGGGTGGCATCAAGGAAGTTCCTGGGTTTCATGATCACTCACAGAGGAATTGAGGCCAATCCAGACAAGATACGGGCTTTAATATCTATAGAACCACCCAGGAATAGGAAGGAGGTCCAGAAATTAACAGGTCGGGTTGCGGCTTTGAACAGGTTCATGTCTAGGGTAGCCGACAGGTGTTTTCCATTCTTCAAAGCATTAAGAGGGAATCAGAGCCTCAATTGGAATGAGGATTGCGAAAGAGCTTTCCAGGAACTCAAACAGGCACTGGCTACTCCTCCGGTGCTCACGAAACCCGAACCTGGGGACACATTGTACTTATACATGGCCGTATCCCAGAATGCAGTGAGCGGAGTGTTGGTGAAAGAGGTGAAGAAGGCTCAACAACCCATCTACTATGTAAGCAAAGTGTTGTTGGACGCAGAGACAAGGTATACATTGGCCGAGCAGCTTGCCCTGGCACTGATTGTGGCAGCTCGGAAGCTACGTCAATATTTTCAGGCGCACCCTATTGTTGTGCTTACCAACCAACCACTCAAGCAAATACTTCAAAAACCAGACGTTTCGGGAAGATTGTTGAAATGGGCAATTGAACTCGGTAAATTGACATAGAATTCAAACCCCGGCCCTCCATTAAGGGACAAGTCCTAGCAGATTTCATCGCGGAGCTCACTCCTAGGCCTTGGAGGCCAGAGGGTGACCCGACCATCATCGAAGACGTATGGGAAATATTCGTCGATGGAGCTTCCAACTCCTCGGGCTCGGGTGCGGCGTCATCATCAGCAGTCCTGACAAGCTAACCGAAATTCAATGTGCTCTTAGGTTCGAATTTGAGGCTACCAACAATGAAGCAGAATATGAAGCTGTGGTCATTGCTCTTAAACTTGCATACAAATTGGGAATCGAGCACGTCATGCTGTTTAGCGATTCACAACTCGTGGTAGGACAGATCGAAGGAACATTTGAGAGGAAGGACGAGAAGATGAGCTTGTACTGTTTGAAGGTACATGATCTACAAAGAAGATTTAAGGGTTGTCAAATTCTGAAGATCGCCCGGGCCGACAACGGAAAGGCCGACGCATTATCAAGACTTGTGTTCATGGGAATGGATGGTCTTGACAGGATAGTCCACGTCAAAATCGTGACGAAACCAAGCATCAACCAAGAACTACCAGTCATGGACATCGATAATGAGCCTTCCTGGATAAACCCCATAGTTGAATTTATTACTAGCGGAAGCCTCCCTCAGGATCCTAAAGAAGCTAGGAGCATCCGGTCTAGAGCACCGAGGTACTGCATAATCCAAGGAGTCCTCTTTCGCAGAAGCTTTACGCTTCCCTATCTTAGGTGCCTCAAACCCTCCGAATCGGCACATGCTCTGACAGAAGTCCATGAAAGATTATGTGGAAATCATCAAGGAGCTAGAGCTCTAGCCTTCAAACTCATAAGGTATGGGTATTACTGGCCGACCATGAAGAAGGACGCCTCAGAATATGTAAGAAAATGCGATAAGTGCCAAAGATTTGGTAACATCATTCATGTTCCCGCAGAAAATCTCACGCCCATACATTGTTCAGCTCCCTTCGAACAATGGGGGGTAGACATCCTCGGACCCTTTCCTACGGCAAGAGGACAATTGAAGTTTGTGGTTGTAGCCGTGGAGTACTTTACAAAGTAGGTGGAAGCAGAGCCCCTGGCAACTATTTCAGAACCCAAGCTCAGAACATTCATATGGAAGTCTGTCATATACAGGTTCGGGATACCTAGGGTGCTCATAACCGATAATGGGAGACAATTTGACAATGCGCAGTTCAAGAATTTCTGCTCTAACCTTGGGATAAATCATCTTCTAACATCGGTCGCGCACCCACAAAGCAATGGCTTGGCCGAAGTCACGAACAGGATTATTTTGCAAGACCTCCGTACGAGGATTGAAGAAAATCTGACGCCCATACATTGTTCGGCTCCCTTCGAACAATGGGGGGTAGACATCCTCGGACCCTTTCCTACGGCAAGAGGACAATTGAAGTTTGTGGCTGTAGCCGTGGAGTACTTTACAAAGTGGGTGGAAGCAAAGCCCCTGGCAACTATTTCAGAACCCAAGCTCAAAACATTCATATGGAAATCCGTCATATGCAGGTTCGGGATACCTAGGGTGCTCATAACCGATAATGGGAGACAATTTGACAATGCGCAGTTCAAGAATTTCTGCTCTAACCTTGGGATAAATCATCGTCTAACATCGGTCGCGCACCCACAAAGCAATGGCTTGGCCGAAGTCACGAACAGGATTATTTTGCAAGACCTCCGTACGAGGATTGAAGAAGCCCATGGTAATTGGCCCGACGAGTTGCCTTCTATACTGTGGACATGCAGGACTTCGCACAAAACGACCACCGGGGAAACACCATTTATGCTAGCCTTTGGGTTGGAGGCTACTATACCCATTAAGGTTAACTTACCATCACTGAGGCGATTGGGGCATGAGGCCGGGCAACATACCACTGAACATCTCGACCTTTTGGAAGAAGTACGAGCACAAGCTGCACTACGAGTCACCTCCTACCAGAATAGAACGGCCAGGTACTTCAACAGCAAAGTCAGACATCGAAGATTCAGGATGGGGGACCTAGTACTCAGAAAGGCCGAGGCTGCCGGTCACGCCCCCGGTAAGCTCGGGCCAGCTTGGGAAGGACCCTATGAAGTCATTCGTCAAGTTAAAGGTGGAGCATACATCCTGAAGGATATGTCAGGAAGACCACTCCCGAGGCCTTGGAATGTCGACAACCTCAAGATCTATCACAAGTAAAAGTCACGACCTTGTCTATTTTATCAAACGTATTAGTCTACGGCTTGCATGCCCTACGCATTATCTCTTAATCTGCTTTCCTGTTAGTTTAATTTTTCACCAGGCTTGCACGCCCTACATATCTTTGCTTTCAATAATTCATTCATCAAGGCCTATGAGCCCATTCTTGTTCCAGAACATAGCAAAGTTTACATAAAATAATTGTGGGGAACGCCCCAACAAAAAGTTGTCTTTCTGAAAGCCCTGCCACGGGCAGGCACCACCAGTACATGCTACGGGCATGCTCTCCAAAAAGTCCCGCAACTAGCGGGCCGCCATGACATAATACGAGCAATCACCTCAAACAAGTCATGGGCATACCTCAAGACATGCTACGGGCATGCTCTCCAAAAAGTCCCGCAACTAGCGGGCCCCCATGACATAATACGAGCAATACCTTCAAACAAGTCATGGGCATACCTCGAGACATGCTACGGGCATGCTCTCCGAAAAGTCCCGCAACTGGCGGGCCCCCATGATATAATACGAGCAATCACCTCAAACAAGTCATGGGCATACCTCGAGACATGCTACGGGCATGCTCTCCAAAAAGTCCCGCAACTAGCAGGCCACCATGACATAATACGAGCAATAACCTCAAACAAGTCATGGCATACCTCGAGACATGCTAGGCATACTCTCCAAAAAGTCCCCGCAACTGCGGGCCCCCCGTGACATAATACGAGCAATAACCTCAAACAAGTCATGGGCATACCTCGAACATGCTACGGCATGCTATCCAAAAAGTCCCCAACTAGCGGCCGCCATGACATAATACGAGCAATCACCTCAAACAAGTCATGGGCATACCTCGAGACATGCTACGGGCATGCTCTCCAAAAAAGTCCCGCAACTAGCGGCCCCCATGACATAATACGAGCAATACCTTCAAACAAGTCATGGGCATACCTCGAGACATGCTACGGGCATGCTCTCCAAAAGTCCCGCAACTAGCGGGCCCTCATGACATAATACGAGCAATTACCTCAAACAAGTCATGGGCATACTCGAGACATGCTAGGGCATACTCTCCAAAAAGTCCCGCAACTAGCGGGCCGCCATGACATAATACGAGCAATCACCTCAAACAAGTCATGGGCATACCTCAAGACATGCTACGGGCATGCTCTCCAAAAAGTCCCGCAACTAGCGGGCCCCCATGACATAATACGAGCAATACCTTCAAACAAGTCATGGGCATACCTCGAGACATGCTACGGGTATGCTCTCCGAAAAGTCCCGCAACTGGCGGGCCCCCATGATATAATACGAGCAATCACCTCAAACAAGTCATGGGCATACCTCGAGACATGATACGGGCATGCTCTCCAAAAAGTCCCGCAACTAGCAGGCCACCATGACATGATACGAGCAATAACCTCAAACAAGTCATGGGCATACCTCGAGACATGCTAGGGCATACTCTCCAAAAAGTCCCGCAACTGGCGGGCCCCCGTGACATAATACGAGCAATAACCTCAAACAAGTCATGGGCATACCTCGAGACATGCTACGGGCATGCTATCCAAAAAGTCCCGCAACTAGCGGGCCGCCATGACATAATACGAGCAATCACCTCAAACAAGTCATGGGCATACCTCGAGACATGCTACGGGCATGCTCTCCAAAAAGTCCCGCAACTAGCGGGCCGCCATGACATAATACGAGCAATCACCTCAAACAAGTCATGGGCATACCTCAAGACATGCTACGGGCATGCTCTCCAAAAAGTCCCGCAACTAGCGGGCCCCCATGACATAATACGAGCAATACCTTCAAACAAGTCATGGGCATACCTCGAGACATGCTACGGGCATGCTCTCCAAAAAGTCCCGCAACTAGAAGGCCACCATGACATAATACGAGCAATAACCTCAAACAAGTCATGGGCATACCTCGAGACATGCTAGGGCATACTCTCCAAAAAGTCCCGCAACTGGCGGGCCCCCGTGACATAATACGAGCAATAACCTCAAACAAGTCATGGGCATACCTCGAGACATGCTACGGGCATGCTATCCAAAAAGTCCCACAACTAGCAGGCCACCATGACATAATACGAGCAATAACCTCAAACAAGTCATGTGCATACCTCGAGACATGCTAGGGCATACTCTCCAAAAAGTCCCGCAACTGGCGGGCCCCCGTGACATAATACGAGCAATAACCTCAAACAAGTCATGGGCATACCTCGAGACATGCTACGGGCATGCTATCCAAAAAGTCCCGCAACTAGCGGGCCCCCATGACATAATACGAGCAATCCCTCAAACAAGTCATGGGCATATCTCGAGACATGCTACGGGCATGCTCTCCAAAAAGTCCCACAACTAGCGGGCCCCTTAAAAATATACCTCGAGCTCGACCATTCCAAAATAAGACTTGGACATAAATTCATCGAATGGTCCTCGAGCTCGAGACTGCATCATAGATTCCGAATCGTCGAGCTCAACACTTGGAAATTGAAAAATAATTATAAACTGAACTATCCTCGATCTCTGGAATCAATTGATTTAGTGAGCTATCATCAAGCTCATGACTTAATCATTACATGAGCCATCATCGAGCTTAGGATCAATTTCGTTAAAAAGAGATATCCCCGAGCTCAGAACTGTTTCATAAAACTTTGTTATCCTCGAGCTCAGGATTCAATTGTTTAAGTAACCTATCAAGCTCGCAACTCAATTATTACATAAGATATCGTCGAGCTCATATCTGCATTATTACATGAGATATCGTCGAGCTTAATCACGTGTGCTATCTTCGAGCTCGAGTTTACATTCGATATGTGGTCCGTCGTCGGGATAAACACATGGAGTTCTAAACAATTGTTAACTGAAATATCCTCGAGCTCCGGATCGATTTTATTTAATAAACTATCATCGAGCTAAGGACCAACTTTATTGAACGAGCTATCGTCGAGATCAAATTCGATTTCATTAAACGAGCAATCCTCAAGCTCTGTCATAATTTTGTCAAGTGAGCTATCCTCGAGCTCAGAACTGAATCATTAACCGGGTTATCCTCGAGCTCAGGTTCAATTTTATTAAAAGGCCTTAGTCCTCGAGCTCAGGTTCTATTTTGTTAAATGAACTATCGCCGAGCTCATTACTTAGTTGTTAACTGAGCTATCATCGAGCTCATTTAATCAAACGAAGTATCGTCGAGATCATTTTATTAAATGGGCAATCCTCGATCTTCGAGCCCACACATGATAGAGTTATGATAAAAGGGCGACTACATGGTCGAGATACATAGCGACAAGGGATAGACGTCGTGCATTTTACTTAAACATGAAAAGAGTTCAAAATACAATCCACATTGTCGGGAAATTTACTTGGGCAAAATACAAAAACACTACAACATCCTACTCTACGTCATCAGGAGCTGAGGCCTCGACGTCAACTTCCACGTCATCCTCATCGTCGGCATTCGATGAGTCGTCGCTCTCAGAAAGCTCGAGAGTAGCAGCAATGTCGGGCACCGTCTTGAGCTCGGCGGCAGGAACGTCTGGGTGATTGGCTCGGAGATAGGCTCGAGCTTCCTTGAAAGCATGAAGGTATGCCCCCGAGGCATACTCGCCCTTGAGCCTGTCGCATTCCTCGGACTTTTGGAACTCTTCCCAGGCCCAACTCTTAACATCCTCGAGCTGTGCCTCGAAAGCCTTGCATTTTTGCTCAAGCTCGAGCTTTGCCTCTTCAGCCTCATCTTTTGCCACTCCCACCTCCTCCTGGGCTCGACGAGTTTCCGCCCTAGCATCATCACGTTCCTTCAACAAGACCTCACGCTCGGCCCTGAGGTCCTCAATCCTCTTGTCCCTCAACTCGACGGACTCAACAAGCCCGGCCATTTTGTGGGATTCGTCCATCCCCTACAAGGAAAGACCCCGAGCCACGCTGAGGGTCTGTGCAACAGATCGTCGGGTCATATACTTGGATAATAATAGTAATAAGAGAATAATACAAGAGGTCGAGCACCCTACCTTCAGTGTCAGGAACTCAAGAGCCTTCATGCCCTCCTCGAACCCAACATCTTCTCGATACTTCGCCATTATGCTCGGAACCAAGTGGCAGCGCTCAAAATCCTCGATGACCGAGGCCACCGATGGTATGCAGTCATCCTCAAGGTCAACCACCTCGGGAGTTCGTCGAGGTGGGAGCTCACGCGGCGACGACGTTGGCGGTCGAGAATGTTTGGGGCTCGGGGCGTGTTGTCGAGCCTGAGAAGTCTCCCCGGGTCCTCAGGGAATGTCGTCACGATTAGAGACTCGAGGCCTCTTATGCCCTTTAGGGCCTTTCTTCGAGACCCCGGCATGAGGCTGAGCGGCCTTGGCCTTGGCATTCACGAACTTTCGAAGGGTGGAGGGGTCGAAAGACATTCCTGCAAGAAATAAAACAAGTAATCAGCCCGAGGTCATTATCACAAATATAAGCACTAGGATATATATAAAATATATATATATAGTAAGGGTCGGGGTCCTACCTTCTACGCCTCTCACATCAGCAAGGTCTAATACATCGTCCTCGAGGATAGCCTTCATGTCTAGTACCAAAGGTTCAAGGTCCTCGAGCATCTGCCTATGACGTTCTAATGACTCAAAATACGTCTGACCCTCACAGAATTTGGAGGCATCGGGAATACCCCATCCCGACCAAAAGGGTAGGTCGATATCTCGAGTAACTACGTAGAACCACCTATCCTTCCAACCTTTGAGTGAGCTCGGCATGGTCGGGACCCTGAACCCCCCTCGGGTAGATAGGTACGCAAAACATGTAAATTGGGGAAGCTGCTTGAGGTCGAACACCATTCGACATAGGTCGACGTATGGGTCGATACCCAAGTACCTACATGCTATGAAAAAATAAACGAGCATCCTCCACCCATTGGGCACCAGTTGCCCGGGGCACATGGAATGCTCGACCAATAAACTTAAGAAAAAGGGATGCAAGGGCCACCTAAACCCGGCCTTCAGAGTGTCCCTAAACATTACGAACTCATTCTCCCGAGCCCTTCCCATCCTATCGTCTAGGTCAGGCGCCCTAATATCACACTCAGGCATTAGCCCAAACTCCCAGGCTGCTGCTATGGCCAAGTGCTCCTTAAACCTACAAGGATCGTCGGGTGCTTTGAACTCTACGTTAGTCTGAGGCCTAGGTCGGGCATCTAGGGGAATAGCTACAGGGATTAAAGACGTCCATATGTCCTCGCTACCACTCGAACTCGACATCACTCGACGATAACTAAGGAAATAACTTAAAGTCTCGAACCTTACCTTAAAATCACTAGAAGCCCAGGGGAATCCTAAGGAGGTTGCTCGAGCACGACCTTGCAGAGAAATTTTTACAGTGGGTAAAAAGTGAAAAATGAGAAGTGAAGGTGAGTATTTATAGGCCTTGAATAGGAAGGCCAAGGGTCGTTACCTGGACCGTTGGATCTAGCCACCTGTCAAACATCCAACAACACATATCCACCACCACATTTATTGATCCCCGATCACTCAAAGATAACAGTTATGTCGTCGGCTATCCCGAGCTTTGTCCTTTGAGATGAATATTCACTCGACGATCTCGAATGACCGAGCTTTCATTACATCCACCCCTAATCCTTGAACTACAGTGGTGGATGCACGGGGGCCAGTGATAGTGCCATTTACGGATGCACGAGCCCGAGGACTTCCAACATGCCCCGATTCTCAAATACAGATCTTAGTCCTTGGGATGTAATGTCCTCGAGACATGCCGAGGACACGCCTCCAGGATTACCCCAATAAGCATGTTAGCGGTCCTCGGGATAAATGCTCGGGTAAAGTCACCCTGCCACCAATCCTTTTCCAGAAAGGCATCCTAAACCTACGAGCTCAAGAGTCCTAAGTTGACAAGATGTCTAGTCATAATTAAACTCATGATACCTAAAAACAAGGTGATGAGTCCTACTAAAGTTCTACTACCTCCCCTTATAAATACGTCATTCTCATTCATTAATAAGGTACGCTTTACATATATTTTCCAGCATAAATATTCTCCCTAATCTCTCTCTGACTTAAGCATCGGAGGGGCGACGGGCCAACCCTCGACGCCTTTGTTTCAGGTACTGGAAGATCTCGTTCGTGCTTGTTCTCAGTCATCAAGCTCGGGAAGTCAACATGTACGATTTTTGGCAGCATCAATAGCATTTATACCTAATTAATTACATATGTCCGCCCACATGTCAAATTAAATAATTTCCCAACACTTTTTACCTCTAATTCAAATAACATGAAAAGTTTAATACATAAAAATATAAATGAAGAACATCACAGATAAAATTTACGGTCGTGCTACTCGTACAAAGGCCCTTGACAAAGGAGGTTTACACAGTGACGTGGCACTTGTTTTTTAAAAAAAAATTGAAAAGAATCCCAAAAAATTGAAAATCCCCCTCTCCCCTTTTTCCCCGAAATCTCTCTCTCTCATGAACTCCAATTTCTTCCACATTCTTCCACCCCCAAATCGATTAACTCTCTCTTTTCAAGCCCAAAACCTCCCAATGCAAACAAGTTCGACGACAGCAAACTGAAAGCCCAAGTCCATTTTTAATTTTTGTTAATTGAAATGAACAAACAAATGCACTAAAAAATGGAAATCATACAATTCAGTAAAACAAAAAGCTCATCTTATATAGAGTTCGGAAATTATTATTTTCAGAACTGAATTCAATGATGCTGCATCCACAGAGCATTAAAAATAGTTGCTGGGTTTCAATCATTTGTGAAAACTTCTCTATTATATATCTCCACATTAATTATATATATCCTAGAAATTTGCTCATAATCGAAAACCCGTCAACTGTAAACCCACGTCAAGAGGAGCTCAGTTGCTAGATTTCCCCATTTTGTGCGAGTCGGAGCAAGTGGAGGTCTTCTAAAACCAAAAAAATTTAAACTTAATACGAAGACGACCTAGAGCAAGTTTTCCCCCTTTTCTGCGAGATGAAGTTTACACACCCACAATAATGAAACTCCTTTTCATGGCATCAACATTTTGGAATAAGTTTTTGACGTGAGCTCCCAAACTCCAGCTTCATTTTGGAAGATTGGATAATTTGGGATGTATTCTCTCCCCTGGTTTTGGCGCCATTCTTGCAGTGGTAGCGGGTTTTCTTTTTAGCAGTGGTAGCTTTATTTTTTTTATTTTTTGTCTTTAAATCACAACCGTTCATGCATTTTTCATCTCAACCGTCCAAGTCATTTTGTCATTTGACTTTGTCAAGCTCCTTTGTACAAGGAGCATTATTGTAAAATTTATGATGTGAAAATTAGAAATTTATAATTGAAAATGGGAGATCCAACGACGCCAACTGCCCCATTATTGTTTTGGTAATGTGCGTATAAATTCTCACCATTCAATGGAAGCAACGGGTAACAACCCGACACCTCACCTCTTTTTTCCTTGTTTAAAATCCCTCTCACTTGCTGTCCGTAGCACTAACATACATAGTGATGATGAACCTGGTTGCGGCTCTAAAGCCATTGTTGCATGGCCCAATGAAAATGGCTGGTATTCGACCTCACACAATTGAGATCGAACCAGGCATGGTTATGAGCATTTGGGTCCCCTCTGAATAGTTATGTCAATGAGCCGAGTCGGGCCCGACCAAAAAAATGAGGCTCGACCCGAGCTTTGGCCCGAGCATTAGCGGGCCGAGTCCTTTTTTTTGTGACACCTTATAGCCTAATGTCGGATAACATGTTAAATTTATAAATGACTAAATGAGTGACTATCCATTATTACAAAGTGATAAATCTTTTTTAATAACCGATTTGAAATTTCTTACAAATTTTAGTGTTAATTGCCCATTGGCGAAATTAGTTCAATTTTTAAATGTAATCAAGTAATATAGATCACTAATAATTTCACTTAATAGTTAATATAGAAGAATAAACGTGTGTAAATGAAAAAATGCTTACTTTAAAAATTTAGGCACTTAGATAAATGAAATAGTAATAATGCAATAAATATTAAAAAAACAAATATCACACATTTTCCAAAATAATCTAGCTGATAAATTATGAGATAAAATTGTCACTTATAATTAGTTTATTAGTTTCATGATGAGAAGAATAAGTTGGTTAAGCAAATTGTGATTATTTGTCTTAATTTAAGCCATCCATCCCCAATAATTTATGGTGTAAAATAAAAAGTGTTGGACAAGTTTTTTTTTTTTTGTGGGCCGGCTCGGCCCGACTCCTCAAAATGAGGCTCGGTCGAACCGGGCTCGGCTCGGGCTTTTTCCGAGCCAAGCCTGAGCCGTCCGAATTGCCGAATTTTTTTGTCATCCCTACCTCTGAAACAATCCTAAAGCTGATAAAATCTAAAACCACTGAGGCGGCCGCCGCCGCCACCACTGCCAAACCAACAAAACCCGTAGTGGTACTAGTCCACAACTTTGCGGCTGAGGGCATTGTCACCTGGCAATTCCAGGTGGGTTCATTGACAAAAAAGTACTCAGTTTACGTGCCGGACCTACTATTCTTCGGTGGTTCAATCACTGACAGCTCCAACAGGTCGTCGTGTTTTCAGGCGGAGTGTTTGGCCAAGGGGCAGGGTAAGTTGGGGATTAAGAAGTGCACGGTGGTTGGATTTAGCTACGGCGGTATGATTGCGTTTAAGATGGCGGAATTGTACCCTGATTTGGTGGAGGCACTGTGTGGTTTCTGGTTCAGTTTTGGCTATGACGGACTCCATTAGCCATGCAACACTTAGCAGCCTTGGGTTTAATTCATGGGCGAAGCTTCTGTTGCCGACCACTGTTAAGGGCTACCGGGCACTTCTCAAAGTTGGAGCTCATAAGAAGCTTTGGTTCCCTGATCGACTTCATAAGGACTTTCTTGAGGTTAGTGGCAGTTGCAGCTCGTGGATCTAGTTTTCGTCGACCTTGGCACTATAGTTTGCAATTCATGTGTCTAGTTATAGAATTTGAAAGAAATATTAAAACAATAATACATTCAACCCTTAGAGGACATGCCATAGAGATATATAGCAAGTCTAGTTAAGCTCAGGCTACCACAAAATTGATGACGGCCGAGCAAAGGCGGCCACGAGGGTGCGCCAGTTGAGAGCAACCGTACAGGGTCTCATCATTATAGGGGCACAAAAAAAATTTGTTATTTGTGTGTATATATATGTATAATTATATATTTAAAATATTTATTAATTTTAAAATTTAAAATTTTAATTATTAAGTTAAAGGGCACAATATTTATGAAAAATGAGTTAAAAGATAGACAAATTGTATTTCTTATTCCTAAATATATATCATAATAAGACATTTTTATTAAAGTAAAGGAAATGATTCACATGGTTTAGGTTACTTCATAACTAATTTTAGTGTGTTGTGCATAACTATTTTATTTGTGAATTATTTTCTTATTAATTAATTATATGCATTTGACTTGGTATGATATGCAATTACATAAGATAATAAAATTAATAATAATGTAATTGACTAGTTATAATTTTTTTAAATAGTATCTTACTTTAAATAATATCAAGGAGAAATGAAAAGAGAAAAAAAAATATTATTCATAGGAAGAAACATTTTGATGAGAATGTCACCGTAGAGGATGCACAATCACTTGAAAATTATTTCATAACTAATTATTTCCTTTATATAGTAGATCAATCAATTGAATCACCTGAACAAAGTTTTGATCAATTCAATTAATATGAAAAAAAAAATTGAATTTCTATTTTCTTTTGACAAGTTAAACGCATTGTATGATATTGATTTGAAAGCATGATATGATTATCTTAACTTTGTTTTAAGACATATACGTTTTACGATCTTAATGGCAAAGATTTGCTTTAAAAATTAAAAATTTAGCGAAATCTTTTACTAAAAGAAACGAAGATAGTTTTTTATATATTAACTTATTTGAAAATATTGGATCACTTTCTAAATACATTTATTACTTATAAAATATTGCTGAATGGAATTTTTCAAAATTGAAGTTATTAAAATCTTATTTACAATCAATCATGCTATAAGAACGATTGAATGACCTAACTTTAATATCTATTAGACACGATTTTCTAGAAACGAAAGTTTAATTAGTTAGTTTGCTTTTGGAAATGCGAAGATTTGTTGTATTTCAAAGTTTAAATGTAGTATTTGATGTTTCTGATTTCAAAATTTTCTCATATGAAATTGCACGAAAAGTTTAGGAGTTTGAATAGTTCTTTGTTGATGACATGAATTTGGATCAAGTTTGGGAGGTGATTTTGAACTTTATTTATATTTTTCTTATTCACGGCACTTAAAAAAACGATATTTAAATATTATAATTTTGCGATGATATATATATATATATATATATATGTCACCATTTTAAAATGTCGCACGGGGCATCCAAAATTTCAATGCCGACCCTGCTGTCGAGTCTAGATAAACTTGATTGACATCACTAACCATGTTCATGACAATCAATGGTGGTATAGTTATGTAGTGATTTCACATTTGAAATGACGTCTTCTCATTTGCTATCCTGATTTAATATATCGAGATATCAAAATATTATTGGAAAAAAATTTAAATTAAGGACAACAAATCTCAACTTATTGTTTATTAACATGATACTGATGATAGGTGATGTTCAACAACAGAAAAGAAGGGGGAGAATTGCTGGAAGGTCTTGTAGTTAGCAACAAAGATACTAACAACCCAGATTTTCCACAGGTATATATTTCACGATAGGCTATTAAACTAAGTTTGACACAAGTAATTATTTTTAAACACTTTTCACCAAAATTTTGAGTTCTTTTTTTTTTTTTTTTTACAGAGGATACATCTTCTTTGTGGGGTAAGAATGATCAGATTTTCAAGTTGGAACTTGCTCAGAAGATGAAAGAGTAAGTTTTCTGTTTTTTCGCACACATTCAAATTTGGCAAAATTTTACCCTTCATGACTAAGCTTACCTCTAATCTTCTGCGGACATATGGAGAACAGTAGTAGGCGACACGTCCCTTCAAAATGGTTCGTATTGAGAATACTAATCTTAGATTATGGCTGCTTGTTAAAATTTTAGACGGGGTTGACCTTTCTTTGGCCTAGGCATGTCCCTTTAAACCCCGTTTCAATCATTGTACATTGCTAGAAAATCTTAACATCTTAGTTGACATAATGACACATAGTAGTCTGTCATTTATCAGTTTAAAAAAAAAATAGTTTTTCCATCAATCATTCACTGCCACCAATGCATATGTCGTCTAAGGTGATAAATTCATCTGGCTAGAAAGCATTATTCAAACCCGTTTAGGGAGGATAACCCATGTTAGGACGAGACATCAAGTGATGTTTCATTTAACTGATGTGAAATTTTACTTGAAACAGGCAGCTCGAAGACAAGGCTACAGTTGAAGGCATAGAGAAAGCATATCATTTGGTTCACCTAGAACGACCATGCGTCTTTAATAGGTGTCTCGACAAATTTCTTGCTTCCCTCCACGAACATTCAAATCGAGCTCAATATGAAGTTTAATTCATGTCTCCACTCATTTATCTTCTTCATTTCTTATTGTAAAATTAATGGAGATTTAATTGTTTATATGTAATGAAAAATTATGAATTTGGTCTATTAATCCATGATATTGATTGATGTCAAAAGAAGGTTAGTAAATGGGTTGGTGGGAGTGATTTAGATTTGAATTCAAACTATTAAACTCTTTTGTGTGGATGAAGGGACATGGGAGCAATCGACCCTACAACATTTTTAAATTTTTCTCAAGTTTAGAAATTGTATAATAATTTTTAATATACATTAATACATGTATAGTTTGTCCCTCCTGCTTTTTTTCACCGTCATGTGAAAATTCTGGCTCTGTCTTACTCTCTCGGCATATTAACTTCCTTCAATTTTCTTAAGACCTTACATGTGAAAGAAGAAGAAGATATGAATGAAAATGCACCAAAAATGAAAATGGGTGTAGGAATCTCGCACTTGGATTGAAACAATAAACTCCTACCATTGTAACGAGTTATTGGCCATTAGAGTGCAATAAATTGAAGATTTGAAGATAAAAAAGCAAGTGATTCAATTAAGTGATAAGCTAGGGACATAAATTAAATACAACATATTACTAAGCAATTCTCGTTAATTTTGGGCTGAGCTTTAATATAGCATTTATACACAATTAATTACATATGTCTGCCCACATGTCAAATTAAATAATTTCCCAACACTTTTTTACCTCTAATTCAGATAACATGAAAAGTTTAATACATAAAAAAATAAATGAAGAACAAAACAGATAAAATTTACGATCGTGCTACTCGTACAAAGACCCTTGACAAAGGAGGTTTACACAGTGACGTGACACTTGTTTTAAAAAATAAATAAAATTGAAAAGAATCCCAAAAAATTGATAATCCTCTCTCTCTCTCTCTCTCTCATGAACTCTAGTTCTTCCACATTCTTCCACCCCCAAATCGATTAACTCTCTCTCTTCAAGCCCAGCACCTCCCAATGCAAACAAGTTTGACGACAGCAAACTGAAAGCCCAAGTCCATTTTTAATTTTCGTTTATTGAAATGAACGAACAAATGCACTAAAAAAATGGAAATCATACAATTCAGCAAAACAAAAAGCTCATATTATATAGAGTTCGGAAATTATTATTTTCAGAACTGAATTCAATGATGCTGCATCTACTGAGCATTAAAAATAGTTGATGGGTTTCAATCATTTGTGAAAGCTTCTCTATTATATATCTCCACATTAATTATATATATCCCAGAAATTTGCTCATAATCGAAAACCCGTCAACTTTAAACCCACATCAAGAGGAACTCAATTGCTAGATTTCCCCATTTTGTGCGAGTCGGAGCAAGTGGAGGTCTTCTAAAACCAAAAAAAAAAAAAAAGGGGGGGGGGGGTGGTTAATCTGCTAAAAACTTCTCAAAACCAAAAAAACTTAAACTTAACTACGAAGACAACCTAGAGCAAGTTTTCCCCCTTTTCTGCGAGATGAAGTTTACACACTAGGAGGGTCAATAATGAAGCTCCTTTTCATGGCATCAACATTTTGGAATAAGTTTTTGATGTAAGCTCCCAAACTCCAGCTTCATTTTGGAAAATTGGATAATTTGGGATGTATTCTCTCCCCTGGTTTTGGCGCCATTCTTGCAGTGGTAGCGGGTTTTCTTTTTAGCAGTGGTAGCTTTATGTTTTTTTTTTTTTTAAAATCACAACCGTCCACGTCATTTGACTTTGTCAAGCTCCTTTGTACAAGGATCATTATTGTAAAATTTATGATGTGAAAATTAGAAATTTATAATTGAAAATGGGAGATCCAACAACGCCAACTGCCCCATTATTGTTTTGGTAATATACGTATAAATTCTCACCATTCAATGGATGCAACGGGTAACAACCCCACACCTCACCTCTTTTTTCCTTGTTTAAAATCCCTCTCACTTGCTGTCCGTAGACCTAACACATACATAGTGATGATGAACCTGGTTGCAGCTCTAAAGCCATTGTTGCATTGCCTAATGAAAATGGCCGGTATTTGACCTCACACAATCGAGATCAAACCAGGCACGGTTATGAGCATTTGGGTTCCCTCTGAATAGCTATGTCAACGAGCCAAACTCGAGTTTAAAAAAAAAAGCTCGAGCCGAGTCCGAGCTTTTTTGGGCCCCAGCCCTGCCAAAAATGAGGCTCGGCCCGAGCTCTGGCCCGAGCCTTAGCCGAGTCCTTTTTTTTGTGGCACCTTATAGCTTAATGTCAGATAACATGTTAAATTTATAAATGACTAAATGAGTGATTATCCATTATAACAAAGCGAGAAATCTTTTTTAATAATCGATTTGAAATTTCTTACAAATTTTAGTGTTCATTGTCTATTGGAGAATTTAGTTCAATTTTTAAATGTAATCAAACAATATAGATCACTAATAATTTCATTTAACAGTTAATATAGAAGAATAAATGTGTGTAAATGAAAAAAATGCTTACTTTAAATATTTAGGCACTTAGATAAATGAAATAGTAATAATGCAATAAATATTAAACAAACAAATATCACACATTTTCTAAAATAATCTAGCTGATAAATTATGAGATAAAATTGTCACTTATAATTAGTTTATTAGTTTCATGATAAGAAGAATAAGTTGGTTAAGCAAATTGTGATCATTTGTCTTAATTTAAGCCATCCATCCCCAATAATTTATGGTGTAAAATAAAAAGTATTGGACAAGCTTTTTTTTTTTTTGTGGGCCGACCCGCGAGCCACACGGGCCAACTCCTCAAAATGATGCTCGGTGGAACCGAGCCTGAGCAGTCCGAGCCGTCGAACTTTTTTTTTTGTCATCCCTACCTCTGAAACAATCCTAAAGCCAATAAAATCTAGAACCACTGAGGCAGCCGCCGCCGCCGCCACTGCCAAACCAACAAAACCCGTAGTGGTACTAGTCCACAACTTTGCGGCTGAGGGCATTGTCACCTGGCAATTCCAGGTGGGTTCATTGACAAAAAAGTACTCAGTTTACGTGCCGGACCTACTATTCTTCGGTAGTTCAATCACTGACAGCTCCAACAGGTCGTTGTGATTTCAGGTGGAGTGTTTGGCCAAGGGGAAGGGTAAGTTGGGGATTAAGAAGTGCACGGTGGTTGGATTTAGCTACGGCGGTATGGTTGCGTTTAAGATGGTGGAATTGTCACTACACCAAAAAATGGCTTTTGCAGCGGCCAAAAAACGCTGCAAAAACCCTTTTGCAGCGTTTTTCCAAGTGTTGCGAAGGTCGGTGTTGCCGTTGAGGGAAGACTTTTTGCAGCGTTTTTTAAACGTTGCGGTAGACCTCTTTTGCAGCGTTTTTTAAACGTTGCGGTAGACCCCTTTTTGCAGCGTTTTTTCAACGTTGCGATAGACCCTCTTTTGCAGCGTTTTTTAAACGTTGCGGTAAACCCCCTCTTTTGCAGCGTTTTTTAAACGTTGCGGTAGACCCTCTTTTGCAGCGTTTTTTAAACGTTGCGGTAGACCCCCTTTTTGCAACGTTTTTTCAGCGTTGCGATAGACTCTTTTGCAGCGTTTTTTCAACGTTGCCGTAGAATTTTTTTTTTTTTTTTATTTATTTATTTATTATATATATGGTAATTGACCGCCAAAAATGAAAATGACACTTTATGAACAAATTTTGAAATTGCATAAAAATTGATAATTTTATTATAAATTGTTGAATCAATACAACATTAAAATGCGTTACAACATAACATATCTAGTTGAACTTGAACCAATTCATGGTTATGCTTACACTTAAAAAATTAATTGGAATAAACACGGCTTGTGAACAAAGAGATCCTAACATCCCAGCCATTCCATTTGCTATAGCTGCCTGTGTAGGCACTGATAATTTGAATGGTTCCATCATCTTGAAAGAAGCCACGTTTGTAGACCTTTGATGATGGAAAATACATTTCGTTCTATAGCATCATGTGAAGCAACTTGCATCCTAGTCTTCACAATCGAAATTGGATAAAGTGCAACTATAAGACTCGTAAAAATCCCTGCTCCAAAAACATAGAACTTGGTCATATCAAGCCTGCAAGGGAGGACACTAAAAGACTTGGAATGACATATAATAGAAGGTTTCTTGGAATATTATCATCAACTAAATTTGACTTACAAAAATTTGGAACGAAGAACTAGAGTTATTAAATTACACTCAAATTCAGAATGAAAACTTGAGAAATCCACGGGTATAATCACCTCGAGTTCTTGTTTTGGTACAAAGGTAAAACTTGGAACTTCAATAATCAGTCCAAAACTCTAAAGACACCACTTTTTCACTGATACTGAAATAAAAAACCCATTATCACAATTATAAACCTCTACAAACTATATCACAATTATAAACCTCTACAATTATCACAATTCTGTCAGCAGGTTCCAGCTCTTTAGGGCACTTAGTTCTTGTTTTGGTGTGAAACAAATCTCTTTCAATAATGTCCAAAAGGGCCTGCATAAATTGACACAGTTACATGTCAGACCAAATCATACTGTACTGATTAAAAACTTTCATATAGCAGTAGAATAGAATTCCCTATTGATAGAATAAGAAACGATTAAAAAAAAGCAGCAGCAGAAGTTACCTTATGCTGTGCAAATATGAGAACTAGATGCTGCCCAACACTAATAGGTCCTTCAGCACCTGATGCTTCGACACCTATTCCACATTCTTCTAGTATCTCCTGAAGGGCAACAAGTTTGGGCGAATGGTGCAGTTTATGGAGTTCTGAAGCTATGCAGGAACTAGCAGGAAAGAGTTCTGTCAGATGAGGTAAGAGTGACTCCGGGATTGATTCACCGATGACAAGCAGTGGATGACTACAAAGTTTTAATAAGTACTGAAGTGCCTAAAACATAGAGAACAGTCATCAGGCAATAAAATATGATGGCTTGGTCATAATTCACAATTACTTTCCAACTTACCTGGAAAACATGAGAAGATGATTTGGGTCCCTCTCCTTTATCTTCATTTACCTTAACCATACTTGAGATTTCTCGTCTAACATGTGAACCAGAAAACTGTTCATATAACTTTAGCTGTACAGGACTCAGGTCACAATATCTATCCTGAATGATCTTCTCTGGTAAATCAGACAAAACTTCATCTTTTGTTCGGCGTAAGAGGAAAGGCATAACCTATCAGAGGAAAATCCAATGACGTTGTCAGATAAAGAACTACAACCAAATGTCGATAGATAAAAAAATAAAAGAATGAAACTAGAATTACACACCTGCTTGCGCAGAGCTTCCATAGCTAGTGCACCTGCTTCAGCATCCTTAGCTGAACATTTAGGATCCCTAGCAGCTAGCAGCGGTTTTCCATAAGTAGCTTGAAACTGCTTAAGAAACAATGGGTTTGTCATTAGATTCCTGATCTAACACTTGAAAGTTGAAAGAAACAAGTACTTCATAGAGTGTTTGTTGAGCTCCCTCATCTAAAAGTTTATTTATTAGAAGGGGAACAAATTTATTTATTTTACATTTTGTATTCAACGAGCCCAGTTAAGTGTGTGCATAATTCAATTTTTTTTTTTCCAAAAGGTCAGACACATGCACAAGTTTTACAAATGGGATGCTATGGATACTCGTGGAATGCCATCATGCAAGAAGTATGACCGACAAGTAAAATGAAAGCAAGTATAGTGTATATGATATTATACACAGAAAAAGGAAGAAAAAAAAACCTTCTAAATGAAGTGCCTGCTGAATTTTCAGGATTGCGGTTAGGCCAAGTCAAGATGTCGGCGAAGGTGCCAGAAATCCCAGTTTCCACTTTTTACTGTGCAGATATTGGGACACCTGCATGTTATGAATGAAAGGTCAAACTTAGGAATTTAAACAGGACTTGTGCTACACTACGTAATAAACAAAATTCACTAGGTACATTCAGAGCAAATAGATCAGAGTTGATCAGGAGCCAGTTCAGTGACATTATCATTCCTGTGGACCATTATCCAATAAAACTATTGCGCAAAACAACAGTATGACACCAAAATACCATGGTAAATTACACTAATAAGAACTGAATGTATTTATCCTTTAAAATAGGAGGAATAGAGGCTATCACAATTTACCCTTTAAAATGTAACCCAGATAAACTTCCCTCACTAGCTTTCCCCAATTTTCAGCTAATAAACACAAATAAGCCATTTTATTGCTTACAACAGATTTAGGCAAGCAGAAAATTAGTTCACAAACATATTGCACCACCACTAAATGTGACATTTGCATTCCAAAACACAATTACCAATTTCATTACAGCACACACCACCAGCATCCAGCCAAGTTCTTCTCCAAAACCACCATTGAGATCTACTAGATTTTAGTAAGCACTACTACCCATTTAACACTTAATGAAGATAAAACTGAACACAACCACCATTTACCACCACCAAACCTAAGCAATAGAATCTAGTCAATCTAGCAATAGAAATTTCTAAGTTCACTAATTCCAAAGAATAAAACACACCATATATTCAATAACCAAGTCTTTTACACATGCAGGATAATCTCCTAATGTGTACTTATTGCTGGAATGGAAAATCAGAGGTGGCTAAATAAATAGAATTGGGGTTACCTGCAAAGGAAACAATGTTTGTCATTTCTGAGTTGATTCTATCATCATTCTGAGTTGGTTCTGTGCCGGGATTTCCATTCTTGCAAACAATTTGAGATCATAAAACACCTCTATGAAGAATAGAATGCAGTTTAGCCTCTCCTGTAGTAGTTGGAGCTTTACCGCAATTAGGAAGGAAAGTACCAAGCACATATCCAGAAACACTATCTCTGTTTTTGACCACACTCCGGCGGTCCTCCTCCGCAATCCATCCTCCATCTCGAACGCCACCACCGTGAACACTTCCAAACCCACTTTCATCCCTCCTTCTCATCACATCCCATCCCCTTCCCCGTCTTTCCATCCCCCTCCACCGCCACCACCCTTGTCTTTACATTTGCCACCAACCGCTCGCACCAGCAGCAACCACCGCGCAGTAAAAAATCAATGAAACTCCCACATATTCTGCCAAGACTCCAGCTTCTCATCTTCCCCACCACCACCGCCGCATAATTTCGATGGAAAATTCACTTACACGGTAAACCCCCTCCCAGGGTTCCTCCGTATGGAATTGGGAGAACTTCTGCCCTCCATCCACTCCTGATTCTGAATACTTCCAGAACCTCCAAACCACGTTGAGATGATAGAGTAGGGGAAGAAGAGACGAGAGGAGGAGGAAAAGTTAGGGCTGTTGAGGGTTATTCGAGTTTTTGCAAGTTAGGGCTGATTTGATTTAGAGGGTTGGGTTGTCTGAGTTTTTGCAACGTTTTTTTAAAAAAACATTGCGAAATGATAAAAAAAAAATAAAAAAAAATTGGGAAAATCGTTTTTTGCAACGTTTTTTAAACGTTGCAAAAAATAAAACTTTTGCAGCGTTTAAAAAATGCTGCAAAAGATGTATTTTTTGCAACGTTTAAAAAACGCTGCAAAAGACATTTTTCGCAACGTTTTATAAACGCTGCGAAAACTTTTGTCTTCCATAACGTTTTTTAAACGCTGCGAAAGATAAAATATTTCGCAACACTAAAAAAACGCTGCAAAAAGGTAACATTAGCAACATTCACTTAAAAAACGTTGCCATAGCTCAATTTTGTTAAGAAATGGCAACATTCACCTATTAAAATGTTGCGATAGACCCCTTTAGCAACATTTAACTACCAAATGTTGTCTTTTATGTGTTGCAAATTGTTTTTTTGGCGTAGTGTGTATCTTGATTTGGTGGAGGCACTGTGTGGTTTCTGGTTCAGTTTTGGCTACGACGGACTCCATTAGCCATGCAACACTTAGCACTGCAGAGACGAAGCTAGGGGGGCGACCGCCCCCCCCCCCCAACATTGTCCGCGGTACACTATTTCTAGTTAATTTGTAATGTATTTTTCAATTTCGCCCCCCCCCCCCCAAGATTTTTTCTCTCCCCAAAAATTTTGAAATTTTTTATTTTTTTCCATTAATAAATATTGAGTAAATAACTTACATTTTAAAATTCAACACACAAAAATCTTAGATCTAAACAAAAGATCCAATAGTTACTTAAATAAATCAATAGCCCAAATCCAATCCAAAACCTAAGTTCCCAATTCTCAAGCCCAACTAATGAAAACTCAATTCACAACCTGGTTTATGCATAATGCATGTTTAGTTGTTCTTGAATATTTGAATTTAAGAATTAAGTAGAGTAGTTGCTGTTAGTTTTTGTAATTGTTAGTTATTGAATATTTGAATTTAAGAATTAAGTAGTAGGATAGTCAGTAGTGATTGAATCGAACATTGAATTTCAGTACTATTTTGGTACTCAAAATCGTCGTTTTCAATTCTCTTAGTTAAAAAAAAAATTTCGGGGGCGGACCCCCGGGAGGGGGGCCTGCCCCTCTCCACCCCCCGTATTTTCGCCCCCCCCCCCAACTTCAAAACCTAGCTACGTCCCTGCTTAGCAGCCTTGGGTTTAATTCATTGGCGAAGCTTCTGTTGCCGACCACTGTTAAGGGCTGCCGAGCACTTCTCAAAGTTGGAGCTCATAAGAAGCTTTGGGTCCCTAATCGACTTCATAAGGACTTTTTGAGGTTAGTTGCAGTTGCAGCTCGTGGATCTAGTTTTCGTCGACCTTGGCACTATAGTTTGCAATTCATGTGTCTAGTTATAGAATTTGAAAGAAATATTAAAACAATAATACATTCAACCCTTAGAGGACATGCCATAGAGATATATAGCAAGTCTAGTTAAGCTCATGCTACCACAAAATTGATGACTTCCGAGCAAGGCGGCCATGAGGGTGCGCGAGTTGAGAGCAACCGTACAGGGTCTCATCATTGTAGGGACACAAAAAAAAAAATTTGTTATTTGTGTGTGTGTGTGTGTATATATATATATTTAAAATATTTATTAATTTTAAAATTTAAAATTTTAATTGTTAAGTTAAAGGGCACAATATTTATGAAAAATGAGTTAAAAGATAGACAAATTATGTTTTTTTATTTAATATTATTGTATTTCTTATTCCTAAATACATATCCTAATAAGACATTTTTATTAAAGTAAAGGAAATGATTCACATGGTTTAGGTTACTTCATAACTAATTTCAGTGTGTTGTGCATAACTATTTTATTTGTAAATTATTTTCTTATTAATTAATTATATGCATTTGACTTGGTATGATATGCAATTGCATAAGATACTAAAACTAATAATAATGTAATTGACTAGTTATAATTTTCTTAAATAGTATCTTGTTTTAAATAATATCAAGGAGAAATGAAAAGAGAAAAAAAAATATTATTCATAGGAAGAAACATTTTGATGAGAATGTCACCGTAAAGGATGCACAATCACTTGAAAATTATTTCATAACTAATTATTTCCTTTATATAGTAGATCAATCAATTGAATCAGCTGAACGAAGTTTTGATCAATTCAATTAATATGAAAAAAAAATTGAATTTCTATTTTCTTTTGACAAGTTAAACGCATTGTATGATGCTGATTTGAAAGCATGATGTGATTATCTTAACATTGTTTTAAGACATATAAGTTTTACGATCTTAATGGCAAAGATTTGCTTTAAAAATTAAAAATTTTGCGAAATCTTTTATTAAAAGAAACAAAGATAGTTTTTTTATATATTAACTTATTTGAAAATATTGGATCACTTTCTAAATACATTTATTACTTATAAAATATTGCTGAACGGAATTTTTCAAAATTGAAGTTATTAAAATCTTATTTACAATCAATCATGCTATAAGAACGATTGAATGACCTAACTTTAATATCTATTAGACAAAATTTCCTAGAAACGAAAGTTTAATTAGTTAGTTTGCTTCTAGAAATGCGATGATTTGTTGTATTTCAAAGTTTACATGTAGTATTTGATGTTTCTGATTTCAAAATTTTCTCATAAGAAATTGCACGAAAAGTTTAGGAGTTTGAATGGTTCTTTGTTGATGACATGAATTTGGATCAAGTTTGGGAGGTGATTTTGAACTTTATTTGTATTTTTCTTATTCACGGCACTTAAAAAAATGATATTTAAATATTATAATTTTGCGATGATATATATATATATATATATATATATATATATATATATATATATATATATATATATATACACACACACACACACATGTGTGTGTCACCATTTTAAAATATCGCACAGGGCATCCAAAATTTCAATGCCGGCCCTGCTGTCGAGTCTAGATAAACTTGATTGACATCACTAACCATGTTCATGACAATCAATGGTGGTATAGTTATGTAGTGATTTCACATTTGAAATGATGTCTTCTCATTTCCTCTCTTGATTTGATGTACCGTGATATCAAAATATTATTAGGAAAAAATTAAATTAAGGACAACAAATCTCAACTTATTGTTTATTAACATGATATTGATGATAGGTGATGTTCAACAACAGAAAAGAAAGGGGAGAATTGCTGGAAGGTCTTGTGGTTAGCAACAAAGATACTAACATCCCAGATTTTCCTCAGGTATATATTTCACCGTAGGCTATTAAACCAAGTTTGACACAAGTAATTATTTTTAAACATTTTTCACCAAAATTTTGAGTTTTTTTTTTTAACAGAGGATACATCTTCTTTGGGGTAAGAATGATCAGATTTTCAAGCTGGAACTTGCTCAGAAGATGAAAGAGTAAGTTTTCTGTTTTTTCACACACATTCAAATTTGGCAAAATTTTACCCTTCACGACTAAGCTTACTTCTAATCTTCTGCGGACATATGGAGAACAGTAGTAGGTATATCCTTAACACGTCTCTTCAGAATGGTTCGTACGAAAATATTAATCTTAGATTCTGGCTGCCTGTTAAAATTTCAAATGGAGTTTACCTTTCTCTGACCTAGGTATGTCCCTTTAAACCTGTTTCAATCATTGTACATTGCTAGAAAATCTTAACATCTTAGTTGACATAATGACACATAGTTGTCTGTCATTTATCAGTTTAAAAAAAAATAGTTTTTCCATCAATCATTCACTGCCACCAATGCATGTCGTCTAAGGTGGTAAATTCATCTGGCTAGAAAGCATTATTCAAACCCGTTTAGGGAGGATAACCCATGTTAGGACGAGACATCAAGTGATGTTTCATTTAACTGATGTGAAATTTTACTTGAAACAGGCAACTCGGAGACAAGGCTACAGTTGAAGGCATAGAGAAAGCAGGTCATTTGGTTCGCCTAGAACGACCATGCGTCTTTAATAGGTGTCTCAACAAATTTCTTGCTTCCCTCCACGAACATTCAAATCAAGCTCAATATGAAGTTTAATTCATGTCTCCACTCATTTATCTTCTTAATTTCTTATTGTAAAATTAATGGAGATTTAATTGTTTATATGCAATGAAAAATTATGAATTTGGTCTATTAATCCATGATATTGATTGATGTCAAAAGAAGGTTAGTAAATGGGTTGGTGGGAGTGATTTAGATTTGAATTCAAACTATTAAACTCTTTTGTGTGGATGAAGGGACATGGGAGCGATCGACCCTACAACATTTTTAAATTTTTCTCAAGTTCAGAAATTGTATAATAATTTTTAATATACATTAATACATGTATAGTTTGTCCCTCCTACTTTTTTTCACCTTCATGTGAAAATTTTGGCTCCGTCTTACTCTCTCGGCATATTAACTTCCTTCAATTTTCTTGAAACCTTTACATGTGAAAGAAGAAGAAGATATGAATGAAAATGCACCAAAAATGAAAATGGGTGTAGGAGTTTCGCACTTGGATTGAAACAATAAACTCCTACCATTGTAACGAGTTATTGGCCATTAGAAATTTAGAGTGCAATAAATTGAAGATTTGAAGATAAAAAAGCAAGTGATTCAACTAAGTGATAAGCTAGGGACATAAATTACATTATGCCGCTACCGAAATTACATTATATCAAAGAAGAGAATTATGATATGTTTTGAATTTACGCCACTTTCTGTCTTCTCTCTACTATGATACCTTGAACGGAGGCTCACCCTAATATCCTTTATGTGGGAGGAATTCCTCGAATGGTTAGAAATCTAAAGACTAAAGTACGATTGTTAATGCTTATGTAGAACTAAAAATTAACAAATGTTCTAATCAGATTCGATTTGTATCAGTCATTCAATGAATTATAATAAACTGCAAATGACGAGGATACATTATTTGAATAACATAAAAAACTAACATTTCAAAATGTTATCGAGAATGACTGAAAAAGGGGATACCTAGACCAGATATAAGATCATCATTATGAACAAATTCAAAATCTATGTAGATAGAGCCAATCGTTAGTTCCCATAGTACTCTTATAACCGCGGCAAAAGATAAAAGTGTACAGTGTATTAGGCTCCGCACATCTAACATCATGAACATGAAATATGTTGGGATCTTATAAATAAACACTAGCGAGTTAACTTGGATAACAGGGAAGGGGGATAGTAGGTGATTCAGCATTGACAATCAAACTAATGGTTGTGGTTCTCTTCACGTGCGAAACAGTTCAAGAAATGACAATTCTGAGACTGATAATTGATAAACTACATGAGAATTCAAGGCAGCTGATTATATATATTTGTTTAGAGTGTTCAATATGCACAAATGGAATGACATGACAGCTTTTGTTATAACATCAAGGTCTTCCAAAATACAATAAACGCCTTACTATACACATGTTTTATCGGAGCTGCAAATAGATAAACTAGTACTAGCACAGCTAGGCTTCCCAGCTAAAATACAGCGTTGAATGTTAGCCTTTTGTACGGCAAGGAATATTATTTAGCTAGTATGGGAGAAACTAAATGAAAGACGAGCATAATCAATGTGATGCACATGAAGATCATTCACATGCTGGTTTCGAGTCGAAGCTGCTCAAGCAGATTGAAAAGGCTTGAAAGGCGGTAAGAGGGTAGTGATAATCCATGGTGAAAATATCTTTACCTATCTTTCCAAACTGTAAAATTACCTTTTCTTGTTCGGCGGTCGATATGTTGAGAGATGGATCAACAGCAGCCACAAGCTGGAAATTTTTAACAGAAGTTACTGTAACACGGCCTTTAAAATTCAGGCACCAGCACTGCAACTGTTCGTGCCATCTAGGAGCTTTGTTTTTAAGAACAAGTGGCTCTCCAGAAAGTGGTCTTGAAAATGATGAGCTTGATAGGCTTCGTGAACTGAAGTTTATGACTGAGTCCTTTCCTTCCGAGACCGATGGGGGAGAAAATTTCTCGTCAGAACATTGTGGAAATGATATTGGCGTCGGGGCAGTGCCTCCCTCCTGAATTGAAGAGACGGGAATTGAATTCATGAAACAATTCATTCTCCTAGGACCTCTTGGGCGGAAAACATTGAGTTCATAGGAAATAGTGGCTACACTGTTGTTATACGCATGTAATCTTGGAGATACTTGGCTCGTGTGGAACCTTCTACTCGACCGACTATTATGTTGCACAGCAGCATCATTCAGAGGTTGGCAGTCATATGTGGTGAACTTTGTTCCCAGAAAGTTAGACCTGATGGATGCGTTATCAATGTAGTTAGAACAAAATATGCAAAAATAGATCAACCAACAAAAGTATTACGCGAGATTTGCCTTAGTCTCCCAACATATGTATTGCTGCCTCGAGAAAAATCATTTGCAACTAAAGATATCACAAAGTCCATGCTCATTGCCCTTCTAATCTTTTTGGCTGCCAATAATAGTTTATCACTCTCATCCTCAGCTGCGATTTGGAAAGATAATTAGTTGCATGACTTCTAATGGCTAATGAATTCCCATTCCAATTCATGTAATGCATCTAAGTGAGTTTTTGAAGATTGTATTCCTGTATTCTTACTTCTTTGGTAAAGCAAGCATTTCTGCGCTTATAGCACAACACGTGTTTTAGATAAACATTTTTTCCCCGCTGAAATGGCAAGGGAGCCATCAATCAAAACTTTAGTTATCTAAAGAAAAGAGCCATTGAATAATTCGACAAGTTTTTTTATTTTAAACTTGTAAGCCATAATTTGTAACATGTAATATTCAACCATAGCTTGTACTTAATATATAAACCATTGGCAAGCACTTCCATAGAAAGTGACCAAAGATTTTTCATATTTCAATGTGTAAACAAGGAAACTGTGAAGAGTCATATGTTCTAAAGCAAATATTATTGGAAAAGGTTCATATCATCACACAACAGAAATATTGAGAACATGGAGAGTTACCTTCATTCTCGAATAACTTTCTTTGAAAGATATAATTTAATTAAAAGACTCAGAACAGCAAGAAACCCAATGGAAAATCTATAGTTTACGATATTTTGAGAAAAATATTTGTATTAAAGCAAGCATTGAATAATGGGATTTACAAGGAAATAAGTATTTGGATGAATAAAATGCCTTACATGGGGTCAGACCAAAGTACAAGCAGTAAGTGGAAGTTGATATATCCCGCTTAATAAAGCACTGGATTGGTGCGTCTCGAGGCCCCGGCTAGCCAAAATCATAAATGAAAACAAAAATTGGTTACAGAAGGTATTATTCATCATAACTAAAAGGAATTACATAAAAGCTGAACTCTCATGTACAAAAACTACCTGCTTCAATGATATGGGAAAAGTGAGCCTCCCACATTCCTCCGGAGTCTTGACAATTTCCTTAGTGATATCCCTCCACGACTTACAAACTGATGCACAAAAGACAACTACTGTCCTAGCAGGCCAAGATGTCTCACTTTCTTCAACCCTCCGGATTATGTCCACAAGCAATTCTTGCGGTAAATTTGCCCAGTGCCCTTGCTGAATTGGCTTAGAAGGGGCCACATCAGGGGCTATATGAGACCGGTTCTTGTTGAGCCAATGCTTCCCCTCGATCCCTTCTCTCTTTGAGGTACTTCTTCTTCCATCTTTTATCTCCTTTAAATCGCAAATTATGCCCTTGAACGACATCTCAGTTGATTCCAACCAAGGCCATTACTTAAATAGGACGAATGTCAACGTATAAACAAAACAGGCATCAAAATCACTACAGATATATTGAGCAAATCAGATGAAAAAAAAAAGATCCAAAACAAAAATTATGAAACCAGATACTATAATCACACGATTATACCAATTAATGCTGATATTCTTCAACATACTGATAAATCTAGATAAAGAAACAAAGACTTTTGCAACTAAAATGGATTACGGTGCACCGTGTTCTTCCAAGAAAATCATCAAAACTTTACAATCAGATTGTTAATTATGTGCATGATTGGCTCCAGCTCAAGCAGCTCACGTTCCCTGCATCTCATCAGTTCACACGGCCTGCACAGCTCTCCTTCCAGATCCTTCTAATCTCAGCACATCACATGTTCAACAGATTATTCTTCCAGCTTACAGATTCTAGCTTATTCTAGATACTTCTTTAGTTTGTTAGATGATTTGTTATCTATTTTCTCTATAAATAGAATAGTTTGCATTGTAATTTCTCTAAGTTGAATGGATTACTATTCTTCTTCCCTGCTGTAATAGCAGGTTCATTTCTTCTTCCTTTTTACTCTCTAGTTCTATGCTAGAAGAGAATTTGATACAGATTTCCTCATTTCATGGTTTCATGGTTATGAATAACCCATATTGTAAACATCATAGAGCTCCTAAATTATCAGCGTGCATAGAAAATCTGAAGAAACAAAAATACCATCCTCCCAAGAGTAAAAGGAAAAGAACATCCATTTCAAAAACCTAAATAAACGGAACTAACCTACAGATACGGATCAAGCTTCGAAATGCAGTAATCGGAGACGAGTATTATCAGATCGGAGAAATAAATCTAAAGTCTTCCATTCTTATCCCCTTTCCCATCAATATAACTCAAACTACCGCCGCCGCAGCCACCGTCGCCGCCGCCACCACCGGTCTAGAAGGAATGGAAAGACAAATGGGTCACAGGTACTCCTTTTCAACAACTCAATTGAGCTACCTGTCTCTGTAATATTTATTTACCGCTTAATTTTATTTGAATTATTAACTGTAAAACAGGCTTTAATTAATGGGTCCCAGTGAAGGGAGCGTGTCTTTTTGCTATCAATTAACCTCGGAAGGTCTACTTATAAGTAGATAAGTAGATAAGTAAAAGTTAAAATAAACAAACAAACAAACAAAAATTTATTTTATTTTTTATTTTTAATTTTGATAATAAGATAATATATATTTTAAAATATGTAACTTTTTTTATTATTTAAAATCATATTAGACCTTGTTTAATGTTTTTCTTATAAATTAATCTTAACTTATTTTTTAAGATAGAATTTATTAATTAAAAAACGTAATTTTAAAATCAAAATTAGGAACTTAAGAGCACATCAAAACGTGCTCCAATCTAGAGTTGATGTCGGATGCATAAATTATAATTACTTGTCAACTTTTAAGCTAATATTCAATTAAGGTTTTCGAATGCAAATGATTACCATTTCATAGAGAAGTGCCTCGAAATTCAATATAGACGTTGATATCTGCACAAGAATTCTATTATTTATTCATAGTGTTCATCGTCATTAATCTATTTGATAGTAAAACCACGGTTTACATTATTCACGCTCTAGGTAAAAGGGTCGTTCTTTTTTAAGAAATTTTAAATTATTAAACTTCATTTTCAATAAATGAATCCATAAGTATTATGGGTTATGCTACATGAACAAAACTCATTATAAAATGGTTGACAAAAAAAGCCATATGGCGCCCCCTATTGGCGGGGGCGCCTGTGGCCCGCAGGTGCCCCGCCAATAGGGGACGCTACGTGGTTTTTTTGTCAACCATTTTGTACAATATTTTGTATAAGAAGAATTATCCGAGTATTATTTACTTATCCGCAACTCATTTATCTCTATTTGTAAGTTAAAGACTTTTATGAATTCTTTCAGACTTAGGCCCTATTTCCATGGAAGTTGGAAATTATTTTTCATTTTTCAAGTTATTGCATGTTCGATTGGCCAAAAATTCCATGGAATTGGTTTTCCCACCACTTTGGTGGGAAAATAGTTTTCTAGGTTTTTTTTATTGCTAATTAAAACATATTATATCCTCGATGGTAACAAATTATATCATTTTACTGAATCATTTTCATGGAAAACAAAACCAAATGAACGCCAAAAGATTCAAAAATTCAATATTTCTAGATGGAAAATTATACAAATCAAACACAATTAATTGACAATTTTCAGTAAAACAAGTTCTAAACAATTCAATTCCCTGAAATTTATTTTCTAACCACCCAAATTTTATTTTTGTAATCAAATGGACCCTTGGTTAATACACTAGTTGGGAAATAGATAAATCGCCATGTCACCTTTCCCGTTAATCAAATCAACGGACACGAATATAGTAATCACCTTGAAATAAAATAGTTTAGTGATTAAGTTGAAGCAAAATGAACTATTCAACCCCTTGCCTTATTAATGGACTAAAAGTTTAAATTTTTGGTTCGCGGCCTACATTAAAAATAAATGAATAAAAACCACCTTGAAATCTATGGATATTATCCAGTCATTTTTATGCTTAGTTGGCCGGAATTGAACTATTTTTATAAGTTTTCGAGATTAACAATACTAGCTGTGATTTTATTGCTAACGGCCCCCTCAATGGTAAATACCATCGTGTGTATCATTTTCGACAGGACAAAGTTGGGCCTAGTTAGCCATTTCCAATAATTGTTTGGAAAACAAACAAAAAGATCCAAAACAACGAATATTATGAAAAGTAACATTGATTATTTGTTTTTTTATTTATAAAAACATTTGATCGTGTTTAAAAATAACTTTTTAGTAGTTTTTTAGACTGTATATAATGCAAATGCGTACTATTAATTAAAATAAATCGTGATTTTAACCGAACACAAAAAGAAGAGCTTTTAAAGAGAAATCGCAGCTAGTCCCTTTAATTGTTTTCAACGTTTTATAGTGATCGAGATTTATGTGCTAAATAAAAGCAAAATGGATAAAATATGTCCATTACAAATACTATCCAACTCAAAAGACTGAAATGTTGGTCCCAATTTATTACGAACCGAAGAAACTAAAGATGACAACATGGCGAGTATGAGACATGTCGGTCATTCCCACCTCGTCTCATCATGTATTTTTGTCGCTTTACCTCGTTTCCATACCTAATTAAAGCAGGACGGGCGATTTTGGAGCAAGATGAGGGCGGAGAATCCTTGTTTTTAAATAATAATTATTTATTATTTTGGTAGGTGAGCTGACATTTGACATGTTCTTGGGCGTATCCTTTCCTTCCAAGCTCCTAGAGATTGGGAATATTCTTATCCATATTGGATAAAATATGTCCATTACAGATACTATCTAACTCAAAAGATTGAAATGTTGGTCCCAATTTATCATGAATGAAATGTTGGTCCCAATATATCATGAACGGAAAAAACTAAAGATAACAGTGTGACGGGATGAGACGGGTCAATCATTATCACCCCATCTTGTCGGGTATTTTTGTCACCTTCCATCATTTCCATACATGGTTAAAGTCGGACGGATGATTTTGGGGCGAGATCGAGAATCCTTGTTTTTAAATAATTTGTATTTATTATTTTGGTATGTTAGCTGACATTTGACATGTTCTTGAGCATATCCTTTTCTTCCAAGCTCCTAGAGATTGGAAATATTCTTATCCATATTGCATAGTATACATTGAAATACACACACTGTTTTGTTGTCTAATATATATATATATATGACAAAAATTGGTTTATGTATAGAAAATATGTCCAAAACATTTTTGTGGGTCAGTTTTATTTTAAACTAGTCCTCCAATTCTTAGAATCTATCTTCCTCATGGTAGCTTCCATCTTTACTGCCTAACTTTTTCTCGTGAAATTTATTACTAAAAACTTAATTTCGTGTTCACCATAATCATCTAGGAGAATATGCGTAGATGAGTAACAAATAGTAAAGCAATAACTAGAGTGGACAAGTCAGAGTCGAAAAGAGAATCCCTCGGTTCTCTCTCTTGAAAATTCCCTTAATTTTCTTGATATCTCATGGCGTATAAATCAAATCAATCGTTGATTGAGATTTGTGTCTCATTCAATGGATAATCATAAAATTAATGCAATGATTTAATTTGAAATTAATTGTCCTGGCAAATTAATCAACGAGATAATTACACACAAATGCAGATGGTTGAATCAGGCAGTCCAGTCTAATCCCTATTCCAAAGCACTCGCACATTAGGCGTGTCTACATTTTTCATATATATTCCTACAAACTTTCTTGAAGCTTAAGCTTACATGCAAACTATAGAAAAGAATTTAAGTGGTACCAGAACTATATAAAGAAAATTCAATTGCTCGCGGAAATTAAAATTTACAGGGCGAATGTTCACCAAGCAGAAATGGCCGCAAGCTACCGCTCTTCTGAAGTGAACTTGTTCCATGCTTCCTGAAGATAAAATGAATTCACAAAACATTCAAATGATTTGAACAGAAATGCTTGTTGCATCAAGCTACATGATACACAGAAAGATAGTTTATCACGTCTTTTACGTAGAAAAATAATCGCGTTTTGTAATTCCTAAAAATTGAAGATACTAAAATTTGACTGGAACATGGAGAGGCAAGTAATTCAGTCTATACTGGCATGAAGTCCGACATTATGCTTGGCCGTGTTTAGGTTTCGATTAGCCTATGTTTGGCTAATGTTTATAAGCACAAACCACTTTTATCCACATATTTCAGTATATAAACATTAGCCAAACCACTTTTTAAAATCACATTTCAATAGGATCCACAAGTACTACCCACTTATCCAACACTTATTTTTATATATTCATAAATGAGTCATCGTTTATAAACACTTCCCAAACAAGTTTTCAGATGAAAACATTAGCAGCAATATGAAACCAAGGCATCTTCATTTAACATGTGAGGTAACAAAATGACATTTTGAAACCAACAGACTACCAAATATCACATAACAGATTTCTATCGAAATGTCAATCTCCACAACTAAATCATGAGATTGAATAAGATGATGATAAGATCCATGATCGGGCACGTGGGTAGTTTTAATGGCAATGTGGGTTGTCAAAATTCATTTCACACGTGCACATTACAAATTGCAGACAGAAACTAATTCTAAGTTTAGGATTTTGACAAAACTGGCCTAAGATTTCCTGTGCCTTTTGACATATATAACATAAATGAGCTAATTCTGCTTTTTTAAAGTTATTTCTCCTCCCACATCTTTTTACACATTGTATCAAGTCACACTTCACTAAAAGAGAAAAGTTGGACACTGGTGCGTGTTTGCAGTTTTATATAACAGAAAATCAAATATACTAAAGATGTAGCTAATCTAAAGCAATTACAAACTGATCAAAATTGCTACTTTAACGATTTGGAAGTGTTCATTACATCCACATTCTAACCGTTCAATCTGTTGTTGATACTAGAAAGCAAATTATTATCAAGCTTATTCCTGTATTATAATGCATCCTAAATTGCCCCAGTTCATTGAACAGCAGAATGAGTAATTCCACAGAGAGAAAACAAGTGACAAACCTTTAGAAGATCAAAAACCTTCTCAGATATATATTTTTGCTGAATAGTTGCACCACGCTGCTGTAATTTATCAGGGTGCACACAAAGAGTGGCTTTCCTGTATGCTCTTTTTACAGCTGCAGAAGTTATAACTTCAGTTAATGGGATCGGCTGCCAACCACTATCAGGCCCAAGGATCTGTCATTAAGGTAAAGTTGAAAGTTTGTCACTATTGAAGGAGAAAACTGAGTAATGTGATCAACACATCATGATGAAACGGTAAAAAACATGTGAACAACCAAAAGTGAAAAACTAATGATAACTAGATTATAAATATGGACCCTTGAGTTAAGTCTGACCAAAAATATTAGGTTAACTAGTTTTGTCCCTTTGCTGGCGTAAGTAGTACTTTCTACCGTTCCTAAAGCTCTCTCAAATTCTCAATATTTTGGGGTCGAGAATTAAAAAAATTTGATTCAGAAGCCAATTCCACAGCCAATGCAGATAATTTGCAAAAAAGGAGAAAAAAAGATTTTGTATAGGATACAATTGTTTGTTTATTATTTCTTTTGACATAATAAATCTGGTGGGTGAACAGTTACTATTATTTGTGCAACTGGGTGTGGATAGAGTGTAGTTTCCTGAAAATAATACAAGCCTTACAAAGGGCCATTATAAGATGCAAAAGAATTTCACTGCAAATCCAATCCAGTTTTGGACATAAAGCAACTGTTGATAGATTAAAACAAACCATTCTGAAGACTAGACACAAACTAGGTAGTTGGTCCAATCTCAAGTTTTTGACACTAGATATAGAAAACTGGAAACGCCGTGCTTAAGGAAAAGACAAGAAAGTCAAAGAACAAAAACAAAAATTACTAAAACCCTTCAGCTGATTGATTTTGAGATGGGAACGCAAATAAAAAAAAAAAGGAAAATATTTAAACTTTTTTCTTTGTCGCTGGCTGCTTTCCTGGAGACCGAAAATTTACCCCCATTTCACTGTCAATCTATCATTTTACTCTACATATATGGCAAAGGAGAAAATGAAACAGAGTCCACAAAAAGCTGCAGAACATTTTTTCACACATTTAATATTTATGTAACATATTAGCAGAAAGACAAGTGAAATAAACAACAATAATGATTCAGGTCAAAACCTGAATTGCAGAAGCTATTTGCTCTGTCCAATGTTTACCCAGAAATAGCATCGGCGAAAGTTATTGGAAAATTGCACCAAAAGTTAAATTTACTGTCACGAGAACTTATCAAAAGAAGCATTACTCGTAACAAAGTTCATTTTCCAACTCTGCCATTTCTTTCTAAAATAGGATGCATGACACTGTATAAGGCAGCCCCCAATGAGAGTTCGTTGTGCAAAACTTACCAGCAGCTTTGAGTCCATTAAAAGGCATATGCAAGTTGGTGATAAAAGGAGATAATTTAAATCAATGACAGGGATATGAGAGTTTGTGACTAATTCATATCATTTTTTATTTTCCTCAAGCATTATTTTCTTGATGACAAGATACCATAGTTTTTGCCAAACTGATTAAATTGTTGATTTTCTTAAAGTCTGTCATTCTTTTACTTGTAATGGAAAATAAAATTCCTTCAGTGCCTAAAAGTTCCATCAGTTTTCCCCTACAGTTTCTTTGCATCATCATCTATTTTGCCACCCCCAGACAATAGAATTGATTATCAATCAGATCTTTCTTTGTTTCTATTCATCTCATCTGAGCCCCAAACACATTGTTAACGTCAGTTCAAGAGCATGAACCTATTATGGCTTATTGGGTCTGGAAACCACAAGAACCATTCACGGTAACTTCAGGATTTCCCCATTTTGCCCATCTCATATCAAAGGACAGGGTGAAGAAGTAAAGAAAATGAACATATAGTATTCAAATCATGCATAAAAAGACATGGGATGACCATACATATTGCAAAGTCGAAAGCAATGCACGGAGATTTCCTTCTTTTCCACTTGACCATCTCTTGATCTCAACATCCAGAGTTTCCGCAACTCTCTGCACATTTAATATATATTGACGTGAGGTCATATGGGATATTAGTTATAGATCAGATTTTACTCAGGTAAAAGAATGCATACATTCCTCTCTTCTTGTTCTCGTTGGGCGAGAAGATCGCGCATATTTTTCTCTGCTAGGGCTTTAGCCTAAAATGGCACATGGAAAAGTTCGAGGTCACAAAAAAAAAAAAAAAGGCAACTAAAAAGAAGAATATAATTCTGAAAGGGAGTAATAAACATAAAGAAAAGAAAGGACTCACTGCACGCTCTGCTGTTCTCTGGTATCTCTCTAACCGAGCTTTACATCTCTGAGGTGATTCGCATTCAGCTCCTAAAAAGTTTTAAGTGTATGAGCCAGCAGCTAAACAAGCCAAAAGGCACTTCTATGGGACTATTCAATGCAAATACATTGTGGTAAATCAAAAGATAGATCATAATTTAGTTCTCATATATATTAGCCAATGGATGCTAACCCTAAACAGAGAAATATTCCTTTGGACATATAAATCACATACCGACATGTGCTGAAGAATATGAATATCTCAATCCATTCAAGTTTGCTGTATTTCGAAACTTATGGTCATGAAGTTCCTGCCAGTAAAAACACATCAACCATCTATCGAAATGCATTAGAGCAATAAATACAAAGAGTTCTCACAGATAGAGAAGAATCCCTCGTTTCAGCACATCTGGAAGGACCCGAAAATCTCTCAGCCATAGATCTTTCTACTTGTTCCTGGACCTCAAAGGTATTTTTCTTGACTAATGATTTTTTAACAGCACGCTGCCAAGCCTCTACAGCTTTTCTCTCTACCGGAGTACGTTCTGCCCTGAGCCTAGCCTCCATTGATGACCTCTCTAATCTTTCCCGAGCCTCTGACATAGCTCTTTGTCTTGCCTCAGCAGTAGCTCTCTCCACTGCAGCTCTTTCTGCTCGCTCACGAGGTTCAGCATATGATCTTTCATGAGCTTCGAGGGCTTCTCTACCCAGAGACATCCTATCCTTCTCTCTTTCTCTTTCTCTCTCCCTCTCTTCTTCCAATTTTCTCAGATGTTCACTTTCCAGTTCTCTTTCCCTTTCTAGTCTTCCATCTACTTTTCGGTCTTTTGTAGCAAGGGTCTCATTCAAATTCTTCTCTTTTCTTTCTGATCTATGGCTTGGACCCTGTTGACCCAGTTTTAGTTTGTTTTCTCTTTCTTCTGACACAACTGATGAAGCACCTACCATTTTTTTCCCATTTTGAACCAACTCTGCGACTGCGAGACCTGAGATGGGCTTATCGTTGGTCTTGTTCTTGTTGATGTTGGATTGAACTCCCTTTATGCTCTTCCTGCTCTCTTCTACGCGAGCAAGCGTAGTCTTATTCTCATGATTAGATACAATTTCAGATGCTGACTTCTCTGGCATATAGCAAGTATTCCCCACACAAGCTTCAGCTTTCTTTGAATTTGTAATGCGTTCAGGTAGACAAGGTGACTCTGCAGAGTTGAATTTTCCTTTAAACGGCAGATTGGTTCCATCATTGGATTCAGAATAACTGCTTTTGCGTTCAGTAACAAACTTTGTATTCTCTTCACTAGCAGCATCTGTTCTAGTTGCTTCCAGTTCTCCAGGGCTATCATGTTTCCCAGTCACGAGTATTTCTAGTAGGGTCCCTTCATTGTATTTACATCCTCCATCAAATGCCTCCACATTACCAGCTTCCATGAATACATCCTTTTCCTGATCATTTCTCACTTCCCCCTCATGTCCGTTTCCCTCTGTAAGCTCAATTTCTATGTCCTGCTCACTCAATTCATCCCACGCCTCGCTTAAGTTCTCATTCCTTATAATATCAGAAGCTGCTTG
This sequence comes from Fraxinus excelsior, assembly GCA_019097785.1. NCBI lineage: Eukaryota > Viridiplantae > Streptophyta > Magnoliopsida > Lamiales > Oleaceae > Fraxinus > Fraxinus excelsior. Next base: position 24,246,232 of record CM032638.1, read on the forward strand.
TGATCTTTTTACAGTTTCTTCCTCCTCGAAAATCATTACTGATCTCTTGTCATCTTTTTGTGTCCAAAACTCTTTGTTCTCCATTTCACTCTCTTCCCTCCCATGTGCATCTCTTAGTCTTTCCTTAATCTCTTGGCTTTCATGACCGCCCTGCTGATCCTTTTTATTATTTTTGCTTTGAGCGATCCCTCTGCATTCCATTTCATTTTCCTCCAGCTTATGAGCCTCTACAAGTTTCTCTTTTCCCCCCCATGCTTTGGAATCCAGTTCATCTCTACATTTCTTTCCTTTCCCAAGACCCACGTTAGAGTTCTTATCACTCCTTTTGTGCTTAACAGCCCCTTCCAGTATCTTCTCATTCCCCTCCGGGTCAAAAGTTGCTTTTGGTGTATTATTTTTCTCTTTTCTTTCATGAGACAATTTATTTTTATTTTCTTCTTTTCCACAAGCGTTCTGTGGTTGCTTCTCTCTTTCTTCCTGCTCTAGTTTCTCTCTTGCTCTTTTTCCAGGTTCTATGTGCTCAACGGCCTCTTCAAGTCTCTCGCATTTCTCTCTCTCAATATTTTCTTCGAGTCTCATTCCTTTTTCTTTCCTCGAACGAGCATCTTTGTACATCTTCTCGCTTTCTATTCTTTTGGTGCCAGTCTTCAGTTTCTGTTGTGCTTCCAATTCATTCAAATAGCACCAAGCTCCTGTCAGCTTGTCCACACTTTCATCAGGGTCAACTAATACCTTTTCACTTCGTCCATTTTGCTGGACCACCTTTGTTTTCCTTTCACTCAAGTCAAATTTGCGGATCATCTCATCCAATTGTACTTCCTCTTCACGCTTTTGACTACCCAATTTCTTGGTTGCTACTAATCTTCCTTGGTTATAATCCCAATCACAAATGTCCATATCCATTTCAAGCTGACTCTTTTCTTCATCCCATTTCGGAGCTTCCTTTGCCACTTTAATGTTTTTACAGTCTTCCATCAGGTCATATACTTTAGTGTCCACTTTTACTTGCTGTCTATTTGAACGTGACCTCATATTTTCCACCAAAATGTTGCCATCCTCTATTTTAGAAGCCCTCCTGGGTAGACTTGTATCAATAACTTCAAAAAAGCCCGTTGCTTCACTCCATGCAACAGTGTCCACAGGTTTTTCGACAAAGTGAATATGATTTTTCCCATCTATGGAATCTGAAATTACCTTGTTATTCTCAGACAAACTTCTTTTTTCTTCAACAAAAGGTTTAGGTACTTTGGCTTCTTTTGCGTGTGATTGTGGCATCCTCTCATCCTTTAATCCGTTGGTTACATTTAATGCAGTGCTTGTTTTTCTCTCTAATTCTATGTCATTATCCAGATGCAGTTTAATATCATTCTGGAGGCCCTCGTTTCTCTCCACTGATTCTTTTGTTTGACCTTTCTCTGTTGCATCTTTCATGGTTTTGGCAGATGAAGAAGAATCTACTTCCACATCAAAGAACGGTGATGGACTGTCATTCCGTTCAAAGGAAGAATCATTAATAGCTTTAAATTTTGCATTTGGTCTATCGGAATCTCCATTTTTAACAGCAAAGGCAGGTGGTGATCTTGAAGGTGGTGGCAGTCCAGAAGGCCTAGTTCTGAGGCTGATATCAGATATAGTTATAAATGGTTTATTCAGTGTAGATTTCAGCTTGCCATGCTTCTTTAAAAAGTTAAGATCATGCTTTGAGTCGCTATTTGAGGGGTGTGACGAACCCTTTATGAATAGTTTCTCTTCTGCGCTTGTCCGACCACGACCCAAACTGTTGTCAAGATCATTAGAAACATGCGAATACGACCTCTCATCTTCAGTCATCTGGGAAACTAACGTATCATTAAATGTGTAAGCATATCCAGAAATAGCAGGTAACTGAGTTACATGTGTGGATCCGGTTGCTATGTTTTCCATGCTTCTTTGGCTAGACTTGTGACAAGAAACATTGAACAGCTTAATGTCATCAGATGACTGGAGATGGTCTCCATTTGACAAGCTGTGGTGTTTTCCAGAGCTTGCTGAAGGGTCCAATTCAAACGACAAAGACTCACTTTCAGCTGGACTCCTATGTCAATACACAGTCCAACATTTTATAATCAGAACATTGCACAATAAGATTTTTAATTAACTATAGTTACTTTAACAATCAGTGTCTTTAAGGCACAATGCACAAAGATAAATCAACAAATAATACTAGATCAACTTTATAAAAGGTACATGTTGAACCACACCATCTAAAAGTATAAGTTTTTAGAAGGGTCGCGCTTGATTTGTCTTCAATGCGCCCCCAGGAGCAGCCATCCATTTTATTATATGACCATTGGCAAAAGATAACAAGTCAAGGATTTTGCTTCAATTAGCGGGGATGTATATTAGCATAATTCCCATTACTCATCCATAATCTGATATTGCACACAGATAAAAATTCTTTAATGCTATTGATTCAATAGAGTCCAATTCAATATTAAGGTCCACTAAAAATTGGGACCCAAAATATGTGACTTCCATATTTTTCGCCGCCCACGAGATAACAGATAACTTTTCTTATTAAATTTCTTTGAGGGAGGGGATTGCGAAATTAAATGCCTATACCAAATCACCTGAAAAATCCATCTATCCCACTCCCTCTCTCTCACACACCCGCGTGTAATACGCACGGCTTAAGAAACATTTTTTGTCACGGTCACCACTAATTAACTCATATAAGGACAAAAATATAGACAAATTCAAAGATTTTCGTACATTTTCTAAAGCAAAAGTGAAAAATGAGTCAACGCACCATGCCTCTTCAGAGGAATCATATCCGCCGCTGGAATGTCCAACCAATTCCTCATACGACAATGCGAAATCCAAACCACCGAAATCCCCGAAAACCTCTGAATAGCTAAAATCAGGACTCCGAATATCAAAATGAAAGCCTGCCTCCTCATCAATTACAGGAAGATCCAAAACCGGAATGGAAGAAGATCGAGCCGAGTGAAAGCCACCGAAAATCTCAGCATAGTCCTCAAACCGAGGCGCCAGTGTGGGGAGCCCGAACTTCGGTGGGCCCCCGAAAACGTCGTCGTACACTGACTTGTGAGAAACGAAGCCGGTTCCAGCATAACTCCTCTTGGGAAGCGAATGGGAAATGTTTTCCATTATGGAAAATGATTTTCCCAGGGGATTTCTCTTTTCCCTCCCTCGAGGATTTTTGGGGTGAAAAGGTGAAAGCTCAGCATGAGGAGTGAGTAATAGAGAGGAATATTTCACTCGAGGTCAGTCAACTTATTGATTTACTCGAGTTAGTCATTTTATTTCACTTTATTTTAATTTGATCCCCAAATTTATATTTCTTAATTTGATCATCCTACTTTTAATTGAGTTTCAGTTTAACTTTTTCATCTATAACTGTACCAATAATTGACAAAATTTATGACCTGGTCGTCAAAATTCGTCACCTAACTAGTGGCTTTTTTGCTTGGCTTCTAAATAATGATATTGTTTGTGTGGTACTATGCTCACGATTCATTATTCAATAGATTAAGATATATTATTATCATTTAAACTAATGATGATAAATTTTTAATCTTAATAAACACGATATTTTCCACTGCAAAGATTGAATTAATATTTGGCAACATACTTTTATAGAAAAAGAAATTATTATGTTGTCAAGATTATAAGGTTACGAATTACTTCGATTTTGGTAACAGATATAAAGTATAAACAAATAATCAAATTGAAACAAATTTGGAAGTAGAATGACTTCCGCTGATATTTCCAGGGAATAAAAGTGGGGTATAGGAAGAAGAATCGGTGGTTGGATGACCATGATGGCTTTGGAGTCGAAATGACATTTATGCCCGTGTAAAATTGGGGGAGCGTGATCGACACTCTCCTTTAAGAGTGGAAATTGTTTAGCACTCAGGGTCAGGGACCATCATTTTTAGAATAGTGACTTTTTTTTTCCTCTTCCCCCCTACCATATATGAGTAAGGCTACTTAAAGCATGTTTGGTCAATTTTAAAATTCAATTAAAATTGAAAATATAGTCGTTATTGGGTCACACTCGTCTAATAAAAGTCAACAATAACGACTAATTTTTCAATTTTAATCCGATTTTAATCTCTACCGAACATGCTCTTAGTCTGAAATTACAACTTCAATCTACGTAGCATCAGGTAATATGGAAAATGAAATGTGAAAATAAATTATTTATTTAATTTTACATATTATTTAATATTGCATTAACGTAGATTGAAATCGTAATATCAATAAGACTAAAGAGTATTATTCACCAAATATACTACAAAAATAAAAAATAGTAAAAGTGAAAATATAGACTATGATTTTAGATTGGCTTATTAGCACAAAACGTCCCTACGTTTGACATTTATTGTGCAAAACGTCCCAACGTTTCATTTTTTGGCATTTTTGCCCCTATTTCAACGTTTCCGTGCGGAAAACGTCCTTCCGTCCATATACCGTGAGATTTTCCGTTAAATGCTTACCTGGACTCATTTTAATTTGAAACGCCAAGGGTAAAATGGTCAAGCCACTTCACAAATCTCTTCCTTCCCCATAACACGCACGGTAGACGAACCATCTTCCATTCCATTCCTCTCCACTGTTGACGTCCCTTCGAGCACCCATTTTCTTCAACATCTTCTCGAATCGACCCAAAATATCTCCTCCCGTCGGAGGATAGTATATGCGCGCAGTGAACGGCGAACTGAGAAAAGGTAAAGTTTACTGTTCGTGCGATATTTTTTTGATTTCTCAGTTCGAAATTTCTAAATTCGAGTAGTCAAGGCATACTTGCTGTTTTTGATGGAGTATATTCTTGTTTTTCACAGGAAATTTGTTGAATGAAAATGCCTCCTCCGTTTATCAGAGAACCCGGCGACGGTACACCAAAATACGGTAAGAACGAAAATGTCTCCTCTGTTTGTCGAATGAAAATGCCTTCTTTGCATGATGTTCTTTGAAATTACACTTTGGAACTCCAATGAAATGGGATTTGGGGAAACACCTTCAACACTGTGAGGGTTATTTTTGGGGGTTTGTAGATATTCATCTGCAATTTGCATGACAGTGGTTGGGACTTGAAATTTAGGTGGGTTTGATTGGGTTTTGATCATTGTGTGAGGTGCATTCCATTATTTTTCTGATTTGATCAGTGTGCATTACATTGTTTCCGTATCACCTTTAACTGTTCATTCTCTCATCTCCAAATTTTTCTGCATGCAGGTGCAAATTATGGCTACTTCACTGTTGAATTGCATCATGGAGGCAATTTCTATGTCAAGCCAAACAATTTGACATACGAACATGGTTTAGTGATTTTCTTCGATTTCTTCCATGCATCACTGTTTACGAAATCTAACTTGATGAAGTTCTTAAATGCGGTTGGTCATGGTGTGAAGTTCGAGTTTTACTACAAAAAACGAAGATTGAGTTTAGGTCAGGGGTTGAGGAGATTGGAGAGTGAGAATGATATCAAAGAAATGCTTAAGGATAGAGATGGGCATCCAGTAGTGCAGATATATGTTGTAGCCCCATCACAATTGCAAGCATTGCCATTGCATGCATTCCTCTCCGAGGTTGACACTGCGGCTAATGAACGGGAAACAGTTGAAGATTGTTACATACCTTATGTGGAAGAGAACGAGGATGGAGAGCCTGTAATTGATTGGTCTGATGATTTTTTTGATATGGGTGGTGATATGGGTGTTGAAGGTGTGGGTGATATGGGTGGTGAAGATGATGAAGTTGAGGTTGAAGCTCATAACGATGAACAAAGTAGGGAAGATGAGGTTGAGGGGTTGGTAGAATCTGATTATGATGATGAGGATCAGCCGGCGGGTAATGTTGAAATCGAGAATGAAAGGGTTAATTTTGATTTTGGATTCGGTGTGGCGGATGAGCATCAGGCTAGGGGTTCAGATACCGACTATGGCGACTCGGACGAGTTGCGAAGCATTGATGGTACAGATGAGGACGATACAACTTCACGAAGAAAGGCTTCGACTAATGCATTCAATTCTTCGACTGATATGAAGGATCCAAAGTTCAGACGAGGTAAGTTCAACGCAATCTTTACCTTTCTATTAACCTTACATTAACAATTCAATTTAAGGACTGATATTCCATTTTCTAATTGTTAGGGTTGGTGTTTGATTCCAAAGCTTTGTTGAAGGCTGCCATAACTTCATATTCGGTTAGAAGCAATAGAGAGATTAAATTCAAGAAAGACGATAAGTGGAGGTTGAGAGCGAAGTGTAAGGGAGACTGTACCTGGGTGTTGTATGCCACCAAGGAGCACAAACGGACAAGTTGGGTGATCAAAACATATGTTGAAGAGCATACGTGCCCCATGGTGTACAAGAATTTTAGAGTAAACTCTACTTATTTAGCGGATAGATACTTATCTGATTGGAGGTCCGAACCAAATATGTCAGTGAGCACGTTCATGGAGAGAGTTAAAAGGGATGGTTTGGGTGATATATCACATTGGCAAGTGTATAGAACAAAGGAGAAAGCACTTGAAAAGATAAGGGGGACTGTGGTGGATCATTACAAAGTACTGTGGGATTACTGTGAGGAGTTAAAACGGACAAATAGTGGGACAACTGCTGTAGTTGAGGGTGTTGCTGGAGAATTCAGACGTTTGTATATTTGCCTTGGAGCTTTGAAGGAGGGTTTTAGTAGGGGGTGTAGAAGAGTGATTGGTTTAGACGGTTGTTTTCTGAAGACAGAGCAGGGTGGGCAGTTGTTATCCGCAGTCGGTGTGGATGCTAATAATGGCATGTATCCAGTAGCATATGCAGTTGTTGAGGTTGAGAATGGAGAGAACCGGAGATGGTTTTTGGAGTTGTTGAAAGATGACTTGCATATACACAATGCCATGTATTGGACATTCATTTCAGATAAGCAAAAGGGGTTAGTTAATGCGATTGAAGCTTTGTTTGAGGGTTCGGAGCACAGAACATGTGTTAGACATTTGTACAATAATTTCAGTATGTTGCACAAGGGATTGGCTTTAAAGCATTGTCTCTGGGATGCAGCCAGAGCCACTACTGTGCCACAGTGGCTTGAACACATGCAGAAGATATTGGATCTTGACCCGGCTGCATATGGTTGGCTTGAACCAAAACCAGCATCCCATTGGAGTAAATCCCACTTCAGAGAGTGGACTCAGTGTGACATGCTTTTAAACAATTTGTGTGAAACATTCAATAGCACAATTGTGAGTGCAAGAGAGAAGCCCATTCTGACCATGCTTGAGGAGATTAGGGTATACTTGATGAAGAGAATTATAGCTCGTAGAGAGGCAGCTGATAAATGGACATCAGCAATAGGCCCTAGAATCCAAAAAATTATTGATAAGCACAGTACACTGTCAAGGTTTGAGTGGGCTGAATATGCGGGGAATGAGAAGTTCCAGGTTCGGCACAATGCAGGCATTGTACATCAGGCTGTTGACCTCAGGGATAGGACATGTACATGTCGTGCTTGGCAATTATCAGGAATCTCTTGTTGTCATGTCATTGCCTCGGTGGTATCCAGAGGTCTCTGTGTAGTTGATTATGTACATGCCATCTACAAAAAGGATTCCTACTTGATGACATATACGCCTTCAATTTCACCCATCACAGGTCCGAACTCATGGCCTAGTCCAGGGCTTAACCAACTTAGACCACCTGTTTACACGAAGAAGGCTGGAAGGCCAAAAAAGAACAGAAGAAAAGAGCCGAATGAGGTGGAGTCTTCAAGTCAGGCAAAGAGGTCTAGAAAGTCTTCACAACAGGAAATCCCCTCTGAGACAACTTCAACAGGCATGGCCAGTGCAGGGAAGAGAGCAGGCCAAACTTCAACAGGCATGTCCAGTGCAGGGAAGAGAGCAGGCCAAACTCAGACATGTCGAAAATGCGGTGAACCAGGGCACAATAGGAGGAGCTGTAAAGGGGCGCCACCACCAGTAGCAGACAATTAGGGACACATTTTCTGTGTTAATATGTTCTCTGTCCACAACTTCTTTTTTTTTTTTTTGGGATTTGGCAGTTTTTGCAACCTAAGGAAGTGGTTGAATGTAAATGCGTAATTCTGTTCAGTTAGCCTAAACTAGTGCGGCTAAAGGCTGCCAATTGTATTGCACTTTTTGTTCAGTTTTTTTAGTTTGTTAAATTCTGTTTCTGCTTAAAAATTTTAGTTTTATCTGTTACAAACCAGTTTCCCATGGTTGATTAGTGTGGTTGATTGGTTCTGGAGTTGATGGGGTTATTGGTGTTTTGCTGCGATTGATTTCGGTGTATGCGTTGCTGTGAATGGGTAAAGCTTGCAGGATATAGCAGGGACTTTTTCCACAGATTCCCCAAACGTAGGGACGTTATTTACCAAACCGGTCTGAACATAGGGACGTTATGAGCACATATGTTTCAAACATAGGGACTTTGTCCGCAGGAAGTGTTTTACGTTGGGATGTTTTACGCAAACTGTTTTGTAACCTAGGGACTTTTTCACACGTTCACGATTGGGTAAAAATAGCTTGACAGCTTCTTGTTCTAATGCACATTTTTGGGACTACAGACGAACAACGGTTTCAGCCGTTGCATAAAACGATTCATTTTTTTGTTTCCATTTTTAGAAGAACCTGTTTATTACTCCATATGCGTGGACTGCGTCCAAGAATATACAGAACTGAGACGGAGGAGGAGGAATTAGGTGAATTCTGCTGTGGTGCGTTGAATTTGAGAAGATTCAAATTCAGATCAGTGGGTTGAGGGAATTTGGTGAATCCTACTGGACGTGATAAGCTTGAAATTCAGATAATTTGACAACGCCTGGAATTTGGAAATTCAGTCCCCTTGCTGCATATGTTCCTAAGGAAAAGAGCCAGTGTGTGGAATGATGGCGGGAAGAGATTTGTGAAGTGGGTTGACCATTTTACCCTTGGCGTTTCAAATTAAAATGAGTCCAGGTAAGCATTTAACGGAAAATCTCACGGTATATGGACGGAAGGACGTTTGCCGCACGGAAACGTTGAAATAGGGGCAAAAATGCCAAAAAATGAAACGTTGGGACGTTTTGCACACAAAATGTCAAACGTAGGGACGTTTTGTGCTAATAAGCAGATCAAGTTTTTTCTTAAATAACAAATGAAGCATGGATGGGCTTACATGACAAAGGCTAGTCATCATGCAAAGTAATTTTCCTTTATGTATTAGACAATCTATTGAGAATTTCAAAAACAAGGACTTTGTTCTAAAATGAAAAGGTTGGATGTGTTGACAACTATTCTTTACTAGACATATTGCTATATACTTCATCAGGGTACTTGGTTTATTTTAAGTTTGTCATTTATTTTCATTATAGATCAGAAGGAAGATCATGTCCTGTCACTCTCGCTCGACAATTTACGCTACCTAGTCAGAATTGTACTTGTCTAGGCATGTAATTGATTATTTAGTTGACAACTTGAACGCAATGTGGAGCAAATGGGGTGACTGGAATGTAGGTAAACTAAGGCCACCAGCAACCCATTGGCTAATGCTCAATTCCTTCTTCTCTATAGAAAGTACAGTTTACCCTCCTGAATTGTGGCATCACTCTCATTGCGAATAAAAGTAGATTTTCTTTATGAAATTCTTTAACATCGGAATCCTATTTACATATCTTCTTCTTTCAAAAAAATATAGTTATTCCTAGTTATTAATAAATGGCAAAGCGAGAAAATCAGTTTGTTAGTTTTAATGCTTCTAGGTAATTTGTTTTATATTTCTTTTCTTTGTATATTATTTGTTAAAGATATGTACCTGGTCTCTGCTTCCTGCACATGCCTTGCGGGTTCTATGGATTGCAGCACCGTTCAACTTATAGTAAACCCAACCTCCACCTCCTCCTCTTCCCTTTTCCCTTCCCCCGAATTTTGGCACTGTTTGTCTGTAAAGGAAGTCTGTTTACGTTTATTCGATAAGATTACCTATATTTTGTTTTGCATTTATCTGGATAAAATATTCACTTCCTTTATTTCAATCTTGACTGTGATTAAGGATTCACCTTCGTTCGTCATTTTCTCATATACTGAATATAGTCTTGTTATAGCATTCTTAATATTGTCCCCAAACTTACATACTCCCTACCATAAAGTGTTATAAAAGTAGGAGTATCAAATTGTCGACAAATCATAGTTTCGGTTGTTTTGCGTAGTAAGGTTGACCAAGGCTATACCGATAATAATCGCAACCTGTGATCTAAGCATTGTGTTTAACAATTGTAGTTAGTCATAGGCTGATTGACCGTAAACCCTGACTCAAATTCATCTTAAACGTTGCAAAATCATGATTAATCTTGAATTATATAAATTGAATAACAACAAAAGAGGGATAAATAAATTACACGTGAAAAAAACGAAAAAAAAAAAATTATAAGAGTAAAAGAAAAAACAAAAAATCAGAATAATCAAACAAAATGTAATAAAATAGAAAGAAAAAAAATCGAAGTTACAAAAATAACAAAAATAAGAAAAAATAATTTTTTTGTGTTTTAAAATTAAAACTACATACATATTGTTCGTTTCAATTAAAATCAGAAAAATCAAAAAACCAAAAACAAATAAACAAAAAAAAAATAAACAAAAAAAAATAAAATGACTCAATACAAGTGTGTGGTAAAAGGAAAATAAAAAAAAAAAAAAAAAGTAATTAAAACAAAAAAAACAAAAAAAAACATTTTTTTTTTTTTTGTTATTAAATAAAAAAAAAAACACAACAAACAAATCTCCGCACTGTTATTGATATCGACAAATGGAAGTAAGATAGCCATACCTCTATGGTCATACCGAAGCCGGAGATGCGCGCGTAGGCTCTTGGACAATGCTCATGGCTATATGGCATTTTAATAAAAAAAAAAATAAAATATTGAGGTATAAAATAAAAAAAAAATATAATAAAAAAAAACATAAAAAACACAATTATCATACATATAAAAAAAAACAGACGGCAAAATAATGGTAGATCCAACAACTTCAATCCGACACCTAAAAAACTACGAACGAAACAAGAACAAAGCTGAACTGATTGAACATTAAATTAACATAAAAAAAAAAACACGAAATAAAAAAAGAAAAAACAATTTTTTTTTTTTGAAATTTAAAAAAGATAATCATATAATTTCGTGTATATGAGTTAAAAACCTTCATCCAAATTAGGGTAATTTAAAAGACTCGTTGGGAACTTAACTAATAGTACAGCAACGTTATAGTTTGCAACAACCATGCTATAAAAAACTCATCGTGTCTCAGAAATTCAGGAAAGTAAATAGCGGCATGAACTTCGGATCAAACTGACAATAAAATAGATAATTTTATTTTTATCGAATAAGAATCGGGGAGCCACGGCGATAGTTACGTGTCTTACTCACCACATACGTAGTCCCACACTACCTCCTATAGGCTTTGCGAGCTCTATTAATTAGCATCTTTAAAAGATTCTTCAAGTTTTAACAAACTCATTTTTCCTCAAAAATCAACCAAAAAAAAAAGTTTTTTGATAAAATATTAACAAATTTTGATAAGAAAAATGAATTGGAAAAAAAAAAAAAAAAAAAAAAAAGTTAAAATTTCATAAATTTATACGCATTCTCCAGTGTAATTGCACTACAGACAATTTTTTATTTTTTTTAATTTTTTAATTACACGTTCTTAAGCCCCGTGCGCCCCCAGGAGCAGCCATCCATTTTATTATATGACCATTGGCAAAAGATAACAAGTCAAGGATTTTGCTTCAATTAGCGGGGATGTATATTAGCATAATTCCCATTACTCATCCATAATCTGATATTGCACACTGATAAAAATTCTTTAATGCTATTGATTCAATAGAGTCCAATTCAATATTAAGGTCCACTAAAAATTGGGACCCAAAATATGTGACTTCCATATTTTTCGCCGCCCACGAAATAACAGATAACTTTTCTTATTAAATTTCTTTGAGGGAGGGGATTGCGAAATTAAATGCCTATACCAAATCACCTGAAAAATCCATCTCCCCCTCTCTCTCTCACACACCCGCGTGTAATACGCACGATTGAAGAAACATTTTTTGTCACGGTTACCACTAATTAACTCATATAAGGACAAAAATATTGACAAATTCAAAGATTTTCGTACATTTTCTAAAGCAAAAGAGAAAAATGAGTCAACGCACCATGCCTCTTCAGAGGAATCATATCCGCCGCTGGAATGTCCAACCAATTCCTCATACGACAATGCGAAATCCAAACCACCGAAATCCCCGAAAACCTCTGAATAGCTAAAATCAGGACTCCGAATATCAAAATGAAAGCCTGCCTCCTCATCAATTACAGGAAGATCCAAAACCGGAATGGAAGAAGATCGAGCCGAGTGAAAGCCACCGAAAATCTCAGCGTAGTCCTCAAACCGAGGCGCCAGTGTGGGGAGCCCGAACTTCGGTGGGCCCCCGAAAACGTCGTCGTACACTGACTTGTGAGAAACGAAGCCGGTTCCAGCATAACTCCTCTTGGGAAGCGAATGGGAAATGTTTTCCATTATGGAAAATGATTTTCCCAGGGGATTTCTCTTTTCCCTCCCTCGAGGATTTTTGGGGTGAAAAAGTGAAAGCTCAGCATGAGGAGTGAGTAATAGAGAGGGATATTTCACTCGAGGTCACTTAACTTATTGATTTACTCTGAGTTAGTCATTTTATTTCACTTTATTTTAATTTGATCCCCAAATTTATATTTCTTAATTTGATCATCCTACTTTTAATTGAGTTTCAGTTTAACTTTTTCGTCTATAACTGTACCAATAATTGACAAAATTTATGACCTGGTCGTCAAAATTCGTCACCTAACTAGTGGCTTTTTTGCTTGGCTTCTAAATAATGATATTGTTTGTCAATTGTTTGTGTGGTACTATGCTCACGATTCATTATTCAATAGATTAAGATATATTATTATCATTTAAACTAATGATGATAAATTTTTAATCTTAATAAACACGATATTTTCCACTGCAAAGATTGAATTAATATTTGGCAACATACTTTTATAGAAAAAGAAATTATTATGTTGTCAAGATTATAAGGTTACGAATTACTTCGATTTTGGTAACAGATATAAAGTATAAACAAATAATCAAATTGAAACAAATTTGGAAGTAGAATGACTTCCGCTGATATTTCCAGGGAATAAAAGTGGGGTATAGGAAGAAGAATCGGTGGTTGGATGACCATGATGGCTTATGGAGTCGAAATGACATTTATGCCCGTGTAAAATTGGGGGAGCGTGATCGACACTCTCCTTTAAGAGTGGAAATTGTTTAGCACTCAGGGTCAGGGACCATCATTTTTAGAATAGTGACTTTTTTTTTCCTCTTCCCCCCCTACCATATATGAGTAAGGCTACTTAAAGCATGTTTGGTCAATTTTAAAATTCAATTAAAATTGAAAATATAGTCGTTATTGGGTCACACTCGTCTAATAAAAGTCAACAATAACGACTAATTTTTCAATTTTAATCCGATTTTAATCTCTACCGAACATGCTCTTAGTCTGAAATTACAACTTCAATCTACGTAGCATCAGGTAATATGGAAAATGAAATGTGAAAATAAATTATTTATTTAATTTTACATATTATTTAATATTGCATTAACGTAGATTGAAATCGTAATATCAATAAGACTAAAGAGTATTATTCACCAAATATACTACAAAAATAAAAAATAGTAAAAGTGAAAATATAGACTATGATTTTAGATTCTTACTCATTTTGCCCATGTTTGAACTCCATTATTTAAAAATTCATTTTTAATCACATGTTCTTTTAATAAAATATTTTTTCACATAACTATTCTTTTTTTTTTTAACTTTTTAATCACAATGCTCAAAAAATTCACTATTACAAAAACTAATAAAAGCCGACTAGCAAAAAAAATTTGTTTTGAGTATAAATTGATCTAATAAAGAATATATTATGGGTAAAATTAGTAGTTTTTTAGGTGATCTGTTTGATTTAATTTCAAGCGCTTTTTAACAATTGAAACTTAAAACTAAACTATTTCCAAACGGTTTGATTCGATTTTGAAACATTCGAAACCTAAAACAACGTAAATCCAAATAAATGGTTTCAAGACTATAGTTTCGATGAAAATGGTATTCTTTCTTGTGAAATTTATGTGATCTAAACTCAACGATTTTGAATGACGTTGAGTTGTTTTATTATTCAGTTCCATCGAAGAACTCATTTTTGCACCATCACCCTAATTTTAACGAGAGATATTTGAGCCATTGTATTAATTATTTCTTTAATAGAAAATCTTATTTATTTTGAAATAAGTTATTTATTGAATAAATAACCATTTTCACTTATATAAATGAAAAAAATTAGTCTTTATATGTTTACAAAGCAAAAAAAAAAAAAAAAATCTTATAAATATTTAACTTGAAAAACAAGAGAAATTATATAGTACTGTTTTTTTTGTGTATTTATTTTCTTCAGGAAATCTAAAAACGTATTTGGAAATAAACAATGGATAATACAATGAAGAGAAATTGTCTATTAAGCACCATTACATAGCATAAAACTCAGTAATAATAACGTGTCATATCAATTAATTAATAAATAAATAGGCAATTATACTTAGTTCGTCATTTCTCATATAATGAATATAAGTCTTAGTTATAATTCTTAATGTTGTCCCAAACTTACATAATCCTCTACCATTAGACGTGTTATAAAAGTAGGAGTATCAAATTGATCGACAAATCATAGTTCGGTATGTTTGATAGTAAGCTTGACAAGGCTATCCATAGAATCGAACCATGTCGATCAAGCTTGTGTTCAAAAATTGTAGTTAGTCATAGGCTGATTGACCGTAAACCCTGACTCAAATTCATCTTAAACGTTGCAAAATCACGATTGATTTTGAATTAAATTTTCCAATTTAGGGCCCGTGTAACAAAATTTTTGATAAAAATATTAACAAATTTTGATAAAGAAAAATGAATTATATGAATGAAAATTTAATAAAAGTTATAAATTTCATAAAATTTATACGTATTCTCCAGTGAAATTGCACTACAGACAATTTTTTATTTTTTTTATTTTTTAATTACACATTCTTAAGAAATAATATTTTTTCCCAAAAAATATTTCCACTGAAAAAAAAATCCAATGCGCGTAAATGCCATGGGCCCCTCAAAAGGATGCAGCAGTCTTATCGAACAAACGTCAAAGTTGTTTTATATGTCTTGACGTTGCATCTTATCCTCAAAAAGACAATAATTGTTATTGAAATAAATGATTTTATTCATTCGTGGACTTGTCGTAAACGAGTAGTAATTTCTGTCCACGCGAGTGAAACCATGTTAGAATAGTTAATTTGAATCTTTAATAATTAACTAAATGAAGTGACCTTAATTACTTATACAGGACGTGTTCGATAAATATTAAAATCATATTAAAATTGAAAAATTAGTCGTTATTGTTGATTTTTATTAGATGAGTGAGACCCAATAATGTCAATATTTTCAATTTTAATTGAATTTTAAATTGTACCAAACAAGCTCATAATTACCAATTCCATTCCAACACCAAATCTTGTTTTATAAAAATAGAACTATAATGTCTGTTGTAAAATATATCTGTTGTCCAATCATTTTTCATCATTAATTAGTGATACGTCATTTTACATTAAAGTATTTTCTATTTTTAAGAATAAAGAGTACTTAGAGAAAAGCTGAACATGTTAATTTCTAATGATATGTCAATAATTAATCGGATGATTAGTAAATTTCAACTCTACAATATATTGCACAACTTTGCTCGAAATATCATTTTGAAATAGTGATGCGAGGTATAACCTTGATAAAATGATAATCTAGAGATGTATTGATATACTTTTAATTTCATACGTTAATTGCAAAAGGGAAAAGAAAGAATTCGCATTACCAAATTTGCAAAGTCACTGTTAACAACCGTCAAATTTGATTTTCCAAAATGGACGATTGTGGTGGAGAACAAAATCGATGATGGTGGACAGATTCAGGTCCGAACCAAACCAAACCAAATCCGAACAAATAGGTTTGGCCATAATTGGTTCAATTTTTGACTTGGGCTTGATCCAAACTCGACATGTGCCCACTCCTACTTAACACGATGGTCTGGCCTTAAAAGTCAACTCTGACATTTGTTGACACACTGTATTAATATATAACAAATATTGCCTAAAAACACATATTAGATAGAATCGTCCATGTAATATTTGTCATTTTTAAGAGCCCGTTGGGTACCAATTAAAATTGAAAATATAATCGTTATTGGATCTCACTCGTCTAATAAAAGTCAACAATAACAACTAGTTTTTCAATTTTAATCTCTACCAAATAGGCTCTTATTATGTCCCCGATCATTATTGTGTAAAAATGATGTTTTGAATATTGATTTTTTGAAAAATAGATAGTTAAAAATAGGAAAAAATTAGATTTACTGCAAAATATTGTATTGTGCAAATGTATGGGTGAAAATGAATATAAGTTTTTTACTTTTTTGAAGGGAGTCAAACAGTGGCTAAAACTTATAACTCTACTAGTAGATTGGCTGACTTATCATATTTTAGAAAATAATAAATTTTAGTTTACATATACATGTCTAGTGTGCCTCTCTACATAAAAAGATTTTATTCATAAATTGATAAAAATGGATGATGTATAGGTAGATTGTACTTATGGATCCATTAATTTTTAAAATTGAAAATGAAATTTAACCATTTGTAAATTTTGTCAAAAGAAGACTTGGAAAAAATTTCATTTTTAGAAAGTGGACGTTGTTAGTTTATCACAGTCGCATCGAAGAATGTAAAACTAATTAATTATAAGTAGCAATCAAGCTAGGTGTACCCGGTGGGGGTTGACCAAACCCCGCCGGGGTGGATGGGATTTTGAGGGTGTTTGGTAGAGATTAAAATCAGATTAAAATTGAAAATATAGCCGTTATTGTTGACTTTTATTAGACGGGTGAGATCCAATAACGATTATATTTTTAATTTTAATTGGATTTTAAGTCGTACCAAACAGACTCTTTTTGAGTAATTTTTTATTAAAGGTGGGACCCACCACGTGAGTTACATATAAAAATTTTGTCAACAAAAATCGGTATAAGTGGCTTTCCTCGTGGTGACCGGTTATTCGATACAATCAATCCAATTATTACGATGGAATAAGAATTTGACAGTCCATTCAATTATTATTACGGGATAAGATGGACCCAAACAAGCTTCTGTTTGAGCAAAAATCTCGTAAAATCCAAAATTGCAAAACCGTGTGGGCCACCCTTTCTTTATTTTCTCAATATAAAAATGTTGAAACTAAGGGCACGATTAATTTAGATTTTTTAGAATTAATTTCGTGAAAAGTGATTTTTTTTTTTTGAAGAATACATAATTAATAATAGCACATGTAAAAAAAAAATATTAAGGCATCGTTCGGTAGAGATTAAAATCCAATTAAAATTGAAAATATGACTGTTATTGGGTTTCAGTCGTCTAATAAAAGTAAAAAATAACGACTAATTTTTCAATTTTAATCACTATCGAACGGGCCCTAAAAGATTTGTGATTAGAAATAGGTTTGAGTCTATACCAAACATGGGCTAATATTAGCTTAAAACTAGAACTAAATAGCCGAAAGCTTTAAATATGAAAAATAATAGTTAGAGTCTGTTCGGTACGGTTTAAAATCCAATTAAAATTGAAAATATGGCCGTTAATGGGTCCCACCCGTCTAATAAAAGTCAATAATAACGGCTATATTTTCAATTTTAATCTGATTTTAATCTCTACCAAACACCCTCTTAATATCTAAGGATTTCGATTTATTTTGAACAAAATTGATATTTTAAGATCAAATTCCAATGTTCAATGCGATGATGAATTCAAAATTCAAACTACCTTATTCGGCGTGTGAAAAATAATTTCTAAAAAAGTTTCCTCTGTCATGTGAGCTTTTAGAGTAAATAATATTTCTAACTAAGCCTCCATTTGATGCGCATTATTGTAGAATAAGAATGTAAAATATAGTCGTTATTGAATCACACACAAGAGATAGAAATTCAAACTTGAAGGCTTGATTGTGATGTATAACGGTCATATTTATCATTTTTAATAAATTTGTATAAAAAATAAACAGAGGCTAAAAGAAATATTTTTTAAAAATTAATCAAATAGACTCAAAAACAACATTTCATTTGACTTTTCAAAAATCATGCCAAGCAGACCCGTAATACAAGCAGCAATGCTATTCATAATCATGGCTACAATAGTTATCATACATAGCATCTTACGTATCATAATTTTATAAAAAATGGACAGGTATAATATTTTCTAAATTGAAAACTAAATTAATCACACATTAAATTAATAATTTACATACAAACAAGTTCTAGACGATTCAATGCAAATTCAATTAAATTACTTAGAATTTATTTTTTTTCTATGCAAATTTCATACTCGTAATCAAACGCATTCTTACATAATCGATTCACAGGTAACACTTGACGAAAATTTCCTAAAAGTTGGGGAAAAAAATGAGAAACAGTTTCAATCAAGTGCCGGCACACTTGTAAAAGTTCCGGGATAAAATTTTGAGTAATGTTATCCATCTTTACTGGAGTTACAATCTCAGTCTATGTGACGTTAATGTGAGATTAAATGATAAGTGAAATTAAATTAATTTCACCTTTCATTTAACGTGGGATTAAATTTTTTGTACATATCCACGTGGAATTGTTTAAATGGACCAATTAAAGTCCCGCCCAATCGACCCAATTTGACGGTGGAGACAGCGAGACTTTATTTGGCAATTGTTGAATTGGTGGCGTGGAGTCTTTTCTTTAATTCCCACTGAAATCCCCAACGTGTTTCAGATTCTTCTTTCTGCATACTACAATAGCACGTGTATATCGTTTGGCTTAGCTTGAAATATTATATAGACACACGGAATTTCGTAGTCGTTGCACTGCAAATGATTGATACCTTCCACCTCCGTTCGGATTGTTCAGATCATAATTTAAAGGTTTCAATAAGCTTTGATTTTATATGGAGGGGGAACATTCTGGTCTGTATAGACCGAATGTAGCAGCTCAGAATCAAGATTTTTATAAGGATAATGAGAAATTGGTCGGAGTTTCTGTGGCAGTAGCCGAGGATTCCGTGTCCCAGCTGCCTCCACAACTGCCGGAGGTCGAGCAGGGGATCGGTCTTGGCCAGAAACGGAAAAGGGGACGGCTGACCAAGGGGCGGAAGAAAGAGGAGGAAGAGGAAGAAGATGTTTGCTTCATTTGCTTTGATGGGGGTTGTCTAGTGCTCTGTGATCGCAAGTGAGTAGAATCTTTACAGAACTATGTATACCATCATCATAAGGATCTAACATGCATATGGAGGATCAAATAAAACATTCATAATGGGCGTTCTTGTTGGCATTTATACAAAAGAAGCTCAAATGCCAACAATCAATATCAGATAAAATCTTGATCTCAATTCCAACCCGTTAAGACCGCCACAAGCTCAAATAAAATCACCACTCATAGATAAAATCTACACTTTCGTCTCCATGAATTCTCACTCATTTCAAGCTTATGACACATGGGATGAAATCCTACGTCTCCCATTGCAGATCAAAGTTAAACAATCCTTATTTCTTATTTTCCTCCAATTGCAATGAATTCATGTTTTCAAGAGATTTGACAAAAATATTTTTACTTATAAATGATGAAAACGGCTTCTTAAAATGATAACAACTTATCCATGCTGGCTGATTGTTACCATCTGATTTTCTGCATGTAAGAACTCCCGTTCTTCACATTTTACATTCCGCAGGGCATGTCCATAAGTTGAGTTCCCAGAAAGATTGTCAACTCTTTGATCCTGTTTTTTATTTTTGTGAAAATGGTTCTGCTTCACTGCCTAAGAAAAAAGAAAAGAAAAGAAAAATTTGCAGAAATTAAAAATTTGAAAAGTTTCTTTCGTAGTTTGCTGATTTTCTGTTATTTATGGACAGGGGCTGTCCAAAAGCATATCATCCTGCCTGTATTAAGCGAGATGAGTCATTTTTTAGATCAAAAGCTAAATGGAATTGCGGTATGTTGCTCCTTTTCAATATAAGATTTAATGGAGTCTCTTGATTTCTTTCAATTTTATGTTAGTATTAGTTTGTCATTGCATTTTGTGGTGAAAGTTTGAGTCTTTAAGGTGTCAGCATATTTCCTGATAATTTGTTGAGCTATGTTTAGTAACAGAAGTAACAAAAGGTGTTGTAGATGTGTAATTTAATTGTGACAAATTGCAAGAATGTTAAAGCCTTGAATATTTTGCTTATCATGTATTTTGCTGTGATATTGTCATAACTTAATCCGTGTTCATTTCATATTCCAGCCTTAGCATTCTTTGTTAATTCTTCTTTCCCATTCTATTGTTCCCTAATTTTTCATGTGACATTGTCTGAAAACTTACTGAGTACTGAACACCCGAAGCTCTAATTAAGTATGGAACGCACAATTTGCGCTGTGATCATGTCTGGCAATCTATTAATGCCCCTATGGACCTATGGTGCTATTGCTTTCAGGTTGGCACATATGTTGTGTATGTCAGAAGGCTTCCCATTACATGTGCTATACTTGTACCTATTCTTTGTGCAAGGGATGCACTAAAGATGCAGATTACGTGTGCATTAGAAGAAACAAAGGCTTTTGCACAATATGCATGAGGACTATCATGCTGATAGAAAATAAAGACCAAGTGAACTCAGAATCGGTACCGACAGTAGCTTGGATTTCTACTTGATTTTAATCCAATGTTTGGATGGATTAAAATCCACTTGATTTACAGAATGAACTATCACGCTGAATTTCTACTTCATTAATTTCTGTAGGTTCAAGTTGATTTTGATGACAAAAGTAGCTGGGAGTATCTCTTCAAGGCGTATTGGATTTACTTGAAAGAGAAGCTATCGTTAACGCTGAGTGAGCTCACTCATGCAAAAAATCACTGCAAAGAAGTGGGTACAGTGGCTTGTAAACATCTGGTAACTGATGTGCATCATAATACTTGTGATGGAAAAGTTTCTATTTCATACAGGTCTTCTGAACATTTGGAGTCAAGTAATCCCAAGGGACAACTAAATTTACAGAACAAGGATTCATTAAGCACAGAAAGTCTTGGCATTTCAAAAGAAGCGGATCCTAGCCATAACAAAGGGAAAGATAAGTCCAGCACTGATGAAGGAACGGACGAACCAAGCGTTCATGAAGGCACTGAATGGGCATCTAAAGACCTTTTGGAGTTTGTTGCATACATCAGGAATGGTGATACATCAGTTCTATCACAGTTTGATGTCCAGTCTCTTTTGCTGGACTACGTAAAAAGGAACAACCTCAGGGATGCTAGTCAGAAGAGTCAAATTAATTGTGATTTAAGGCTCAAAAATCTGTTTGGGAAGCCTTACGTTGGTCATATTGAAATGCTAAAGCTTCTTGAATACCACTTTCTCATAAAGGAGGATTCTCATGGCAATGCTTTTATTCCAGCTGGAATTGTTGTCCCCTTTGCAAATGACATAAATATTGATGGAAACAGTTATAACTCATTCATGACGAGTACAAGTAGGAAACGAAAAACATGTAAGAAGGGTGAAGAGAGAGTACCCCACAAAAAATTAGATGAATATGCTGCAATAGATGTTCATAATATAAATTTGATTTATTTGAGGCGTAATTTGATGAAGGATCTTGTTGAAGATAATGAGAAATTCCACGATCAGGTTATTGGCTCAATTGTGCGAATAAAAATATCTAGTGATCCAAAGCAAGATATATACCGCCTTGTTCAAGTTGTAGGTAAGTGAACAACTTTCTTGCAAGCATATTTTTAGCTGTTTTATTTCTTTTCTTCGGTACATTTACAATTTAACTATTTATTTCTTGTGAATAATTTTTTTAAAAAATTAGTTCAATATTAATATGTGGAGTTCAGGTATAAGGAAGATGGATGAGCCATATAAAATTGGTGATAGGACCTCGGATTTCATACTTGAAGTGTTAAACTTGTACAAGAAAGAAAATATTTTAATCGACGCTATTTCAACTCAAGAATTCACTGAGGTAATTAGAGATATATTTAGCCAACTTTGTCCTTTTCTCCAACGCATTTGTTTGAACTTTTGTAATGTTCGAGAAGCAACGACCACTTCAACATTGCAGTCTTCTTATGATTGCAGTACCAGTATGTTGATTGTATTTGTATATCTTGCCAGTATTCTGTCACCTCATAAAGGTCTGAAAAGGTTATTCTATACTTCCAAAATTGTGATGGACCACTGGGTTATGGATTTTGTGATAGTACTTCCATATGGATGCTGTAGTGCAAAATGTAGCAAGTTTTCTGCAATCTTTGATGTCAGCTTTGCATGCTCATTGAATGGGACCAATGTTTATGATTCTAGTTTAACATTGACATCGATTTGTTATTGAAATAGCTTATTTACATGTGCCAAGTGTGTGTATCAGTGAGCATTTTTCTGTTTTTTCTATCTCCCAATATTATTATGTAAAATCTCAGTATAAGATTGGCCGGGGAGAAAATTGAGTTTAAAATCATTGCCAAGTTTCTATCAGCATTAGGATTAAATGTGGTGGTCGATGTTTATATAACTTGTTTTGCTTGTATAGTCATCCATATAGGATGGTATATCTCCATCTTTAATCTATTTCCTAGGAGATATCTCCCAGTGCTCCACTGGTCCTTCTAACATACTGTCATACTTTCAGGATGAATGTAGGCAATTACGTCAAAGCATGAGATGTGGGCTCGTAAAACGGTTGACTGTCGTGAGTATGCTTGCTGGAACTATTTCAAAGTTCGACCTGATATTGGACATTCGATTTTATTACTAATATTCCTTCTTGGATATAGGGTATGATACAAAACAAAGCTATGGAACTCCAAGCAGCGAGGCTTAATGATGTGAGTTTTTAGCTATTGTTTGGTACTTAAATTTTAGAATAATATGGTGCATGCAACGCTTCTTTTTGCTTTTTATGCTATGTTTCCCCCTTTTTTTGGGGTGGGGTGAGGGGAATTATTAATTTAAATGCTAAGCAGATTGTTTATCTTTGGTTCATAGGTTTATTTTAGAATTTTTTTTTTTAATTTGATGTTTATTATCTCCTTTTTAAATGTAGCGGCTGGAGGCAGAGATATTGAGGCTAAACCATCTTCGGGATTGGGCCAGTGAGAAGGGGCATAAGAAGAAATATCCTTTCAATTGTAGCTATTTGATATTTTTAGTTGCTCAGGAGAAGCTTCTCTCCTTTAAATCCATAAGCTTGTTGCTAAATTTACTTGATGGATATAGACTGAAGGAATAAATAGAGTTTTGCCTCTTAAATCTACACTTTAGGAACAGTCCACTTACATTTAGACAGGCCATCGCTAAAAAGTGTATTAAAAGTAATAAATTCTGAGTCTCTGTCTGTCTTCAACTGTGATTAAGAAGAAAGAAATTAACAAATTTCTATTGAACCCACCCCTTGACGATTTTCACGCTCAGAGAATATATAGATAAGTTAGAGCTTCTAAAGATGCCTGAAGAACGTCAGAAGAGAATATGTGAAGTTCTAGAGATACACACTGATCCAAAAATGGATCCAAATTATGAATCAGAAGATGATGCTGGAGGTGGTAATAACCACAGGCAAGGTATACTACTTACGGTGCTTTGTGGAGATGGAAGTGCATATTTCCATTAGTTATTTATTTTACTTTGTTATATCGATGAAGGTTCTGACTGATTCTGATCATATTACACAGATGAATATGTGAGGCCAAACTACATGAAATTTTCTCTAAATGGAAGAAAGTCTCCAAAGAAAATAGGTGAGGAAATATTATACAACAATAGGTAATTGGAACTTTACCTCCATGAAATTTAACCAGAGGCATTTGCACATCTTAATCAGGTGTAGAAGTGGCACCGACTGAAGCTCAATATAAAACCTGTGAGAAAATTGATGTAACAGGATCAAATAGTTCAGAGAAACATATAGGCCGAGTTAATATTACTAACCCACCAATTGGTGGTTGGAGTGATGAACCCAAACTGAGGTCCGGATCCGAAACTTCAACTGCAACTGTTTCCTTGAGAAACTCATCATCTGCCAATAATAGTGAAACTGAAAAGTTGTGGCACTATTGTGACCCTAGTGGTAAAATTCAAGGACCATTTTCCATGGTGCAGCTTCGGACGTGGAGTACAACTGGACTCTTCCCACCCAATATGAGGATATGGACGAATAATGAGCATTATGACTCCTTGCTTTTGACTGATGCTTTGAATGGACAGGTTCAACGTATGTCAAAGTTTCCATATTATGCATCTTCAAAGGCGCTAGCACTTGGAGCTGTCCCTGATAATAGATTACCTGAGGGATATGGAGACAAGTATTCAATAGCACGAACACAATATCAGATGACTAGTGGATGTGATGAAGATCAATCTAATAATCAGAGCCAAGCAAGTCAATCTTCTGGGGAAAATTTGAGATCTTTAGATGCTGCTAACAGCAAAGGTTCTAGATCCGATTTGGCTCCTCTACCTAGGTCTCCTGATTCGCCTAAAAAAGGTGACATATGTCTATCAGATCTGTCTAGTCCTACACCCAAGGCCAGCAGCCAGGACTGGGAAGTTCGGAATGCTGAAAACCAGAAGTCTCCGTCTTCAGACATTCCTGTGCAGAATTCAGATATCTTGGATCTGCCAAGTCCTACACCAAAACCAAGTGATGAGTATCAGGCCACTGACACCAAGCGATCTTTGTTAGTGATGAATGGGGCACACCTTACTGAAATAGCTAATAAATGGAGTGGATATTCCCCTACACCTGCAAAACCTTCCATAGAGGAATGGGATAATGATCTTGTCCCTGCATCTTCACTGAAGCCACTTGAAGCTATAAGTGGTCATGCTGCGATTTGGACTTCAAATAGCAACCAACATACTCATTCTTCTCAATCCCACCTTACATCAGATTTTTGTAATTGGCAAGGAATTGTTGATGAACCAATTGAATTTGATGCTTTGAGTGTGGAATCAGTGTCAGATTTGTTGGCTGAGGTAGATGCAATGGAGCCTCGAAGTGATTTGGCCTCACCTACTTCAGGAATGAAGTTTTTCAAGGAACTGATGCAAGATTTTGATAAGGAATTGATTGAAGATAGTAAAGATCACTGTTTTGGTTCAACTGGCGATTCTTGCCAAACACCTGATCCTGGAAAAAGCAGTTCTATAAGTTCCACGAGGGATATACAATTAACCTGTCAACCTACTGTGGCATGCGAACCTGTTGGGGGCCTCGTGGCATCTCATGTTCATACTCCTGATCCTTTTAGGAGCTCGGGTGAACATTCATCGTGGGAAACAAAGTCCACAGATACTCCAGTTTAACTGGGAAGCTGGATAAGAGTTCCGTCCTGCTGCACCAAGCAACAAGGTACAAGACATAGTGATAGTGGACACAACTAAGGCTCTAAGTACCGGATTAGTAACCCTAGATTCTGGTTGGGGAACTGTGCAGCGTAACATTAATCTGGTGACCGTTCAGGGTAATATGAATCTAGTTTTGGAAGTATCTGCGGAGGAAATTGCAAAACAAACCCATTGGGGAAATTCAAACATGAATAGCTATGCTCTGAATGTGAGTCTACCAGCCGTATGGTGGAGGAGGAGGATGTTCGAGGTCTCTTCCCAAAGGGCAATGACTGTAAATTGTACTAGAGTGGAAGATGCAAGGAGGGAGACTACCTAGACCCATTATGGGGTAGTTCCATGTGCATCTAATTTTTCTGTCCATTTAATTTTTGAGAGTAATCTCCCTCCAGTGTAGTTTTCATCTATGTAGTACATAATTCAAAATTCTGGCCAATTAATTTACTGGATGCTGTCCACTTCGGGGTGATTCTGAATTACAAGGTATTTTGAAATGATGAACACTGCTGTTGAGAAACAAGATTAGTTGAGATGGAACCAGATAGTTACAGCCTCAGACTTGTGAAAGGCAGTTCATCATAGGCCATTTTAGGAAAGTCTCGGACCTGTGAAGGGTCATTCATCATCTGCCATTTTAGGAAAAATGAGCAGCTATATTCAAGGAAAAAAGCTACTCTACTTTTACCATTTTTTGCATTGTACAACAGGATCAACACTAGAGTAGGATATAGGCAACTGTTAGGTTATTTGGCTATATAAGCTGCTATTATTTCACCTTGTAAATCAGATCAGAACATATATCAATAAAATAATAGTTCATCATCTTTACAGTTCATTCCTCTAAATTCAACATGGAATCAGAGCAGGTTTCAAACCTGTATCAGTGAAAGGGCCAGAGCCAAAAGGCTCAATCTATGTCAAAGGAGATAGAAGCAAAAGGCCAACAGAGCCAAAGAAACTCTTCCTTGGCACTTGCCAGTTAAAATCATGTCTCAACACACTGATAACACCAAGCTCATAACTATAGTCCCCAATGGCAACAAAAACTATATTCCCTGGTCTAGATCAGTAACGATCGGTCTCAGTGGAAAAGGCAAATTACAGTTTGTCACTAGTACCAAAGAAAAACCCAAACCCATATATCCCCAAAAACCAACTGAGGCAGAAACAACCAAAATCGAAGAATGGCAAACCACAGACCACATGGTCATGTCGTGGCTGCTAAACACCATGGAGCCTTATATTGTCAACATGTTTATGTACTGCAACTCGTCAAAAGAAGTGTGGGACAAAGCCAAGAAATTATATGGCCAACAGAAGAATTTTGCCTACATTTCCAGCCTCAAACATGAGATTTCAAAAATCAAACAAAGTAATCAAAGCAACATGCAACTGGTGACAGAAATAGTGTCAAAATGGAAGGAACTCAACACATATCTCCCACCAACAACAGACACGGTCGAGATTCAGAAAAGGAACGAGCATGATTTAATTTACTTATCTAGGAGCACTCGATGCAAGATATGAGGCGGTCCGATCCCAAATCCTCCTCTCAGTCGAGATGCCGAGCCTTGACAATATAGTGGCAACAATCGAGCAAGAAGAGTCACGGAGGACACTCATGAACCCCCAACAATTGGAAAATTCCGAGAACAGCCGAGCTTTCAAGGCACAACACCCAACCCCTAACTCTAGAGACGCGACCAAGACGAAAGGGATCTCAACCGCCAACTGGTGCGACCACTACAAGCGTGAAGGGCACAACCGAGACGGATGCTGGGTCTTTCATCATCATCTCCGACCGGCTCGGAACAAGGGAAGAGAGGGAACCGGGGTGGCGCAAGAAAGGAGAGGAAATTCGGGGGCGCGAGTAAAGGGGTGGAAATGAGCCCTAATGAAGGGGTAGGACTTGGACCCGAATCGACCCAACCAAATTCAAATGAAGGGGTTGGGCCTTTTGTGACACCTACGGCCCAATTGACGCAGTTGCTGACCCAGCTAAACAGTTTGTTACAGCAACAAACTTCAGGTTTTGTACTCTCTGAATCTGATTTAAATGTTTCCAAGATAGCTAATTTTTGTCAAAATACGAGTAAATGGATTATTGACTCAGGTTCTACCGACCATATGACATGGGACAAAAGTAAAATACAAAATGTCACACAAATTAAAGACCCTCAACATGTAATTATTGCGAACGGAAATAAAGCCCAAATTTGTAGTTTTGGTACAACCAATTTTTTTCTTTCAAAAAACGTGAAAAATATTTTATACTTACTGGATTTTAATTCAAATCTATTATTTGTTAATAAAATAATTCAAGATTTGAATTGTAATGTTATATTCTCATCAAACAGAGCGACCTTTCAAGATCGAGAATCAGGGAAGAAGATTGGTGAGGATTTTTAAAAAAATAGACTTTATTATCTTAAAGAAAATTCCAATAGATGTCATGTGTCAGTCAGTCCTGCAGATCATGACAAGTTGCTGCATTGGAGATTTGGCCATCCATCTGACCAAGTCTTAAACAAACTTTTTTGTTATAATCTTAACTCTAGCAATTGCGATGTTTGTAAGCTTTCGAAACAAACTAGGTTGTCATTTTCCTTATCCATCCATGTATCAGAAAAATGCTTTGATTTAATTCATTCTAATGTGTGGGGCCCGGCTTCAGTTGATTCTTATAACAACTTTAAATATTTTGTTACATTTATTGATGACTTTTCTCGTACTACTTGGATTTTTCTTTTAAAGGGAAAAAATGAAGTTTTCTCATGTTTCTAAGAATTTTTCAATTTTGTTGAAAATCAATATAATGCAAAAATCAAGATTTTTAGATCGAATAATGAGATAGAATATGTAGACATAAAATTTTTAGAATTCTTTAAATTGAAATGAATTTTACATCAAACTACATACATTAATACACCTGAACAAAACGGAGTTTCCGAAAGGAAAAAGCGTCATCTACTTGAAGTCACCAGGTCACTTCTTTTTCAAAGTAATGTTCCAAAACCCTATTAGTCAGACGTCGTGCTAACATCTACTTACCTTATAAATAAATTGCCCAGTGCAAGGCTAAAAAACATGAGTCCTTTAGAAATCCTGAAGGGTTGGAAAATTGATATTGACCATATACGAGTTTTTGGCTGTACATGTTTTGTACACAAAAAGACATGACAAATTAGATAAAAACTCTGTTAAAACCATTTTTTTAGGATATTCTTCAGAAAATAAGGGATATAAGTGTTATGATCCAAAAACTCATAAACTTTACTTCTAAAGAGACGTTTCCTTTTTTTAAAGCAAACCCTATTATCAATTACATGAACAAGAAAATGCACAAGGTCAACCAATTATGTTACCTCCAATTAATTTTGTTTTCCCGGAAGAAACAAATCTAGAATAGGTTGAGCATGCGAAAGAAGAACAGGTTGGTGTAACATGTGCAATTTCTTCAGGGGGAGAAGATGAAGAAAACGAGTCAAGTGAGGAACCAGCTCGAGAAGAAATTGGCTTAAGAAGGTCCACACGACAAACTCGACCTCCTGCTAGATTAAGGGATTATATATCCCATCAGGCGATGTATCTAATTACAAGGGATCATATATCCCCTCAGGTGATGTATCCTATTCAAAACTTTATATCTTATAAACAAGTTTCTCCTGAATATCGAGCCTACTTAGGTACCGTAACCAACCAAACTGAACCAACCAACTTTGGTGAAGCCAACCAAGACCCAATTTGGCATAAGGCTATGAAAGAAGAACTTCAATCCTTAGAAAAAAATGACACGTGGGACATTGTCTACTTACCAAAAGGCAAAAAACCCGTAGGTTGTAGATGGGTTTATAAAATTAAATATAATAGTGATTGTACGATTGGAAGGTATAAGGCTAGGTTAGTGGCCAAAGGATTTACCTAAACTTACGGCATTGACTATCAAGAGACCTTTGCACCAGTAGAAAAAATGAGCACAGTTAGAATTCTATTATCGGTAGCCACCAACTTAGGGTGGAATTTGTTTCAAATGGACGTAAAAAATGCATTCCTTTCAAGGAATTCTGGAAGAAGAAGTTTACGTGACTCTTCCTTCGGGCCATAAAAATACTTCGGATCCATCGTTGGAGTGTAAGCTAAATAAGACAATTTAAGGCTTAAAACAACCACCAAGAGCATGGTATGCCAAGCTAAGCTTCTCTCTTTTAAAAAATAATTTTATTAAAAGCACAGCCGATTCATCTATGTTTGTCAAACATTTACACAATTCTATCACTATTATTCTTGTCTATGTAGATGACATTATCATCACATGGAATGATCATGAAGAAATTAAAAGTGTCCAACAATACTTGAAAGACGAATTTGATATCAAGGATCTTGAAAAACTCTCATATTTTCTTGGAATAGAAATAACTCACTCTAGCAAAGGCTTATTTCTATCTCAAAGAAAGTATGTCCTTGACCTGTTAAAAGAGACTGGTAAGGTAGGAGCTAAACCAGTCGGTACCCCAATGGAAACCAATGTTAAACTTGGGCCAGAAAATGGTGATCTACTGCCGACATAGGACTATATCAAAGGATAGTAAGAAAACTAATTTATCTTACGGTTACCAGACCTGATATTGCATTCGCAATAAGTGTTGTAAGCCAATTTATGCATGCTCCGCGTACCAGCCACTTAAGTGCCATTGATAGGATATTAAGATATCTTAAAGGCACTCCAGGTCAAGGAATTTGGATGAGGAAAAACAATTCTAATAATGTTGGTTTTTCTGATGCAGATTGGACCGGGAGCTGCCACAGAAAATCAACTACAAGCTTTTGTACCTTTGTAGGTGGCAACTTGGTCACTTGGAAAAGCAAAAAGCAAAATGTTGTGGCAAGGTCGAGTGCAGAAGCAGAGTATCGTGCCATAGCATCTACAGCAAGCGAGCTCATTTGGATCAAGCAACTACTTAGCGACATAAAGATAGAATACACAGGAACGTTGCAAATGTATTGCGACAATCAAGCTGCGCGACATATTACATTCAATCTAGTCTTTCATGAGAGGACGAACACATAGAAGTCGACTGTCACTTTGTTAGAGAAAAAGTGCAGTCGGGAGAGATAGAAACTCCATTTGTCATAAGCAAAGAACAATTGGAGAACATCTTTACAAATGCACTCGACAAAGCTAGTTATCTAAAGCTAGTTGTTAAATTAATTTATCCCATTTACCGTGGAATGGAGCAGCAAAAACATCAAGAGTGTGTTTAATTGCATTTATTTTTCATGAAAAATGTCGATTTTTCATCTAAATTCATACTTTGAAGTATTTTATTGTTATTTTTTTCCATGAAAAATATTTTTTAACTTTTAAAATTATACCTAATTTTCCTTGTTTTGAAGGAAAATATTTTCTTTGAGAAGAAGTATGTTTTTGCTTTCCTCAAAATAAGGAAGATATTTTCTTTTTTCAGAACATATTTTTCATATCAATCAAACACATTATTGCCTTTATTTTGTGTGAGAAATGTTATTTTTACGTCAAAGTTTCTATTTTTGGGTTGCTTGGTAATAATCATTGAAGTTAGTCACCAGTTTTGGATTTTTCCCTCAACTAATAACTTTTTTCAAATAACCATTTTTCTTTTTTCGGAAATAAACTCTTACGGCTATGAAATTTTGGATTCTTTAATCCCATCGACACAATCCTCACGTTTCCCTAGGAGTTAGCAAAATCGCCATAACCCTTTTTCTCCGTCAGCATATAACCAAATTGTTGATAATTGGACAATAATATTACAGAAAATCGATCTATTCGTTATTACAAGATTTAGGGCAGTCCCATTTCATAATCAAGTCAAATACATATATTCTGCCAAAATCTGTTAATATTTGGTTCTGGGTTTGATTTCTCAATCCGATTCGAAGAGTTTCGTGGAAGATCACAGTATTCGAATGGCCGCATATGCGGCAACTTGGCGCTTGGCACAATTGGGAACTGGGTCCTGCAGAACCCACTTGTTTGCTGCGAACAGGTTTGAATCCAGACCCATTTCGGAGCTAACCAAATCTAATGGCAAACGCCTCTTTCTGGTCGACACATTAGCCCTTGTAAGCAATTTCTTGCATTTACTTGTTAACAAATTAAATTAGGATTTTGACCGATTCAGGACTTGAATTACAAAAGATTTATATGAACTGTATTTCGATATTTGTTACATAGGTGAGGAGATTAGAGGCCCAAGGAGTGCCATCAAAGCAAGCGGAGGCTATTACATCTGCTATGACTGAAGTGCTTAATGACAGCTTAGAAAATGTGTCTTATTCCTTTGTTTCTAAAGGCGAAATGCAAAAGGCAATCTCCTTCTCCCTACGTTTACTGGTTTCCTATGTTATTATTATTATTAATTTGGTTATATATTTGGATCTTTATCAATGAATATACAATGTGCATTTTAACTATTTTGTTGAATGGCTATTCTTTTTATTTTGTGTTCTTTCAGAATGAGATGACTCAGGAAGCCAATTTGTCCAAATTCAAATCTGAAGTTAAAAGCTCTCAGGTACCCCCACATAATTCACTAGCTTTATTTGGGTGATATTTCAGTTGTCGTGCATCTATTTATGGCATTTTTCAGTTTCAAATTGGTTGAAGGAGTTGTTTTGATGACAAAGTATATCCAGCATGGCTGCTTTTCTTTGCTAAACATTTTCATGGTCTTATTGGATTGCATGTGTGAAAAGTTGTTGACGAATTTTCTTTTTCTGAAGCAAGAGGATTTTTTTTTACTAGAAGGCCTCAATAGTTATAATTCAAATTGATCAGAGAGAGTTGAAGAGAATGAGGTCTTGTTGTATATGTGGCTCATATAAATTGGAATACAAGTTTACTAGATCAAAATCGGCCTTGTGGGTTTACTTCACTGTTTGTTTGCCGGGGACGATGAATAGGTTGGTTGCCCCTGCGGTACGATACAAATGTATTTTTTTGTATGGGCCCTAAAGTCTTATATGGGCTTGGGTTAGAGTTATTATAAATACTAATAATGTAACTCTATTATTCATACTGGATAAAAATCTTCGCTTCGCTTCGCTCCTTGTGGACGTAAGCACATCGCTGAACCACGTAAAATATTTGTGTTGATTCTCTATTCTTTTGCGCTTAAAATCCAATAGGTCTTTTAACGGGTAGAAATATCACAATTGTTCTACGAGTAACCTTACCTACAATGCACGTGCACAGGATTTGGTCTGCGTGGTAACATATATTAGATCCTATTATATACTAATTATCAGTCAGATGAAAGGAAAATGCTGGCATACACTAGATTTCAAGAGATTCCATATATTGCATCAGGTATTGACTTTTGTTTTGTCGTACAATAATGCTGCGGTGTTTGCTATATTTGCCTGCATAGAAGGTGTTGCATGTCTGTCACTTTTTAAATTGTGATCCCAAAATAGTCCAATTCAAGCACCACAACAAAGGCCCGTCATTCACTCGAAACTTGAAGCTAAAGCAACTGAGAAGACATATACATTGCCCATGCCATTAAATGTGATTCCCAAAATATTTTCTAAATATAATGCCAATTTTTTTGTATCAACATTACTTGACATTCGTCAAGATCCAAAATATCACCTGATTTAAAATTATTATATACCCTTGATGATCTTGCTATGTATAACTGATGTCTCGGACCAAAACGACTTAACATTGGTTGTGATCTTAGGTTTTTTTCCCTCACATTTGGATGCATTGAAAGAACAGGCTAATCTAGAGATCCCTCAGTAACATTGTGATTATAAACAAGGAGGGAATGTGTGGAAAGGAAAGCTACAAAACTATGTAGAGGGCTTTTAATTCACATAATCCTTACCGGTCTTCTATTTTGTCTTTACTTGCCGTTAGACCTATATTTTTCTAAAGCTTACCGCGCATGTTAAATTGATTCAAAGAAGTTTTCATTGGCATTCTTTAGTCTCTGTTTCTGTGGACTGGCAATTCCATGAGATCTTTGCAGGCTAGGGAGTACTTACCTAATTTGTTTTTGGTGGAAAATTACTTTCCTGTGAATTGTTACTCCATATTGGAGGAGCTTTGTCCTCTTCATTCTTCAATTGTTTATTTCTCCAACATAAGAATGATCGATGTGGAATAGTAGTAGGATAAATCTCCACACTTTTTTATTTTGTTATTCCCGTTTTAACTCTACAATCTATATAGTGACCCCTAATTGTGACAAAAAAATAAAAATAAAAAATAATTATATAGGAAATGTGGAGGTTATATGTAATCTCTGGATACTTATGGATTGAAGATTTGATGAGTGTAATAGCCCAAAAATTACCACATAATTCATTTGGATATAATAAACATGCAGAACGCATTATATATTAGTAAAAACGAAACTAGCAAATACTTAGATAAGTGGGTGATGTATCAAAAACTTTAAACTCTTCAACCCGTCCTTCAACATTTTTTTCATCAAGTTTGAAAAAGAAAAAGCATCATGAAATTATTGTGGTATCTTATAGGGTTGGAAAACCGCCGGTTGCTACAAGATTGTCATTGTAACCTTCAACGCCTTGTTGGAGAAGTACTGTTGTTTGATTCATGTCTGATAATGAGAGATTATATGTAGGTTTTTTTTGTAAAGGGAGGGTGACTTTGGTCTTTGAATTTGTTGTTGCTACACTTTCATGCCTACAATAGTTCTGCTGCAATGAAAAATTCTCCACTTTACTATTGGGCTTCTCACCTTGCATAATCTAACCTCTTTGGTTGGTTGTCAGAAGATTACGTGGGACACGTAAATCACGAAGAGAAGTAAATGATAAAGAAAATAATTTGTGCATATTTGGTGGAATGAAGAGTTGAAGGAAAAACATAAACTTTAGTGATTAAAGTGGGTTGAATGAAATTGTCGAGTGTTCCAAGAATTTATGCAATAGGAAGATTCCATTGGGGTTAAAAGGCAAGTGCCTCAAAATAGTGATTAAACTGGCATGCTTTATGATTCTGAGTGTTGGGTTGTCATAGGACAAGATTCCCATAAGATAAACCTAGTGGAAATGCGAATGCTATGATGGGTGTTCGGTCATATTAAAATGTTAGAAATGAAAAGATATGCTAACAAGTTGTCATGGCATTGATTGAGGATAAACTAGGGGGAGGACAACTTACGTGGTTGGACTATGTTTTGCATCAACGTAAAGAGGCTCTTGCTTGTAAGAGCCACTTGATTTCAGTAGAGCAAGTTAGAAGACAGGAATAGACCAAAATTAACATGGCATGTTGTACTAGTCAAGTTACTTTAGTTTCGTCTAAGTCCAACAATGAACAGAGCAGTATGGTGAAAAATGATTAATTTAATTGACTCCAAATTTACGATGAATAAGGCTCCGTTTATTTTAAATAATGAATGTATTGATGGGTAGTAAATATTTCTTGGAAATTTATGTGGTTTTGCAGGAATGCAGGCTGTAGGAAAGTGTGCCCACAGAAGATACAACAAAATAATTGACTTTTGTGCTCTTTCTCTTTGTAACGACCCGGGCCCCGTGCCCAAACCGTTATATCATACGTATTGTCTACTTTAGGTGGGTGGGTAGGTGGGTGTCTGTCTACTTATCCCCTCACGGATTTTTATCGTGTCTATCAGGATTCGAACTCAAGACTTCTACCCAATGAGAGACTTAAGTTGAATCCTGATACCAATTGGGCAAGTCTCTCATTGGGTAGATGTCTTATGTTCGAATCCTGGGAACGTGATAGAAATTCATGAGCGAGTAAGTGGGCAAATGCCTACCCAAAGCGGACAACACGTATGATATAACGGTTTGGGCACGATGTTCGAGTCTTTACAAAAAACATGCAACCTTAGTATTTAAACCGTTATATCATACGTACTATTTGGGTGACCAATTGATACCATAATTCAACTTTACTGAAGGAAAGGTGAGGGTTCGAATTTTAGGGATGCGATAGAAATTCGTGAGGAGTAAGATGTGTTTAGACTCTCTCAGAACAAACAGTACATAAATTAACGATTTGGGTACGAGGCCTGAGTCGTTACAATCAATTGATATTATGATTCAACTTAAATATCTCTTAAGGGTATGTCAAGAATTCGAATTTTGGGGACACGATAGAAATCGATGAGGGGGTAAGTAGGCAAATATCCACACAAAGTGGATGTACGTATGATATAACGGTTTGAGCACGAGGCTCGAGTCGTTACAAAAAAAATGCACGTTTTTTGTAAATACCCATGGATCGTGCCTAAGCTGTTATATCATACGTACTGTTCGTTTTGTGTGTGCATTTACCCACTTATTCCCTTACGGATTTCTATCTCGTCCCCAATATTCAAGCCCTTGAACATTCTCAAGGGAAATGTCAAGGGTTTAAATCCTGGGACGCGACAAAAATTCGTGGGCGATAAGATGAGGTTAAGCTCTCCTAGAGTGGAGAGAACGGTAGGGCATGAGGCCCAAGGTCATTACAAGCTTCATCTCTTCAAATGTACCTAGTACATCAATCTTTGATACTGAAATGCTACATGAGGGCATGGGGCTTTTGATAATTTGTGACCTACTCATTAGGTAATATGACTTTCTCTAACAAGTTTAGAAGAGCTCCTTCCATCCGAAATTATTGTTGGTGTTTTCACTCGGCAATATTATTTAGGAGATTGGAAAGTTTACCAACTTCACTTCTTGATGTTTGATTGAGACACGAATTCATATTTTTGACATTATATCTTCAAGTGTAGGCAATAGGTGCAACGTTGCGATTTAACATAACAACATTTTAGGAAAGTATGACAAAGAAGAATCTTTCTGAAAGAAAATGGAGAAGTTCTATCTGGGATGGAGGGAGTGTAATTTTTGTATGGATAAAGTTTTATGATGATTTCACATTAAGATGATAAACATTATTTATTGTGTAAAAATGATGCTTTGAATAATTTTTTTTTTGTAGAATGTGGTTAAAAAGTAGGATTTTTTTTTTTGAGTTTATATGCTAAATATTTTAATTTGTGAGTGTGTGGTTGAAAATAAGTACGAAAAATAAATTGTTTTGTTTTAAAAGGAGTCAATCAGGGGCTTAATAATGAGCCTAATAATATGTCATTGACCAAAAGTTTATTGGAAATAAGGTTTTAGTTTGTTGTTTGTTGTTGTTCTATGTGATAGTGAATTTTTTTTTTGGGTTAGGTACTTAAATATAAGAACACACTTTTGAGAATTCATGACATTTAGAAGACATGTATCCATGAAGCACAAGCCATTCTGAAAGAACCTATTTAGAAACACATGGGATATGTTCCTACTTTAGGAATAAGCATGACATGAATTACTCACTTTATTCTTAATCAATTGTGTGTAAAGATCCAAATTATGCAAAAAGTCTTTCTCGCTATCGAATTTTTATTTTTATTTTATATATATATGGAAATCAATGGGATTTGACTTTACGAAAGTTCAGAAAACCTATGTCCTATCCAGTAGGCTATATACGCTATTGATTCCAATTTTTTTGGTAATTGACTTTTCTACCTCGTGCACCCTAAATATTGGATCTGTGCCCATTATTTGTTATTGCTTCCTTAATGGGCATGTTATGACATGTGAGCTGATGCAAGAAATACAGTTATCGAAATATTTAATCCCTCATGTTAGGAGCTCTAATTGGTTAACCCAAAATCAATTTGATAGTAGTAAAAAGAATAGATAGCATCAATTTATTTTGTATGACACTTGTTCACCTTGCTTTTTAAGAAATATATTATTTCTTTATGGAAAAACAACAAATATATGCTAAGTTCATTTCTTTTGAGCACTAGAGCTCAAGTGGAACACTTATTATGGATTCATTTGTTATATGTTTGGTTCCTAATGCAGGATCACCATTTTTCTCTGTTACAACATGAGACTGAAAAACTCAAGAGTGATATAGAAAAGATGCGCAGCGAGTTGAGGTCTGTGCGTATAGTGTGAACTGCATATGATACCAATTTTGCATTCAGTTTTGAACATCAGACTACAATCATTTTCTTACAGATATGAAATGGACAAAGTCACAGCTGGGCAGCGTTTGGATCTTAATCTTGAAAGGGGGTAAGTTGTTTCAAATACCTCAACTATAGACAAAATGAAGATCACAGATTATGTACACTTTTAGTGCTGTGTGGATACTTTTAGGTTGTTTATGTGTTTTTTGCCAATGCAGGAGAATTCGGGATGAGTTGGCCAATCAAAATCAAGAAACTACTAATCTGACTAACAAACTTGATCGAGTGAGTATATCTAGCTGCTGAAAAATTGTAATTTGTACTGTTCGGTCTGTTTTTCACCTTATCGCTTCGGAACTTATTTTATCTCAGGAAATTCATGCATTGCGGGCTCAGTTGGAAGCTGCAAAATATGACGTGATAAAATACTGCATAGGTACCCTTGCCTCTGTCTCTGCAGTTGGTTTAGCTGTGATCCGAATACTGATGTAAGTTTGCACTGCAAAGAAATTCCCATTTTTGTGAGGAATTATATTGATTGTCATGTTCAAACTCATTGGATATTAGATGGAAAAGAAAGAACTTCCTTCTAATATAGTAACATTCAAAGCAACATTGTAATCTCTTGATCTTTCATTCCGTCAAACATAGTAGTAGGTTGTGTTCTTTTTTGAACTTTTTAGTTGGCTTGTTATCGAGAAGTTGTTGGTCTTTTATTCATATATTAGAGAGATTTACAAGTATTATCAACTTATTTACTACTCAGTTATATTTATTTATGAGCACTTCCCAAACATGTTTTTCGGTTGACACTTGACTCGTACTAGATTGTACTTGTATTATGAAACAAACCCTTAGGTTGGCATTTAATGCATATGAGATTGTATACTGAATTCACACTAAAACTTAAAATCTATAATAGAAGACATTGAAGTCAGTTGCAAATCTCAATGGCTACTGTGTGACCCATTGCACCACCAACGGTCCAAGACGAGCACCTTAAACCCTTGTTTGGTACAGATTAAAATCTAAATTTTAATTTAAGTTAAATTTAACAATTAATTTTAATCGCTTTCATCAATTTTTATTAAAATTTACTAAAAATCTGATTTTAATTCCCACCAAACAAGGGCTAAATAAAATTGGACCTGATAATTAAATCGTACATTTCTTACAAAAACTATGAACTGGTTCGGATTGTTTTGTAGATGTGTCTGTTTAGAAGTGTAATATAAATTGTGTAAAATGTTTGACATACACGTCTTTAGAAAATACGTCCGGACTATGTGAGCAAAAGTCATTAACCCTGCGAGAGCGAATCAACCTGGTTATTACACTCACGTGTTTTTCATCAATTTATTTCAAAAATCAGGTGCCAACAATTTAATTATAAGTAGACTTATCCACTTACTTACTTTTATATACTTAATCTTATAGTTGCATCTCAATGTTTATTGGAAAGTCGTTTCTTTCTTAATTCAATGGGTATATTTGATTGATGCTAATTTATATTGTAAGTTGAAATATTTGATGTTTATGCCCACCAAATTAAACAGATAGTGAACATGTACCGAACGTTAAAATTTTCGTTAATCTTCCTTTTGGTAATGAGCAATGCTATTCATCCCCAGTGGGGATGCATCCCCAATCTATGTGGCGTTAATGTGGCATTAAATGATAGGTGAAATTAAATAAGTCATTTAATTTCACCTATCATTTAACCAATCATTTACAGCCACATAGACTGGGGATGCATCCCCACTGGGGATGAATAGCATTTTTCTTTGGTAATACTGATTTGAAGAACTAAAACTTATTTAGGTGGAAAATGGTGGTCAAATAAATTCTGAGTAACGGGATGCGATTATTTATTACATTGAAATATGACATATGATATGTAATATATTTTGTCCAATTGGTAATGAATTGAAGGCCAGAGAGGCTACAAAATATGAGTCTAATGACTGTCTTGGTATGCATTGAAAAATAAATTTTAGAACTGAGGGTGTCAAATATATGGTTATATATGCTGCTGGCATTAATCCCACTGGAACAACAATTTCTAAATGAAAACTATATGCATTGGTTGACAAAGCAATTAAATCTCTAAGGTCATTGACAATGTAAGTCTAAACCGTATAGGAGCCAGAAATACTGAAAGCAAGAGTTGACCCAAAATAAGAGGTTTATTTTCATAATTAATATGTATAATTTTATTCCATGATTAATAGTGATTTTATTCTATTAAATTTTTTTTAACACTTTCAAAATTATAACCAACTTTAATTTTTTATTTAAATTTCAGTTTCAAGTTTTAAAGTACATATTTAATACAAAACTTGGAACATTAGAATGTAGGTTATGTATGGATTAATTTTCATTATTGTGGGGATTGTTTTTTGAGTGGCTATTGCTTTCTTAGAGAATGAATTTTTTTTTTTTTTAAAATCATTTGCTGATTTTCAAAATGCTTAATACATCATTTTAGCTCTATCTTTTGAAAGAGATAGGCCGTTTGCCACAATAGTATGATGGCTCTTATTTGAAGCAATCAAACTTTGGCATGGTGTAAATTCAAAGTACAACAGCAAATGCATTGCTTGGGTTCTATTTGGTATTGAAGCGGAGTGCTTCAATAAATAGTAATAAGACAGAAAATGTGATTCACGCACAAAAAATGCACTCTATCAAGCTATAGGACCTTTTAACTCCTCTTCTCATATGAAACACTGGTTCTGTTTGGTATGTTATGCACTTTGTTGTCGATGCTGTCTGCTAAAGTTGGATTACCTGCTGCAGTACATATGAAATGTTATTTTGAGAAAACCTTGGTGGTGAGTTAACTAAAATTTATCCTAAACTTCTCTATAATTTGCTAGAAAATACTGCACAATATGTTCTAAAAAAAGTTGTTTCTAGTTTATAATTTTTCTAATTATATTATGGGCACGAGGAGTTTCTAAGTTCTTATTATAGGATGTTCTTCACATCATAAAGTCTCCATATTGACAAGTGCTTTGCACTTAAGGACTGGGGGACATTCCACCATGGGTATAGTGCATTGATAACTATGCTATAGATTCTGGTGGCTAATTTAGATAATTTGTTGTCTTCGTATATTTGAATATGATGTTTTGCTTTGATGGTTGTGTGAAAAAACAAAAGTAACAATGTCAAAATTTAGATGTACAATCAAATAGGTGAAAACCTCTATTACAAATACAATTTTAACGAAATGCAAAGGGCCAAATTAATGTTTATGTGTTCTAACGTGTTCATTTGCTTGAAAATTATTCTTTGCGGTCAGTTAAGGAAGCATTTATTATTTATAGGTCTAATATATTTTCTTGAAGAAAAGGTTCTCTCTTGCTCTTTAGATCAATCATTGTTCTTGTATGTATTGGTAAAAGGACTTTGATTAAGTAATTTGAAGAAATGGCTAATTGTTTATGGATATAACAAAATGTCCATGACCATTGACATCAACTTGATGATCACGATGATTATGATGGCACTTAATAAATTAATATAGTCATCCACATATGTGATGTTTACATATGAGTAGGATATACATCGATGGTTGATCAGTCTTAGTCAACTGAAAAGATCAATATTATATTGTGATATATTGTAACGCCCCAAAATTTTATCGACTTAAACTTTGGGGTGTTATCGATATCGTTTCATAATGCGGAAACATGCAAGTAAAACTTTGGAATCCTTAATTTATTTAAAACATTCAAACAACAATTTAAACATAATGTCAATAAATCTAAACATTTAATGGAAATTAAGGAAAAACACAACATGTCGTAACATAATTTATTGTCAATGTTTTGCTTGAAAATTTATTACTTGGCAACCCGCACACTGCCCAACCACCATCCACGTAGACCGATCTGACCTGGAAACATTGAAATTTGAAGGAATGAGTAATTTGGCTCAGTAGAATACGTGCGTCCAAAACAATATAATAATTCTTTAAACATATATTTATAACATTTCATACCATCATTTCATCAAGAGCAATCAGAGATCAATCGAAAGCTCTAGCATTTTGAGAAAACCCGAAGGAGATCCCACATTTCATTTCATTTGAGAAACCCCGAAGGAGATCCCACATTTCATTTCATCAAGACCCGTAGGTCAATTAGCATTTCATGGAATAAATCATGTAAAAATAATTATAATATTGTAAGGACAAAAATCACTTGCACATAAGTATCCTACCTTTACTGGACCAAATGAA
The DNA here is from genome assembly GCA_019097785.1 of Fraxinus excelsior. Taxonomy (NCBI): domain Eukaryota; kingdom Viridiplantae; phylum Streptophyta; class Magnoliopsida; order Lamiales; family Oleaceae; genus Fraxinus; species Fraxinus excelsior. The sequence goes on from CM032638.1 coordinate 24,288,039, forward strand.
AGATATTGTATGATCCTTTTGAAAATACGAGTTGCACCTTCTTCACGTAAAACTCTAAAACATTGAATATGAATATTTGTGGTGAATGTTTTTTTACCAAGTAGACGTGTTTATGGGGTGAGAATTCTTTGAACATAATGGGGGTATTTATAGGGTCCGTACCTAACATCAAATTTAGTATGATTTAAATAAATGTGTCATTTACCATAAAAAAAATAGCAATCAGCTTAATCAAATTCATATTTACATTTTCTATTAAATACACGTGTCTACCAAACCACACAATTCAAAACCCAATAATCTCGTACACGTGTATACCATCTATAATTCCTATATCCCAATAGTCATGATTGCCGTGTACTATGCAAATAAAGTGTCCATAAAATAGTATACTATATTAATCATTTGTACCTTCTAAAGTAAGAGAAAGTTACTCTATACTTAATAGTTCACGTGGGATTGGGAGTAAATATTAACATAATTGATTATGAATTTGGATAATATCTTTCAACTTCAATAACTTGACCCTCGCTTATTCGAATTAACTTTTTCTTGAGGTCAATATGCATGATTAAGTACGAGCTATCTAACGAGTATAATATTGATATATTTACCATCACTCTATCAATATTTAAATATTGGCCCAATTGAAATTCAAAACTATTTCAATGTAGTCCCTCAATTTTTAAAATATAAATAATTATCATATATAACAAGTAAATTTTATTTTATGAAATTTCTCGGGACATTACATATATGATGATTGAGAATTATTTGGTAAAGAATTATTATATCCTTGGAATGTGGGGGTGTTTTAAATTTTTAGATACATCTTATATTTTACTACTCTTAATTGTAAAATTAACATTTTTTGAGCTAAGTGTTCGATTAAATATGAAGATTGAAGGTGAAATACAAGAGCTCAATTGATGCATTTGCCCAATGTGACTAAAAGTCAACATTAAAAATTTCATGTACATCTTATTAAAATTAACGTGACTTTGATATTTTGAAATGTTTTTAGAAGATTTTGTAGATGTGCAAGTTAAGAATAAGAGCTTGCAAACATTGATGGTACCAAATTATTGTCCAAGAGGGACATAATCAATTAAAGTCGTTAATGGACATGATAAATCATCGAAAGGAATGAGTTTAAGCCCATAAGGAAGTCACATTCGGGAGTAACCTAACCTTTGTGATTGGAAATCCCATGAAAAAGGTTCAATGTGGTAGAAACAACTTACACTGCGTAACTTGTAATAACACTATATTATTTATGTTCATTCCTATGGCGATAGTACTAATAATAATGTGATGTTAGGAAATGTTTAACCTCAAATGAGTATCGAGGCGAGAATTCCCGCAAGGTGCGGGTCACAAGCACCTTTAGAGGACTCACCTATGTAGGAGTTGTCATGAGACCGTGGCTATGAGATTGGGCTATTCACTAAAGATTTTTACTAGAATCAGGATTAGAGCACATGATCATTAACATCGTTACTCGCTACGAATTGAGCTTAAATCAATGCTGTGTGTGAGACAATTGAAATTTGGCTAAGGGAACCTAATTCAAGGTTTAGTCCATTATGGCTCTCTCAAATGAAAATTGTTATCACTAAATGAGGTTCAAGTCCAAAAGACACATATACCTATTACGCAGTATAACGATGCCACTATATATTATATATTTACCTATTTTGAAATTTTAAAATTTGCGGGGAATTGTTGTAACATAAAATTAAAAGTTTTAAATTTCAAATTAATACATTTTTAATTTTCAATTTAGTTTTTAATTTTCAGATTTAATACTAAATTAAAAATCTTAATATTAAAATGTAAGTTACATTTGAGTGGTTTAATGTGGGGGTTGAAACTTTACCTATAAAAGGAATTGATTTTCATAACATGAAATATAGAACTTGAGAAGAAAACTTGAATATAACCAAAATACTCCCTCTGTTTTCATACTGTATATATATATATATATGTTTTTGGCAACTCGATAAAGACTTGTTCTTTATCTCCATATGGTCGTGGACATAGAAGGAGAACCGGCTGTGAGCTACATAGTGTCGAAAGAAACCACAAAGGGAGACAACACGATTTTAAGACATCGTCATTGACGTGACTCACAAAGGCTTGCATTTCTAATTCTATTTACCTATATTTCATGTTCGTGTTATTGTATAATTCTTATATTTATAATTACAGTTGAATTATATTTATTAATGTTATGTTTACATTATTTAATTAATTATGTTAATTGATAAATATCTACCCACAAATCACCTATTTTTTCCAACAGGAGCAAACTATGAAGCCACTAGTTTATTTGTTTTCAAAGCCTTCCTATTAAGAAATGGTCGAATAAAAGTCTTCGAGGTGGAAGTGGTGGGGTGGAGATGGAGATGACTATGGTGGTTGTAAATTTGAAGTGCATGTCGTGGTGGTAGGTTGTGAATTTATGATGGTAGCGGCGATTTGGAAGGTGCTAACGATGGTGGAGTTGGGTGAGGTGGGGCGAGATAAAGAATGATTTTGATTAGTTAATTGGGTATCTTATGACAAATAAATAATTTCTTGACATATTAAAATGTGATTTGCGATTAAATATGTAACCGTGATCACAAATTGTGTTATGACTTTTTGTTATTTGTGATTAGTATGTGACAGTAACCATAAATTGTGTTTATTTGTGATCTTGACATGTTTGATTAAATATACATCACAAAATTTTATCACTAGTCACAAATTTTGACTATACGATTTTTGAAAAATTTCGTAAAGTTTTTTAGATTTGAAAGTGTACATTGAAAGTACGGTAGTGATGTATTTTTCCTCATATTTTATATGATTCACGTTTTAGTCAACTTTTCAATCACGCATTTAATCAACTTTTATAAAAGTATTCTTTTTTAACTAAATCAAACCTTTGCTATAAATGTTTAAAGGGAACAATACATATCTAAGGTTTTTACTTTACACCATTTCAAAAATACAAAAATAAGTTTCAAATTTCAAAAATCAGGTTTTTTAAAATTTTTATTTATGAAATAATAAATTATTAAATCAATTTATTATTACATATTTAATACTAATATAGCATAATTACCCCACACCACCCCACCCAACCCCACCTCACCTCACCTCACCTCACCTCCACCACCCCCTACCGTCCTGAGAACTCCGACTACCGTTCCGGTCACAAATGATCTTCGACAACTGTTCCAACGACTACTCCGATTCCGACGAATATATTAATGTCACAGATTTATGCAATTTGGTTACAATTCAAAAAAAATTAGGTCACACTTCAAAATTTTATAGGTCACAGTTCGTTCATCGATCATAAATTTGAAATTTTAAAAATCATAATTTGTTCATCGGTCACAACATTTATAAGTCACACAATTTATTTTTATGGTCACAAAACATTAAATTATAGGTCACAGATTACTTTTATTGGTCACAAATTAATAAATTTATAGATCACATACCAACCAATTTATTGGTCACAATCAACCAATCATTTGTGACCATCAATAAAACACCACCACCGTCGTCTAACGTCAACACCAACCCGTCAACATCAACACCACCACCACCCAACACCATTAAAACCACCAGATCTAACATAATCGACCCTACCCAAACACCACCACCACCACCACCACCACCACAGTCCCCATTCACAACTGAAAACACAACCCCCATCACCAGATCGAAATTCATCAGTCTCCGCCGTTTGTTTTAAATGGGGATGCAGGAGAAATCATAGCCACCTGAGGGGCATAACCTTACCACAACCACATTCACTGTGCCGCTGCCTCCGCCTGATCCATCACCAAATCTAACATAATCGCACCCAAACACCACCACCACCACAACCACAACCACAACCCATCCACAACTGAAAACACAGCCCCCATCACCAGTTCGAAAATTTCATCAATCGTCGCCGTTTGTTCTGAATCGGGATGCCGGAGAAATCATCGCCACCTGCAGCGGCGTAAATTGTCATATAATTGCTCACCAATTCGGACAAATCCTTCAATCTGTCCCCCATTTATTTTTTTACATACCCATTTAAAACATCGAACCCCCCAGAGCAAGAGCCTTGATTCGTCGAGGCGACAAAGAGTCGCGTCATGATGTGAGTGTCGGACCGACGTTACCTCCGGTGAGAGCGTGTGGCAAAGGGAAAGAAGAGATAGGAGGAGAGCGGCGGTAGGTGAGGATGAATGATTACGGTAAAGAGAATGGGGAGGGAAAGGTTGGGTTGTAATTTAATTTAGGGTTTGGATGTGTGTGTGTGTGTGTGTGTGTGTGTGTGTGTGTGTGTGTGTGTGTGGGGGGGGGGATTGTATGTTTAGATTGATATATATTATTGTTATTATTAAATATTAATTTATATTAATTATCAATTAAAACCTGATTTCTGTATAATTAAACTTGATTCCTTATTTATGAAAATGGAAATTTAAAAACCTTTGTAGCTGTAATTTCCTCATGTTTAAATATACAAATTTGATAGGGACAATCCACATCTCCTTGGACTGGGCTAAGGCCCAACCCAACATAAGACGAAGACTAAGACACAGTCCATTAACTAAACCAACTGTATTGCCAAGAATATATTCCATTCAAATCTCAAGTCCCCAACGGCTAGTTGTCGACCCACTCGCTGCCTAAACACGCGCTCCAACGGTCAATTTTCTCTCTCCCAACCCAATTCTATTCTCCCAAATTCTCTATAAAACCTTCCCCCATTGCACAAATATTATTCCTCTCTCTCTCTCTCTTTCTATTTTTAACCAGAGCCGGCCATCAGAATTTCTTAATCCTACGGCAAAAGCGAAACCCAGTTGAATTTTTCAGTGAATTCTTGATCCCACAATCCAAATGGAAACCCCATTATCCACCAGAAGAGTAACAAGATCGCAGACCTTGGCTGACAAAAGCATTAACTCCAAGAACAATATGGAAATCTCAAGTAAGTTTGAAATTTTATTCTTCTCCTCTTTCTTGATTTGCAGTATTATATTCTTGGTTTAATCTTTATTTGCTTCTTTTTCCAAGATATTTCTCAAGATTCTGAAAAGACAGTGACGAAATCAAGGCAGATGAGTAACAAAAAAGGACAAGATCGATCAGCTTTTATGGATATAACAAATGATTCCCCAATTGTTGGGCTTGCAATGGGGAATTTGAAAACCCCATCATCAACAATGTCCAAGAAGAGGATCAACTGTCAGGCCAACAACACCGGTGGTACCCCGGGCTCCGGGGAGATCCTATTGAGAGGTCAAGCGAAATCCCTTTTGCAAAAAGTTGAAGAAGAGGCAGAGCTTTCGAAAGTTACTTTGCAACACAAGCCTTTCTTTAACCTTGTTAACTCTCCAATATGCCTTCTTGCACCAACTCCTGCAAATACACCCCAAATTTTGAACCTCGGTGATAGTGGAAATTACTTGCCTTCTGTTACACCATCCCCTGTTGAAGAAAAGTTTTTGATCCCTCAGGTTTCTTTTATTTATTAGTTATTAATTCTTTTTTTTTTTTCCAAATTTATTGGGATTTTTTTTTTTTTTTTTTGTATACTTTTTTGAAATATTGTTTTATAGAATCAGGTGTTAAGTGAGATAACAGATGCGGTGAAACAAGATGCAAGGGAATCTGAGAAGTGTGTGGTTACAAGGTCTCTGCTATTGGATTTTTTTGAGAAATCAGACGGCTCCGATTCATCCGTGCTGACATACCAAGGTGGAGATAGTGAAAGTAGTGAAGTGAAGCTATCTACTGATGATGATGATGAATCGATTTGGTCTATTCAGGTTAATGCAAGCAGTACTAGAGATGACTACGAAGAAGAAGAAATAGAAGAAGAGGTCGAAAAAGAATGCGATTATGACTACAATTTTGTCGATGAAGAAGAAGAAGATGACAAGGGATTGCTTGATGAGCTATGTGAAGGAATTATCAAAATGAATATGAATGGATGCAGGAAAATGGTAAAATTTACTGGCAAACATACTCGATTCGTGTACGGCAGTGATGATGAACTTGAAGGAGAAGAAGTATGCAATGGTGAAATTGAATCTCCTGTTTCATAATCATTTGAAGGGTGTGTGAAAAATTTATTGCTTTAACGGTCGTCTTTCTTTAGACGCCATGTCAAGAATTTAAGGACGTGTTTTCTAGTTGTGCTTATTCTCAATTTCTGGATTTGGATTATACTCTGATGCTGTAATCATTCAAAGAATTTTGAATTGCAAAATCCCTTCATAACTATTCAAATCTTACTAATATACAATATAACCTACATTGAAGCTCAAAAACTTTGCCTTGATCCAGATGGATTTTATCCATAAAGAAAATACAATAAAAATACATTGAACTAGAACTTTGAAGCTCAAAAACTTTGCCTTGATCCAGATGGATTTTATCCATAAAGAAAATACAATAAAAATACATTGAACTAGAACAGAGAGCTATCAGGAAAGCACAAGTGGGTCAGAACATGGGCAGGAGCATGTCGAAACCCCATTTCTTCGTTCCCGTGTGAAAAATGCATCAATGGTACAGACCAGACAATGCCTCGTAGGTAACGTGCTTCAGAAAATCAAGCAAATAAATGAACGAGGAGCAATTTGATGGGCATTCCAGAGATGAACGGCCAAATAAATTTCCTGTTTACTTTCTTCCAACATAAGCCGATAATTTGGACAAGTCTGGAATCCAAAATGAAAACTCCGACGAACCAGTTACAAACATTAAGGTGCCGTTCTCTTTGTGTTTCAGTTTTGTATTTTGAGTTTCGAAATCATTTTGTGTTTTGTGTTTTGAGTGTCTATTTTGGGATTGTTGAAAATGTGTTCTTTTTGGCATTTTGAAAAATTGTTTTCGAAAATAAAAAACATGAAACGTGTTCTTTTTGCAATCGGTCCTCTCTCTCTCTCTCTCTGTCCTTTCTCTCTCGCTGTCCTCTCTCTGAGATCGCTGGCGCGCCGGCATCTCCCTCCTTGCGGCGCGGTGGTGGTTTAGGTTTCGGCACCCTGCGATCTCCTTCATCTTTTTTTTTTTTCTTTCGTGATGGTGGTGTGGTGGTTTGCTGGCTGAGTGGATATGCTGCGAACGGCGATGGTTGGGTCGCAGATGGCGATGGTGGTTGCATTACTATTGCGGCGATGGTTGGGTTGCGAGCGGTGATGGTTGGGTCGCGACTTGGCGATGGTGGTTGGGTCGTGATTTGGCGATGGTGATTCCACTGCAGGCGGTGGTTGATTGAAAACAGGCCGGTTGTTCTGCTGCAGGTGGAACGGCACTGTGTGGTGGTGGTTGATTGGATGGTGATGGTGGTGCGATGGTTGGTCAGGCTGTGGTTTCTGGTGGGAATTTTGGTGGTGGCGATTTTGGTGGTGGTGCAGTTTGGTGCAGGAGAAGAACGTTGTGTTGAAATGGAAAATGCCATTTTCCGTGTTTTGGGTTTTTCTTGAATTTGGCTTGAAAACATCCAAAACAATGTTTTTATCGTTTTGTGTTTTGTGTACAAAATTTTTTTTCGTTTTCCAAAACGCGTTTTCGAAAATAGGAAAGAGAACACGTTTTCACTGTTTTGAAAAATCGAAAACAGAAAACGATCCGAAAACGCCAAAGAGAACGGCACCTAAGCTTCCTGGAGCCCATTTGATTACAGGTGGTTCGATACAAGTTGAGCAACATAAACAGAGGCTTAGTTTTGAAAATTTAACGTCAGAAATGTAAGAAAATATGTAAAAGCCATCAAAATATATCAACATAATCATTATAAAAAATCAGAGACACTTGCAAATTACAATAACATCTCCAATTCTTTTCCTCAGAGCAAGATAACACTATTTAAGCTGTACAGCCGTACAGGTCTGCAATATACTAATATGTCGCAACGATCATATTTTCTTATTACTGGAAAGAAACATACAGGGTTAAGTGGCTATATGAGGTGGACAAGCAGATTCTAAAGGTGATAGAATATCAATGAAAATTAAGGATATATCAATGAAAATTAAGGATGCTTTGCGGGCTCGAGCTGTCAATATTTCTAGGCGTATGTTGAAAAATGATAGATAGTGTGCTTGAATCTCATTCTTCAAAACAGATTCCATTGTTTACTACTTGCCAGAACCATCAATAATTCACGTACTTCTGTTTTATATTTAAATATAACCACAATACGCTAAAACTTAATACTATGAAATTTGTGGGTCAACTACATGTACTCTTTTATCTCAGCATTTGGTCCAGCGTCATAATGTTTAAAAGTTACAAAGTAAGAAAAATAAAATCCAAAGAAACACTAATTATCGTGAAGAGCAGAAAAAGCTGTGTACCAGTTGTGTTCAATAACTAATGTACTTAAAAAAGATTGACTGATTGGTCTGAAGCAATCGACCAAAAAAGGATTTGTCTACTCCATTTCACCAGGAACTACACTTGCAAAAGGATAATCTCCAAAGCTTTCAATACCAAAAGCATGTAGATATTTGCTAAACACAAGGATCAATGAAGAAGCACGCAGAAAAATAAATGGCTATTTGCGTACTTCTTTTCCACTCCGAACACTCCAAGCATTAACACTACCATCACCTGAACCTGCCAAGTAAACCAAAAAAACGTCAATTTCAAAGGAGAAGGGAGGGAGTCACAGATGAAAGAAAATTCAAAGCATGCATTTACTAACAAACAAATGCAAATTGATGGAAATGTATAGATCTTATAACACAGGCAAGTTAATTTGGCAAAACGAAATGCTTTCCTTCAAGACTTTGATCATTTGATATGTACTGCTGAGGAATATTGGGGAATAACACCACATTATTAGTGATAGACGATATTGCAAGGACTCCATCAGGAGTGTCAAATTGAACTCCTTTAAAATCATTTATTCTCTGTATCTGTTTTGGAGAATCATGTAAGATTATAATCAACCAGAGGAAAAGGGGGTTAATTACAGGCCCATCACATGGATACAAGACTATAATATGTAGCTGATACATCAAATAGCATTATCCTAAGAAAATAACGAGCTCTTTTTCTTTCTTTCCATTTATAGTAAGTTTTATATCTGTCACAGACAATTGACAGATAAATCTCAGCACTTCATAAAAGTGCTGAGAGGTGGAATCTCTTCAATCCATTTACATCTCTCAATAGCTAGTCTGTAACGGTGAAAAACCAACGTAGAATATGAGCAAATTAATATGGCTTGTACACTTAAATTTTCTTAAGAATATAAATGACTAGATATCTAAACTATGTAACCCAGATCTCCTTCGAGTGTTCTTAAATTTGCAACTCAGCACCTATGACATCAATTCACGGTCTCTTAAACTAGGTCCTTTGCAATTTTAATTCAATGATACAGAGGCTGTGGCAGGACATATCCTCCACCATTTGTACTTAATGTGCCCAAAGGTGTACAAAATCACCACAAACTCAAATTTCATAACAGGATCTGACCAGAAAGTCACTTTTTGATTTGCGTATAAGCTCACCAAGATATTCTCACACCAAGATATTCTCAATTTTGAAATTCAGATGTAAACTAAATATTTTCCATGAAAATTTGTAAGCACGTTGTTACTGGGTATGAGACTATAAAATAAATATGCAGAATATGGAAAAGTGCATTTATTTGGACCGTACAGGTTCCCTTAACCTTTTCTTTGTTTCTTCCCCTCCCCTCAAAACTTTTCTTTTCTAGAAACAGTAGTTTTCACTAACCAATAAGAGAATTTTCATGTCACCAGAGAGTCAAAAAAATGTTAAGCAATAATCCGTCTTATTTATGAGAAACGTTGACCATCATCAAGCAACTTCACTTGACAATTGACCAGATCCAATTACATGTTATTTCAGTAACAATAAATGGCATCCTTCCAGTGCCTCATCTAGTTATAAGAGCAGCATGTTAGAAAGAAGGGTGATTTGCTGAGAACTTGTGAATCCAGAGATAAACTGAGGACAAAAAAGTATAGACAGTCCAACAACAGGAAGTCAAAATAAGAATCATTACTGAACTGTTGTGAAATATGTAGGAAAATCTGGGAAAAACTAATGAACTCCAAGGCACGAAATCGTTATCTTTTAAGAGATGTTTCTCCCCTAACCAACAAAGTCACGTATGGGGTGTGATAGAAAATCTCTCTCAGGATACAATGGAGGCGTTTGATTCAAACTGTGACAATTTGATCAAACCAAGAAGACACTTTTATAGAGAAACTAATGCTGCCAAGAGAAAGAGAGAAAATCGAATTACTTTTTTAATGTGTTTTGCAAATGAGAATCCGCCCACAATATATAGAGATGGAGGCAACCGTATGAATGGACATGTCCTTTGAAATGAACGAACGCATCTGTAACGAACAGATGCTTCTATTCAAAGACTTTCGAAAATAAATTTTCTTCCGGGGGCGTTGCCCCCTCGACCCCTGCGACCTGACCGGGCAGGTCGATCACCGTTGCGTAGCGGCAAACACTAGTCGGGGCGGCAAAACATAAGCAAAACAAAAGATGAACAAGCAAAATGATGAAAAATATCTAACATGAACTTCACAATGTTTGCATCTGACATATCTCCCCCAACAGAAAATATATCAAATGGACCCTACAACTGAGACAAATCAGTGTCTACTAAAATTGCAAGACATTGATGACTTAAATGGCCACTAGCTTTAATGCGTATTTATATATGAAATATTGACCTTTTCGTACTTTCGAGCATCAAACATTCTCATGTATCCTCCGAAAGCAATGGCAAAAACAAGCCCATGATCGTCATAAGCTGCAGCTGGTCTTCCACGTAGAAGACCCTGAGTATAGAGAATACACTGTTAACTAATGCCTGAAGAAAAAAACAAAATTAAAAAACTGAGGATAAAATGGCAATGGCCTCCAACTGACATTTATCTGCTCTTTGGTCCCAAAGCAAAAAAGTCTGATCAAGAGATCCAGAGATAAAATATTCTTTCCTAGAGCACAAGATAAGGGAAACAACCCTAAAATACAAATAGTAAACCGTCAAGTTCAAGCAGTATTTTGAAAAATATTATGGCTTTCTTGTGGGAATAAATAATGATGATAGTTATGAACTATGCCAGAACAAATATCGGGTCAAGAACCATACCTGTCATGATGACCCTTAAAGTAACGTAAATATTTGTTGTCATTCAACTAGAGAAGCCGCAGTGATTCTGTAATTGTTAAAGAAATGAATCAATAACCTTCTTTTTTTCTTTTGAAACATAATATAGGTACATACATACCATCCCAGCCATTCTTTGAGGAGTAAATAACAGTCAATGGATGAGAAGTGAAGCTAACCAGATCAACCCCATATTTTTTGCTATTTATTGTCTTCAGACATCTGAAGCATTAAGTGAGCTCTTTTAGCACATACAAAAAAACAAAAATATGAGAAGTTGTTAAAATTATATCATTAGTCGATTAAAATGAAGCGAAAGTATTAGTGTTGAAGACAAAATATAAATGATATGCATGTGTTGCTTTTTAATCTAACAATTTTTAAATCAAGTGATTCAAAGTCCATAATGCTCAAAGGAGACATTCGATATGTGTAGAAGCGCAAACAAGCTGTTAGATTCCAATACTGTCATTCTCAAACAAAACGACATATTGGAGGGACATTTAAGGACACACATTGGTTAATATAACATCACTGACCAATATATAAAGGTTTCTAATATTCCTTTAAACAAGGTTGACCTTTTAGGATGAAATCTCAAGTCTCAATATCTATCAAAGCAAGAAAAAAATCACAGGTTTCAATTTCGCCGCCATTCATTTATAAAAAATAAATGTGCACATGTAAGTTTTAGAGCATTTCTAAGAGACTCTTTGAACATAAGATGTTCTCTATTTTACCCTTAAAATTATGCTCCAAAATTCTCTTTAAATTAACATTTTAATTTAGAGATTGAATTTGCTCATTATAAGTAAATGTATTCAAAATATTTCAATTTTCAGTGGAGAAAAATAATATAATAATTTAAAGAAAAGCTAATGAAAATAAAAGAGAGAGAAAAACAATGGATTTTTTTGGGATTAGTAAAACTATGTGTTAAATATAAAGAGCATGTAGGAGTACTTAAAATTTCTAAGTGTTAAATATAAAGAACTCGTTGGACTGCTTAAAATTTTTTACTTTCTAAATTTATAAATCCTCTCTAAATTGTAGAATGTACTTTTTAAAAATAGAGAGTCTCTTAAAAATACTCTTATTAGGAAAAAAATGAATTCCGCCAACACATAAGGAAGAATGTTGAAGATAAAATTTAAATGATACGTATGTGCCCTATGTAACAGTCTAAACTTTTGATGATAACAATATAAAACCTCAGTATCCATAATGTGAAATTAAACTGAAAGTAATGGTTACTCCTCCTATGCTAAAAATTTAAAAGATCATGAACAACTGGTTACTCCTCCTATGCTAAAAAGTTAAAAGATCAACTGAACAATTAACACTATTTTGCAGAGAACGAGCTGAATATAACAAAATAAATGGAAAATCACAGTCAATTTCCCCAAATTTCATTCCATTTTCTAATAAAACTAACAATTCAAGAGCACAAACATAATCACGAAAGGTCATCCCGACTTCCATGCTCTGAAGGATTTCATCAGTAAGTTCCAATGGCACCTTGTCCTCTCTCTCCGATTGTCCTCCTATTCAGTTTAGGAAAAAAAATCTTCTCAAAAAACAACTGCAAATTTGACTAGTATACATAGTACCTGCCATTTTTATTTTTTTATAGGATCTCAATTAATAGCGCCAGCGATTTTCGATTTCTCTGTCCACACAAAGAAAGCGTGCAGGTGTTTATAATAGCTCATGTTTGGCCAAATATTGAAAGAAAATATATTTTAAAGTAAATATTTGTAATTAGTCCATTTTTTTCAAAATATATTTTAAATTACATTTCTTTCAAATCTTTTTCCCATTTTTAACCATACATTCTGCCAAAAACATTATTTTTCACAAATTTATTCTCAAAAAATCTCAACCAAACAAGAGATTAACCTTTGACTATACATATTTTTGAACAAAAACTGTCAAAGTCATTTCTTCTACTATTTATTCAAAAGTTACGGATTGAAGTTATGAATTTACGTACAAAATTATTTTATGGAAAAAATATATAATTGAAAATAAATTCGAGAAAAAATTAATTTTGAAAAATAGGTGCCAAACAGAGTAAGAGCACTAAAATTTAACCACTTCTAAGAAGGGAAAAACAGACCTCCTCCTATTCGGGTATTCTTTTTCCATTGTTTGCTTTAAATTCCAATGAAATGAAGAAGCTAAATTGCTAAATAATCATTATTCTTGAATGACTTTAAATTTTTTTCCAGTAACCCATAAAAAGTGCCTGCCGATGTCACCTTCTTCGAGTCCACACCCTTTTTTAGTACTTCTTTGTCTTCTAATTCTTCTTTTGAGTCAGAGGATGATTTCCTCGTTTACACTGTGACTACACATGTGTTATCTGTATCTTCTCGTCCTTCTATTCAAAATGTTTACACTCGTTGTGCGCAATAATCTCCGGCGGCACCTACTACAAACCATGACTTATCGCCTCAGGATTTATCACCCCCTCCTGATCCTAGTCTTGATCTTCCCATTGCCCTTCGAAAAGGTAAACGGTCTTGTACTTATCTAGCATAACCACAATTTAAGGACAGTTCAATCCATTTTATCAAACATGTTATCAAATGTCTCATTTAATGTCTTATCTTCTTCCGGTAGAATTATTTTATGCTTTGGGTTTTTCCTCATCTGTATGTAAAAGCAGAATTCAAATCGCGGCCACAACCCACTGTTGATCAATGTTATCATTTAGAGAGATGAGATCATGCCATAGCTTATCTTAGGAAAAGATGCTTAATTACTAGTGGCAACAAGCACCCTTAACATTTATGCACGGAAGCAGAAGCTTGAAATAAGATTCTTTCTTACCCCCGATTTTTTCATTTCTAATAAGCTTCTCATAGGACAGGTTCCAACAGAGCTACATGTTGCCTTCATATCTGCTGTTGATAAAGGAAACATTAAAACAATGACCAATACAAGCATGCCAGCAGCTCCCTATCCTACTCTCGGAGCTTTTGCTTCTTATTTTATAAGACTTTAGTCTTTGAAAGATGGCTTCAGTAGAACTGGTTTGATTGCTGGTATGGCCTTATTTTGCAGCCAGTGGTATCTACCCTTTAACACTTAGGCTAGAGCCCTACACAAAGTGTTTTTTTGCCTCTTCTGATCATGCAAGGAAGGAAATGCGAAGCTTGTTTTGATTATTTGAGCCTTGGGGGCGTATTTTGAAGGTGTGGATGCACGTTGTATAAATACAAGTAGCAGGGTTAAATAGTCTAAACATGTAAGGTCATCTCGTATTTCTGCAATTCTTCAAATAAAATTGTGAAAATGAGAGCGATGCCGTGTATTTATCGAGTACGTTATCAGTAAAATTTGTTACTCTTTGCTTCTTTATAATTCATGTATACTTGCCAACTTCAATGTAACTATGCTATTATTTGTATCTTCCTTGTTCATCTTCACACAAGTTGGAATTTGACCACACAGAAAGTGAATTTGCTGATGCTTAGCCCTCGTTTTGATGAATTTATAACTCATTTTTAAATGGTCAAACTTCATTTACAATTATACATTCCAATGAATATACAAGTTGTAGCGCCCCGAGTTCTGTTAACCCAGATTGCCACGTCATTTTCTTTTGCCCTAATTTCAAAATCAATTTTCGCGGAAATAACCTAATTTTGAAATCACATTTGTAATTGACAAACTGTATCGACAAGTAAAATTCATAGAAATTTAAAATTTAAATATCATATTTTAGAAATAGCGGAAAACGTCAAAATGTTATCAATATTCGAATACAAAAACTTCAAAGAGATAATAATCTTGATAGTCAAATTTTCTATGCCACCACTGCCGGATCAATCACGATCGCCTCCGAAGTCTGCAAATATCGTTAAAATAGTAGAGTGAGTATTTCGAAGAAATACTCAGTAGACTCATCGCCGATAATTAATTTACAGAATAATTGAACACATACTTATGCAATATACAACGTGATATCATCATCTTCTTTGGCTCATTTTTGAAAATCATAGGCTCTTTGAAAACATAGGGTGTGGGTAGTCTTTCTCGTGCATTTAAGCACATTATTGGCTTATTTTCTTGAAAATCATAGGCTCTTTGAAAACATAGGGTGTGGGTAGTCTTTCTCGTGCATTCAAGCACATCATTGGCTTATTTTCTTGAAAATCATAGGCTCTTTGAAATCATAGGGTGTGGGTAGTCTTTCTTTCTTGTGCGGATGAAGCACATAAGTTATGGCAAGCATAACAATATCGTATATCATTCTCATCTTATCTCGTAAGAGATATTCGTCTCTTCTCATGCATTAAAGCATACAAGTTATGGCAAGTATAACAACATCATATATCATTCTCATCTTATCTCATCAGAGATTTTCTTCTTTCTCATGCAATTAAGCATATAAGTTATGACAAGCATAACAACATCATATATCTCATATGATAAATTCTCATCTCATGCATTAAAGCATATAAATCACGTAATCCACATAAAGCATGCAATTATAATTTAAACTAATTAATGGTGGCGAGTCTACCTCAATATATCGAGTTTGTGAAAATAGTGCGAGAAGTAACTTCAATCTCTTAGTGGTCCGTACGTTTCGTCTAGCCAATAGAAAATAAGTTTGAATTAGTATTTCGAACTTTAAAGTTTTAAAGTGTTGAAATTAAGTTTAAGGGCTTAATTGAAAATTATTGGAATTGAAATAAATGACTTAGAATGATAAAATAAAGTTTAGGGGCTAAATTTGGAAATTTATTAAATCTGAAAATAAAACTTTAAGGGCTAAAATAATAACTTTCATAAGTTTAGGGACTAATCTGTAATTATAATAAAGCTGGAAATAAAAGTTAAAAAACTGAAATAATAACTTTTAATAGTTTAAGGACTAAACTGTAAATATATAAAAGCTGAAAATAAAAGCTGAAAACTGAAATAATAACTTTTAATAGGTTAAGGACTAAACTGTAAATATATAAAAGCTGTAAATAAAATTAAATGGCTGAAATAATAACTTATATAAACTAGAGACTGAAATAACTAAACCTTTAAACTGAAAATAGGAAATGTAAGGGCTGAAATTAAAACATAAATAATTAAGGGACTGAAATAAATCAACTAAAAAGCTTGGGGCTTAAATGACAAAAAAAATCAAATATAAAATATACATAATTATAAAAACATATATCTCTCTCTCTCCAATCTCCAAAATCGAAGGAAGAGAGAGAGGAAACACGGGGAAGGGCAGAGCCCTTCCCCCCGGTCCGGCAGCGCCGGCGAAGGGCAGCGCCACCGTCTCGTGGTGGCGCCGGGCTTGTGGCGAGTGGGGAGGTGGGCTATTGGCATGGTTTGGAGGTCGGTCCGAGGCTAGGGATTCGGTTGAGGTAAGTATTGGGTTTTGATTTATTTTCTTGGTTTGGGTTTTGCTTGGGGGTTTTGGGCGATTTGTTCTCGGTCTGGTGGAATTTGGGTGGTTTGACGTGGGTTGGTGGTGGTGCTTGAAGTCTCAGTTTCCTCGATTGTGGAGGTGTCGTGAGCATGAGAGTGGTGTATTGCTCTCGGTTATGGAGGTTAGTTGGGGCTCGTTGGTAAGTTGGAGTTGCAGTTTTGGTGTTGTTACTTGGGGGTGAAAATGGTGAATGGGTGTTCGTGGTCTCGGGTTTGGAGGTTACAGCTACTTTGTCTTGCTGAGTTGGGTAAAGTGAGGTTGGTGGCTATGGCTTTGCTTTCGGGTTTGGAGTTGTGCTCTCGGTTTTGGTGTTTTGGGTTGGAGGTGTTGAAGCTTGGCGTCGTGAAACATGGTGACTGGATGGTGAGGATGTTGGTTTGATGTTGGCAGTGAGTATTGAGTTAAGGAGATGGTGGTGGTCTCGGTTTTTGAATGGAGTTGCAGTGACATTGCAGTGGATGAAATGGTGGTTGTGAATCATTGTTCATTGTTGAGTTCACTGTTGATGCTAGAAATGAATTTCCTAGCATCAATGGTGTCTCACATTGGACACATTGAAAATGAGAGATAGACAAATTTTCTTACCAATTGAATATTGTGTGAGTGAGTGTGAGTGGAGTGGAGTGGAGTGAGTGGAGTATGAATAGGGGTGGATTTAGGGCACAAAACCCTAGACGGGTTATTGGGCCAAAATATTGGGCTTTAGGGTTTTCAAGTTGGGCTGAAATAAATAATATCCGGTTTTGGGCTCATTTTATTGGGTTTAAGTGAATTGGGCTAAATGAATTAAAATTCAAGGTATTGGACCATAAATGTTGGACTTTAAATAATTGGACTTGAATAATTGGGCTTCCGTAATTGGACTAATAAAATTGGACCTTAAAGTATAAAGTATTGGACTTATATTAAATTGGACTTTAAATAAAATAATTCGAAATTGATAATTATTATTCGGGGATCGGATTCGATCGAAAACATTTGAATTCAATATAATAACGGCTAGACGAACGCGCTTCTCTAAAAATTAGGGTTAACGTTTTAGCGACACGTTTTTCGAGAAAACTATTTTATTTAATTTAAAAGTTCGCGGTCGCTACACAAGTATTGTCTACTTACCCACTGCTCCATTACACATTTCTATCTAGCCTCCTCAGTGCTAGGGCTGGAGTCCAAATAGTAGGGCTAGAGAAAAGCCAATGATCCTTGACATACACCTTCTTTGATTCCATTGTAACGTAAATTAGCCTAACTCGTCACTGTAAAACTGGAGGTTTGCCTTCAGCTTATACACTGGGAAATGCTAACAATGCACTCTCACGATTCATAGTATTGTTCGTGTTTGAATACAACCATGTCTATATTTAAGTCAGCAACTAAGTGATCAGTTTTATGATCAGATCCAACTGCTACCGGGTTGCTTCATCACCCCATATCTCCTCATCAATTCCCTCACAGCAGCCGACTCTTCCCATTTCTCTGCGTTGGCATAAAGATTTGACAAGAGAACATAAACAGCTGGGTCATTATATTCAGTTTTTAAAAGAAATCCTGCAGCAATACTTCCCAATTCTAGATTGCCATGAGCAACACACGAACTGAATAATGTCCACCAGACACTGGGATCAATGTCAATATCATTATCGTTAATTAGTCTCTCTGATATATCAAAAAATCCAGCTCGACTTAACAGGTCAATAACACAAGAAAAATGGTGTACTTCAGGTTCCATACCATAAGTACGGACCATTGAGTTGAATATCCTAATGCCGTCAGAAACTAAACCTGAATGGCTGCAAGCTGAAAGAACTGCAGTAAAGGTGGCTTTATCGGGTATGATTCCACCAGAATCTTGCATAGCCTCAAAACAATCAATAGCTTCCTTGCCTTGTCCATGCTGTGCATGGGCAGATATAATTGAGTTCCAAGATATTATATCTTTTCCAATCATTGTCTGAAAAACTTTCAAGGACCAACTCAAAGCTCCGCACTTAGCATACATCGTAACAAGCGCATTGCCCATTGAAACTTGCGAAAAATACCCAGAAGTGAGAATGTATCCATGAAGCTGTTTTCCATGCTGTTGATCCGAAATGCTGGCACAAATGCTCAAAGCATGGCAGAGGGTGTAAACATTTGGCCTCAATCCTGATAGAAGCAATTCATGAAATTGCTGCAAACCGCCTACAGGCAATCCGTTTAATTGAAATCCAGAAATTAATGTATTCCAAGAGATCAAATTCCTGTGGAACATTTCATGGAACAGTTTATTGGCTTGGTTCAGTTCCCCAAGATTGAAAAAAGCAGAAAGCAATGCATTTGAAACTTCAATTTTCAAGATAAGTGCTTTTTTTGTTACGCTGGCTTGAATCATCTCAACAACCACTAGCAACTCGGAGCTCGCTAATAAGCTTCCAATTGTGAACTCATCGGGTTCAAAGTCGTCCCTTTGCATCTGAAGGTACGCTAAGATTGCATCTGCACTCAAACTCTCTCGAGCATAGCTTGTTATAATTGCATTCCATGACACAATATCCTTCTCTTTTATTCTCATGAAAACCATGCGAGCTGCATTCAAGTCCCCACAACTAGAATACATGGTTATTGCTGCATTACTCACAGACGTACAATCTTCAAAACCCATCTTAATAGCTTGGCCATGTACTTGAGTAGCAACTCTAGACAACAAACACACGCTTATGACACTCACAAAAGTCAATTCTGTTGGTCTCCAACCAGCTTTTTGCATGTCTTTGAAAATTAACAAGACATCGTCACCTCTTTCCAGGCTTGATAGACCAGCCATCATTGCATTGTAAGTTATTTCATCTCCTAGTTCACCTCTTGTTTCCTCAAATACTCCATATGCATCTGTAATACTTCTGCAGTTAAAATACATAGTAAGTAAAGCATTAATCACTGAAGATCTTACCAAAAACCCAGTCTTGACAATCAATGAATGCACTTGCCTTCCAGAATCCAACATCTCTAAAGAACACAAACTCAAAACACTAGCAAAAGTATAATTATCATGTTTTACACCCAACACATGCATTTTCTCGAAAAGATTAAATACAACCTCAGCATGTCCATTTTCAGCACATCCGGTGATTATCGCATTCCAAATTGCAACATTTTCTTGCGGACTTCTATCGAACATCCAAAACGCGTACTCCGATTCACCAAGCTTCATACAAGCTGATAACAATGTGGTCCACGAATAAATATCCGGTCTCTTTATTTCATCAAAGACCGTTTTGACCAATGCCATATCCCATGACTTTGCAAAAAGGGAAAGCAGAGTATTTGAGACATGAGGGAATTCTTTGAAACCGGACTTCATGGCGTGGCCGTGGATTTGGGAACCAACAAATACATCACGAAGGTTGCTGCAGGCAGCAAGGGCAGTTGATAAGGTGTAATGGTCAGGTTTCAAGTGGTGGGTAGAATGGATTTGTTGGAAGAGGTGGAGTGCGTCCGAGTATTTTTGGGCGTGATTGAGGTTTTTCAGAAGGCAATTGAGCTTAATCAGTGGCTTGGTGAAATTTTCTGTTATGGCTATTTGAGAAGAAGCTATATTCGATAAAGAGTTTCCAATTTGATGCAATTTCATGCCACACATGAAGATTTGATCATTACCAAAATAAAATCAAACTCTAATTAAGCAACAAGGGCAGAGCAACCAAATCCGCTTTATTGGTAATTACATAGCCTTCATTTTAGAGCATAACGTGAAAAGGGAGGGCACCGGAAGATCAGCCTTGCCTCCATCACTACTGCAGCCAAGAAAATTTTAAAAAGGGAAGAATTAATAGGAAATCATAAACCCTAACCTTGAAAAATTGCTAAGAAAGGGTGGAAAAAATAAATAAATAAATGGAAAGAGGGAAATATTGGAAAGCTAAAATACAAAGAAAATAGAACCAAATTAGAATCTGGGCCAAAGCCCAATAACCACATGAAGGGTCGAAAAGACCAGCCAGTGAAGTTCAGAAATTATTGGCCCAAGAACCATCCACGTGATCCAGTAGCAGCTCAGGTAACCCAGTGGGCCTGGCCCACAACTTGAGCTGCTAGGGAAAGATTAAAATTTATTTGTTTATTCGCATGTTACAAAAGTGGCTTAATTTTACCGGCGATCGTCAAACTTTCACCATAACTACAACTAGATCAATGGACTTTTGTTGTGCGATAATCAAGTCATTTAACTTCCAATTCAATAGTAACTAAAGTACTAAACTACTCGATTTGTACGGTGTCAAACAACTTACTGAACTTGATGAGATGATCGTGAAAAGTAACGCTTGAATATATGACAATCTAAGTAAATTTAGTTAATTGTATTGTCTGTCATCCAACTTTTAACACATCAAGAATTAGGTCAATAGACTTCAGTAATAAGGTCGTTTGACTAGAAAAATTTAGTTTAAGAGCAATCAATGCACGTTGTTTGGACATCAATCAGCGTAACATATTTGATGACAACTATAGAATTTTCCACTTCTTTATTCTAGTCATTAATTTTGACAAATTAACTCCATTTCAAACATTATGAAAAAAAAAAAAAAAACCTCGGATTTTCGGGTCCTCTTTGAGCTTAGGGCATCACGGCCTCATCTATCTCGCCTCATGTCTGACTTTGTTCAAATGAAATCTCAATATTTTTCTCTCTCAAAATCCATGGGAGCCTTTGCCAACAAAATATTTTGCCAATCATTTAATATATATTTTTATTTATTTATTTCTCAGTTACTTAAAAAAGAATAAATCCTTACATAAACCCAAACCATTTTCCTTCTTATCATTCTTCTAGCATTAATTAAGATTTTCCCTCAGCGTGCATAATGATAATTCACTCACTACGTCAGCCAATAAAATAAAGTCTCCGTTGGGTGGGGATTAAAATCAGATTTTTAGTAGATTTTGATAAAAGTTAATGAGATGCGTGGTTAAAAAATTGAGAGACCCAAAATATGTGTAATTAAAATTAAGTGTTGACTTCAATGCCCTGTTTGATTGTGAAAATGTCACATCCGAGAAAAACGAATTTCACTTTGATCGTTTGATTGCAACGTGAAAATGGAAACAGAATTCCAAGGTTTAACCACTTTAAACTGCATTTTATTTGTTTTTTTATTGGAAACGAATTTCTATGAGTTTAGTGGGTTTTTATTTTCCAACTAACATGAAATTAGAATTCCTTTCTACCTTTACCTATCAGACGAACCCTAAATTAAAATCTTGATTTTAATTTTCAGTTTTCACCAACGAGGCTAAAAAACTCAACCAACAACTGTTGAATTGTTATTAGCACCACAAAAATTGTTGAAATTGCCATTCCAAGTCTATATTCCTCATTTTCATCTCAAACAATCAATTTTGTCTGCTTAATTTTTCTGTAGACTACAAATGATTTAACAAAGTCAAATTCATTTTATAAAAATTAACAGTTTCAATATCTTCGTTCATAATAATCATAATAGTTATTTTATTACCGATTCAAGTTTTCCCACAAAATTAAATATTCCAAAATGTGTAAGTCCCTATTTATGCTTAACTAGGTAATTAATTGCCAAAACTTAATTATGTTAAATTATATATATATATATATATATATAAAAGAAAAGAGAAGAAATGAGTCTCTCCACGTGAGTCTAGTTCGGTAGAAAACTTCTCATTTGCTAAATTCTTCCACAAAATCATATATCAACATCTCAAGTACTATGCAAAATGGAAATTGTTACGCCCTGAAAAACTAGGACTCGTAAAGGGGCCCATTCTGCCAACGTGGCGAACAATACGGGGGCTCATGCCTTATACATTGGCCTAGGACAACCCAACATGCAGGCGAGCGAACGACCCGACTCCCCTATATAGAATGTCTGGACCACCCCCTTTACATGTAGACCCTATGAACAAAGTCGGCCCAGGATGAGGTGGTGGCGAATACTTGCATGAATCTCACACCATGTGAGTTGACAAGACAATTCACTGCCACTGTCACTGTCGTCGCCGTCATCTTATTTGGTCAAATCTAAAGTACAAGCTAGGCTTTATGGACACAAATGTGGTAATAGTATTTAAGGTTGGGATTGATTGATGTATATGAAAAGAAAGGGGAGTCGTTTGGATGAGGCTACGTGCACTATCATCCAATGGACTCCATTCATTTTGCCCCAGTATAAAAACTCACACTTAGTGTCATTCAAATGTAATGCAAGTTTAAACTCTCAAAGATATATTCTTACTACACACACACAATTTATATTTTACCCCAAAGCCGATCCCTCTTTTTCATGATGGAGGTTCACGTTTAAAGTTCTCTCATACCCTAAAATTACTTCACCAATTGATTTTACCGTCAGAGTGCGCGCGGTCAACTCCACCTCTTCCGGAGAAGGCTACGTGTGACTAACGGTTTGTCAAAGTGTGTAAGAATTTAGCTTGCGTGGACGTAAGAGGCCTTGAGATATGTTGGTCACATCACTAGTATGTTTTTTGAGGTCAACAGAAATTTTGTTAGCACTTCAAATTCAAACATAGGATATTTAAAAGCAAGTCCCCTAAGATCGGTCCTGTGATTTTCGGGACCCGATGCAACTTTATAAATTAGGCCTCCCTCAAAATCAACATAAATGCAAAATCTAATAGTATATTATGCAACATATAGCTAACTTAAACCTCATTATACTGTCAGGTTGAATCACTATTTCAACCTCATTCAACACATTCACATTGTTGCTTTTAAAGTACCTATAAATATCCCCTGCTTGACTTTGAGTTAATGCAATTCCATTTTATTTTATTTTTCTCTTTAGAGTTCCAGACTCATATTTAGGAGGCATGGTGTATGAATCTAATGCTAGATGATTAAAAAACAATTACAAAATATCTCAATTATCTCACAATTACATTTTCGGTATAGTTACTACGTGCGCATGTGCAATTGATCCTACAATAACCAATCATATAATCACAATTATATAAGTTGACAAGACTTTAAACATTTTCAATATATTCAATAGCAATTTAGGGCAAGCCATCGCTACCCGAGAAGTAGAATTTCGAGGAAAATTATGGAATCATAGTATCACACCCTTCAGAATTCCACCGTCACAACTCATAATCCTGAAATAAATATTTAACATCAACCACCAAAACAAATGTACATTTCTATTGCATCAATCTATTCTGTTTAAATTCAGAATCCTATCGCAGCAAGAAAAATGTTTGGGAATCCAATAACTAGCACAATAAAAAATTAAACATTGGTATGCTGAGCACTGAGAATTTTTATTTTTATATACTATAGCAACTCAGTCATGGAAGTTTGAACAAAACTATAATGTCAATGCATGAGACGGTAACCAATAAATGGTAAACTTAAAATAGTGCCAGTGCCTCATTCAGAAAAATTCTTATCATTTTTATCAATGCCCAGATGCTCAAAACGAATGGTGTGAAGTAAATAACATCCATGTTTATAGAATCGAAGAAGCAATGTATTTACCTTACAGCTAAAGAACCAGAGCAACATGTAGCACACATTCCCCCTATCGTTGCTCCAGGCCCTGCCAATTAGGAAGGTTTTATTACATAGTATTTTTTAGAGAATGTGTGGATGAAATTTAAAGTAAGTTTATTGATTTGGGTGTAGGAAATTTTATTAGGTGAATGTGTGGTGGAGAATCTTACTATAGCAAACAGAGTTTTAGATTAATGGTTGACAAACGAAGGCTAAATAACCAAAACTCATAATCAAGCTCTTAAAAAAAAAAAAAGAAGTAATTTGAGGCTGTGAAGGAGAAATTATTTAATTGAAAAACCTTTCTTTAAAGTTTTTAAAACCATCGCATTAAGACTAAGTAAAAAACCAAAATTCATAATCAAGCACTTAAAAAAATTATTTTTAGACCATGAAGGAGAATTTTGCTTAATTGAAAAACATTTCTTTAATTTTTTTTAAAACTCAATAATTCAAACTTCTAAAGAGCCTTTAGTGACCAACTTGATGACGTTGGTATGTTACGACACACGCTGATATTTCATTGTAAAGGGACATTTGTTGGAAAATTCGTAGATATTGACCGTCATAGTTTTTAACTATATTATATACTGATGTAACTCTGTCGATAAGTCTCAACATGGGTGTCTTATTGGTGATTTTTGACAGTTTGAGATAATCGTTAAATTCATCGGCAATTTTCAATGAATGTGAATTTCTGTCAGTATATATATATATATCCCTCTTCTACTAAAAGAGGCAATCCTTTGTTTACTGTTCATTTAGGACGTATTTTCCTTTTCCAATTTTATCCCTCATTTTTTCATAAGAAACAAAACAGGGAGGCGGCTTCTGTCCCTTTTAAAAATAAAATTGCGGCTAATATATTTTATTAATTCTCCCTGCCAATCCTCAGTGCACTATTACATATTTCATGTTCCCATTTTATCCTTCATTTATTGTTCACATTTAGTCAGCTTGATAAAGTATAATTATTAAATTGTATTTGTACAGGAAAAATGGCACTAGATCCTTCTCTTAAAAGAGAGAATCCAAAAAAAAAAAAGGCGGAAAAAGGACATTCTTAGGCGGTGAAACAAAAATGTGATGATTTTGCGTATCACATTAACCATAGGCGGTCAAAATTGTCGGCGCCTTTTGATAGTTTCAATAACTTTTGATTTTTTTTAGGTCGGTTAATTTTTGTAGTCGGCTGAAGAGATTAGTCTATTTATATGGGAGAACTAATGAAGAAAAATTTATTCAATTATCGAGCATTTGTTAACCTTTATTGCTGTTTACCTGTAAGTCTATCGAAAAATTTATTTTAGTTTCTATTAGATATTAGATATATATTTTGCATGTTTAGTATTTCATTAAATTAAAATACAATTGTTTTCCATGTTTAAGATTTTTGTAAGTAGTTAGGTATAGCTAATTTTGTTTTTTTTATATGTTTAGCGTGTAAATACCATTATGTTGATCTATAAATCATGAAAATATTTATTTTACTCCATTATGTTTTTCAGCTTGTACGACTAAGTTTTGAAGCTTTGATATTGCAGCAGAACATAAACTTTGACTGTAAGTATTTATATATAAAAGTTATTTTTGTTTATATTAGCATGTAAATACCATTATGTTAATTTATAAATCATGAAAATATTTATTTTACTCCATTATGTTTTCCATTATGGTTTTCAGCTTGTATGACTAAGTTTTGAAGTTTTGATATTGCAGCAGAACATAAACTTTTACTATAAGTATTTATATGTAAAAGTTATTTTTGTTTATATTATTATTACTTTTGCATATTTAGTATTTTTTAAAATAAATATAATTGTGTTCGATTTTTGTAAGTAGTTAGGTATAGTTAATATTGTTTGTGTAGATTTAGTATTTCTCTATATTTCACAATAATGTTTATATTATTATTACTTTATTATTTCTTTAAATAGTTAATTTTGTTTGTGTAGATTTAGTATTTTTCTATGTTTCACAATAAATTCTGAATCATATTAGGTTAATTTAATAAGTTTGTGAACATATCATTTTAGTATTATTATTGGGGTGAGTATCTTCCATTACAGTTAAAGAGTTGTGTGGAAACATTAAATTTTTACTAATTAAATTACAACAATTAATAATACTCACAAAAATTGAATGGGAAAGAAAATAATAAAAAAAAAATTAGGAGAAACGTCTCCCCGTTCGCGCACGGGGAGAAGCGAACGGGGAGAATGAAACTCCCCGTGCGCGCACGGGGAGTTTGGATCTCCCCGTGCGCGCATGAAACCCTTTTCTAAAGGAGGAGGAGGAGGAAAAAAAAAAAACCCGTGCGCGCACGGGGAGACACCACTCCCCGTGCGCGCATGAAACCCTTTTCTAAAGGAGGAGGAGAGGGGGAGGAAACAAAAAAAAAAAAAAAAAAAAAAAAAAAAAAAAAAAAAAATTGGATCTCCCCGTGCGCGCACGGGGAGACGTCAAATATATATATATATATATATATATTTTTTTTTTTTTTTTGTTTGTTTCCTTCCTTCCTTCCTTTAGAAAAGGGTTAAAAACCAAATTATAAATATAAATTCATTTATTAATAATTTAAGTCAAAATAATTAGAAAATATTCGATGTCGTACATACATAAAAACCAAAATTCCTTTCGGGGGCGTGCCCCCTCGACCCCCGCGACCTGACCGGGCAGGTCGATCCCCGTCGGGGGCGTTGCCCCCGAACCCCCACGAGGGGCGCTGCCCCCTCGACTCCCCGACCCCCGCGCCCTGACCGGTCAGGTCGATCTCCGTTGGGGGCGTTGCCCCCAAACCCCCAACTTTTTTGCAATTTGTCAATGTTATTGGGTTCCATTCGTCGTTCAATTAATATTATGTTCTTTCGTTATTAATTCATATTTTCATGGCGTTTGATAATAAAGTTCAGTATCTATAATTTTTAACTCTGGAAAAACAAGTGCATGAAAAAATGTTACATTATGCAATAAATTCTTAAAGAAGAATCCATCAAAAAATGAGATAAATATATATTTTTTTAAACGCTAATATTACCTTGGAAATGACATTGCCCGTGCATTGCACGGGCAATAGACTAGTATATATATATATATAAAAGAAAGAACTCTATGTTTTATAAAATTTTATCGAAATTTTATACCAATCTTTTGAACCAAAACAACCTCCATGATACTAATTAATCTAAATCAATAAAACCCTCGATAAATTTGAAACGCACCAAAGCATAATTAATTAAATAGAAAAACTGTCTATCCTCCTCACACCAAAAAATAAAAAGTAAAAATACTTGTTCGGTCTAAAGCAGCCTTAGACAAGGTCTATCTAATCGGTGATATTCTTCACTTTTGACTAAACGACCCACACAATTGAATTGTTATCCCTTAAAGCTTAATCATAGCTACCCCCTTCTCTACGTACTTGATCAAAGGGAGAGCAAGCATTTCACGTCTCTTTAAATTGAACATGATTAAGGAACAACAATCTATTACTTTCATTACCTTTGTTAAAACTAAAGGCGACACGTCATTATTAAAATTTAGCCCCTGTTTGGTTTAGATGAAAAATAGTTTTTTAGCAAATTTTGATAAAAAAAAATGATGAAATGTGTGAATGAAAGTCGATAAAAGTTGCGAGTCCTATAAAATTTGTGATTAAAAATGATCTCGAGGAAAAGTGAATTTCAGAAAATGAGGTCGGACAAATTTTAACACCTTTCTCATGAATATGCCGTTGATTCATTTTTTTTCTAATAAAAGGCCTAATACGTACGCTTCAGAGCTTTATAAATGGATACCAATGAGTAATGAATACCTTTTACCTAATGACGTGCACAAGAATTTTAACGCCGAACTCGAACTCAAGGGCCGAGCTCATCTTCCTCTGATTATTCAAGTATTGAGGTCGGGCCTAATGTTACGGCTACGATTTCCTTATCCTCGTCTCATAACTTCTAGAAACATTAATCTCACTTTCGTAGATTTGGGAAATTTTTGTGGATGGAGCATCAAACGGTTCAGGCTCGGGAGCTAGGGTCATCATTACTAACCTAAACAAAACTACAGAAATCCAATGTGCACTCAGGTTCGAATTTGAAGCCACTAACAATGAAGCAGAGTTTGAAGCTGTTATCATTGCCCTAGAACTTGCACACAACTTTGAGTTTGAACGTATCAAAGTTTTTAGCGACTTGTAGCTTTTACAAAAGCTCGAGCTACTTTTCAAAGATAATTGTCAAGTACCATGTTCGAGCTTTACCTATTAAAGCTTAAAAATATTACAACTTTTACAAAACCTCGAGCTACTTGTCAAAGATAATTGTCAAGTACCACGCTAAAGCTCTACCTATTAAACCCTAAAAATATTACAACTTTTACAAAAGCTCAAGTTACTTGTCAAAGATAATTGTCGAGTACCACACTCGAGCTCTATCTATTAAAGCTTAAAAGTATTACAGTTTTTACAAAAACTCAAGCTACTTGTCAAAGATAATTTCCAAGTACCACGCTTGAACTCTACCCATTAAAGCTTAAAAATATTACGACTTTTACAAAAGCTCGAGCTACTTGTCAAATATAGCTGTCCAAGTACCACGCTCGAGCTCTACCTACTAAAGCATGAAAATATTAAGCTTCGACATTAAAAGCTCGAGCTATTTTGTGCTTACCATATCTACCAAAAGATCAAACTTCACTTGTTAAGATTAAGAACTCGACTTTCGCACGTATCGAGCTCGATCTGTGTTTCCATATTAAATACGCAAGCGTATGAATAACTACAGTAAATGACAAACATCGAGCCATTAACTTGAACAAAAATCAAATAAAAAGAACCCAGGACGGGCAATGTATTTGTTACACCTTCAAAAATTATCAAAAGTAACAGAGTTCGGGTCAGGGGACCTTATCTAAATCTATCGCGTTGGTAGTATTGATCTCGTTATGAACTTGAATGACCTGATCAGGAGTCTCGACCTCCTTCACTGTCTTCTTCGTTATTAGATGCAGAAAGTAAGAGCTTCTTCACGAGCTCGTCGACCCTCTTCAGCTCTTCGACTAGAGGCTTTAAGTCCTATGGCAGCTGATTCGCAAAAAAGAGTTAGCAAGTCTCAGACCATAATGGTAGGAGCCCGACCTATACTATCTCAACAAGTCCTGAACTCCTCTGATTTCTTAAAATCCTCCACTGCCTGAGCTCTAGCCTTCACCAGCTGATCTTCGAAACCCTTCTTGGCATGCATGAGCTCGAGCTTGTCCTCTTCGACCTCGTCTTTTGCATCTTTGTTGTGCTCATTTTCTACCTCGAGCTCGGCCAATTTGTGTGAGGTGTTCATTCCTTTCAAGGCCAAGCCCTGAGCCACGCTCAAGGTCTAAAAAGTGAGAACGAGATTGACATAAGACCGGACTTCAAAGATGATAAAAACAAAGACATCTTGAGATCGAGATCATACTTTTAGAGTCAATAGCTCAAGGGTTTTCACCCTTTCATCATGCTCGACCTTGTCTACATATTTATTCACTATGCTCGAGATCAAAGAGCATTGGGCATGTTCATCACTTAGATTGGGGGGAGGACATCTTCATCCAAGTCGACGATCTTGGTGTATTTCGAGGAGTGGGAGCTTGAACACTTGAACAGTGAGTAGGCTGTGGTGGAAGGATCGAGCTTTTTGATCTGGAGGTCTGCCCATCACCGCTCGTGACCTTCTTTGGGGCCGCCTTCCGTGACGTCTTCTTCCCCTTAGACGGGGCAGAAGCCTTGGCCTTGTGGTGAACATTGGCGAGGAGCTTTAAAGGATCACAAAACATTTCTAACTCTGCAAAAAAAGTAAACACAAGGCATCAGCTCAATCAGAATGTCGGGGCAATACAAGAAAACACACAGGCAGGGGCGGATCTAGATTATTTTTTGAGTAGGGGCCTACGGGGGTTCGGGGGCAGTGCCCCCGAAATATTTTTTTTTTGGGAGTTGTTGAATAGTTTAGATTTAGTTGCATTTTCCCAACTAGTTCATGCTATATAGGCCATGAACGAAGCCTCTCACCCTGCATCAAACCCACAAATATATTCACTCTGACCATGCAACACTTTTTGCAATCACAGGCGGTCAAAATGAGATTTACATAATATATCAATTCTTCAGCAATATTAGCCACTTGAACTACTACGTGGCCAAAATACTTTCCTTTCGAATCGTGGACTTCAATTGTCAAATCATCTCCAAACCCTTCTAGCAAACTGTATTCAAGTGGGAAGGAAATTTAACCATCCAACTCTATGAGATTGAAGAATATGTAACAAGATTAAAGAGAAAAAGATTACATACAAAACATGAGTTTCATTAGATTCTCGCTACATTCGAGATAGAAAATAAGCTAAAAAAATTGTAAAAAAAAAAAAAAAAAATTATTTTTTATTTTTTATTTTTTTTTTTCAGTGGGGGCGGCCGCCCCCGCTGGGCCCTTCGTGGGTCCGCCCCTGCACACAGGAAGATAAAGATAAAGATCGTACCCTCGATGCCTCTCACGTTTGAAAGGTTGAGGGTGTCATCTTGGAGTAGATAATCAATTTTCTCTGCAAGTGGGTCCTGATTTACTAGCTTTAGCCTATCCATCTCTAAAACTTTGAGGTATTCCTAACCTTCATTGAATTTGTCCTTATTGAGGATTTTTCATTTTAGGTTAAAGGGGTGGTCAGGTCTCGAGGTTTTACAAAGAAGGAACGTTATTTCCAAGCCCGAAGAGGGCTCGGGGTTTCAGGCGTCCTAAACCCCCGTTGGTAGATAAGTATACGAAACAATTATATCCTAGTGCGAACTTCATGTAAAAAACCATCCAGGCATCTACGTAAGATGAAGAAATAAATTAAGAGCCTTTACCCATTAGGGCTAATTGGCCCGTGTACATGAAGGAGGTTAGGAAATGAATAAAGAAAGGGTAAATAGGCCACCTAAACCTGACCTTGAGGGCATCCCTAAAGAAAATCACCTCTCCATCTAGAGCATCAACAATTGCCTCTGTTGGTTCGGGGGCCCTAACATCAAACATAGGCATTACCTCGAATTCCTTAGCCATCTTAATAATTATATGTTCTTTATATTTTGTGGGCTATTTGGGGTACAATAGAACAACCCCACATTCAAGGTGGGAGCTAAAAGGTATAGCTAATGGACCGATGGACGTACCTAGGCACTCAGGGCTATTAGTGGTCGAGCCCCTAGAAGAACGACTATTACTATCGCTCGAAACCCTATCACTATCGCTCGATATTATAATTCTTAAAAAATAAATAATTTAAAGGCTCGAATACTTACCATCTTAAGATGGTCGCTCACAAAACCTATAGCCCTGAACTCAAATTGCCTTTACTAGGTGTTGAGAGTGAAAAAAGTGAAACATGGTGTGGTGTGGTGTGAGGTGAGGTGGGGTGGGGTGGGAGAGAGAACAAGGTATTTATAGGGTCAAAGGTAGCTAAATCTCAGCCTTTGAATCCATGCCAAGTGGCGATCATCTGATGTCGCGTGCTACGTGCCATACACGTGTCGCGCATCCAACTATAACCCATAATCAGTAATGGAGTTCAACATCATTCCATAGCATATCTTTGCATCTCACCTCGTAGCTTGTGTACATAACCACTAGCTGCGATCTAAATGTACGAGGGCCTATGATTTGCACAAGAATTTTAATGCCATAACTTGAACTCAAGAGCTTAAGCTCATCTTCCTGGGATTATTCAAGTATTGAGGTCGGCCCTAATGTTACAGGTACAATTTCCTTATCCTCCTCTTATACCTTCTAGAAACATTAATCCCTCTTTGATTGTAACCCTCCAATCTTTATCCTTATCCAAAATACTTACCTATCATAGTCTGATCCAAACTCAAACAGGACACTTTCAATATAATACAAACACTTTGCATAACAAGGATAATGATTATAAGTTGTTTAATCCTTTTAGTACTCAACCACCAGCATCTATAAATATAAGATTAAAGTTCATTATTCAGGTACGTATTACATAATTTCTAGCATATAACTCTACACACAAATTCTCTCTAACTTAAGTATCGAATGGGCGATGAGGATATATCTCGACGCCTTTGTTTCATGTATTGAACATCTTTTCGTGTGGTATTCATTCATTGAGTTCGAGATTTAGTAGCTGTAGATTTTTGGTAGCATCACCAAATATGATTAATCCTTATTCTATTTTGTCATGAACTTGTGCAACGAAACACTTCTTGCAAAGTTAGAGATGAAAGTAATTTATTTTCATTTATTTTTTCTCATGTCTAAGCTGTTAATGTGCAAGCTGAATTTATTAGTTTTAAGTTAAATCACTACTCACAAACACAGTGTTGATACACTTTACTCTCAGGCAAATAATTACACTGAAGTCTTGAGCTTGACTTTCCATCTTTGCCCTAAATTAATTTGATGTGTGTGGCGTGCGAGTGAATAAATGTAGACTAGTTAAAAAGAAAGAGATTAAAATGTTTACACCATTATAATTGGATGTAGAAGTAGCATCTCTTAGTTTATTAGATTCTGTTTGATGTAGAATTCTTGAGAATAAATTACGTGAAAAGTTATTTTTTTTGGAAAATTTATGATTAAAAAAGTGAAGAAAAAATTATGAGTTCAGGCATAAAATTATTTTATTGAAAAAATGCGTAGTTAAAAATAACTTTGAAAAAAAAATGAATTTTACAAAATTTGTACTAAATAAGAACTTAATATGATCTTACCAAGATCGTCAGCCACATGTATCAAACGCTTCATTAAACTTTTTATAAATTGGTTGCTAAGTGGAGGCAAATTCGTTGAGGGTGTGTTTGATTGTTTTTTTTTTCCATGAAAAATGTAATTTTTCACCCACATTCCTTTTTTTTTTGAAGCGTTTGATTCACAATTTTTTTTATGAAAAATATTTTCGAATTTTTGGTGATGTAAATATATTTTCCTCAAAAATAAAGAAAATATTTTCTTTAAGGAGAGTAGTTTTTATTTTCCTCTCTTTCTCTCTTATCCATCATTTTCTCTTATATACATACCAATAAAACATGTACAAATATAATATATTTTTTAGATTGAAAACTAAATTAATTACACACATTTAATTAATAATTTTCATAAAAATAAATTCTAGACAATAAAATTGTCTAAGCCCCTTTTTGATTGCTCTTTCTTTTCCATGGAAGATGGAAATTAAATTCTATTTCCACATTTTTCTATGTTTGATTGACTAAATCTTCCATGGAATTGGTTTTCCACATTTTCTTGGTTTTTGAAGAAAAACTTTTCCCATGAGTTTGGTAGGAAAAACTTTTCTATGTAACTTTTTTTTTTTTGCAATGAAAACAAATTATATTCCAAATTGTAACAAATTTTATCCCTTTAATAGATAATTTTTATGAAAACGAATACCAAAAGATCCAAAATTTCAATATTTTTCAGATGAAAAATTATACAAATCAAATACAATTAATTGAAAATTCACAGTAAAACAAGTTCTAGACAATTCAATTTCCTGAAATTCATTTTCTTTCCATGTAAATTTCATGTTCACAACTAAACGCATATGTGATGAGTAATTTAAATTTGCTAACTAATGCGACATATCTTGAGAAACTTGGTGACCAACCGTGTTTTAAGCACATGGATTTCTTTTCCGAAAAACTGATACATGGACTTTCTTAAGTGGATGTCTCATCTTAACCCATGTTTGGTACAGAGTAAGATTTTCATTCTCATTCTTCTACACATTTTCAATCACACATTTTTTAATAAAATAATATTTTTCATCACATCAATTACATTTCCTTCTTTTTCAACCATATATTCTCCATCAATATACAATTTCATAATAATTTTTCTAAAATAACGTAGTTCAAAAACATCCTTAAAAAATTGATTTAGTTGTTTATACCATGCTGAATCGCACGCCACCTGGAAATCACTAATGAAAGTTAAATGAAGAGTATAAACTGTTGACACATTGCACGAACTATGGCTGCCTCAACGCGTAAAGTTGTGGTGAAAACCTCAAACCACCTTTTAAAATTAAAATTAATTAATGCCAATTTTTTCACGGAGGTTTCTGAGAAACTTACTGAAAGTACACACGTTTTGACCATTATTAAAAACTAGAAAAAAGGGGTCCTTCAAGTTTCAGTATCAACCAAGAGTTCAATGCAAAATAAAGATGTGAAGGAAATTCTACGTATGCTTTGAATTATACTACCAAAAAGTAGCATCTCACTAGATGAAACTGACAGAACAATACAAAGAATTTCCAAGTTGAACAAAGCACACCAGCACTGAATTTCCACTGACAAGATAGTTTACACCTTTAAGGCACCGTTGTCCTGTCGTAAAGCTATGGAACTTGACTTATCAAACGAGAAATCCTGTGGAATTTCTTGGAAAGCTTCGTAATTCGAAATCGTAGGAGGGTAAACACTGCTGCAATTCACCATTTCCGGCATAGATGAATTCTCTAATCCATCTAATTGTTGCGGAAAATTATAGTCAATCTCTTCCATCTCTACCCGGATTTTTTCGAGTTCTTGAAAAGTGTTACCCGCTGCAGTGTCGACACCACAGTAGTCGCTTGTCATTGGAGGACAAGAGCTAGTTAAGAAACTCGAATAGGTGGAGGAGGTGAGCATATTAACTGAATTTTCACCCAATTTGTCTTGAGTACATGAGACATCCGTGTTATCAAAAATTCCATTGCTGATGCTGCGTTTACTTGTAGCAAATAAACCATACGTTGATTGTTGAAGATCATAAGAAAATCTTTCTCCTGCGGTCTGGACCTTCAAACTGGCAAGGGATTCTTGTTCATTTAGATGATCCTGGCTTGGATTTGCTGCATCTTGCAAGGCAAATGGCTGATGTGGCCAAGTGTAATTGCGCCGAGCCTCTTGTTCTCTAAGCTGCTTACCTAATAGCTTTTTCTTCAACCTTGTGTTCCAATAGTTTTTAATGTCATTATCTGTTCTTCCAGGTAATTTCCCCGCGATAATAGACCATCTGACAATCAACATCGTAAAATTATCATCTTTTCGATACAATTAAGAACTAAAATTGGTTTAAGGGGAAAACTAGAAAGACTTAAAAACCCTAATTATAGTACTCTAAAATCATGCAAATGGGCAATACAATGAACAAATTTAAGCTCGTTTGAGTTCTTTAATATTGTCAAATACTGTATAGTCCGACTTTGAACTAACAAACCATAAACGCGTAAGATTTATTACCTGCTTCCGATGATTTTATAGAGATTGCAGATTAGGTTATCTTCTTCCTCAGTAAACCCTCCATGCTTGATATTCGGCCTGAGGTAATTTAACCATCTAAGCCTACAACTCTTCCCGCACCTCTTAAGGCCTACATCATTAAAAGTTCTCAATTCAGTTCAAGAAAAAGTAAAAAAATGTATATGACTTCTTTAACGTCGCCACGTTAATAATTGTTAGTTTTTACCTATTTTTTGAGGTAAGGATATCCAGTTGCCTCCGGTGCCGGTGCCATTTTTCTCCATGTAGGCCTTTAGCTTGGCGTCTTCATCGGGCGACCAGGGCCCTTTCTTGACGTTGGCTTTGTCACAGCAAGGAGCTCTCCCCATATTTAGTGGAATATATTTGGGTATTTTTTTGTTTTGAGTTTGGTGTTGGACTATCGGTTTCTACGTGCGGATGATGAGTATAACAGCTCGAGAAGGAGAGATGTGGGATGAAATGATCAATGGATTTCAAAAAAGTCGAGTGGTAAAAAGATAAGACTTTTATGCATAAATTAATATGGCAATTTGAATGCCAGAGCATAGAGACAGTGTTTTCTCATTGTCCTTCTTATCTAGAATATAAAAAATATTCAGTCTCCATTTAGGGTAAAGACACTCCTATATTCCAATTTGAATGCCAATATTGACGCAATATTGATTATGTTGACCGTTTCTCAAGTGGTCCATTACGTTCGTATGAAATTGTCCCATGATCCACTCGGTTTGAAACTGTCGATAAACTATAAACGTGAGAACATACCCGCCGAAACTTGATGGAAGTTTTCGCAATTTTGGCTATAAATACTACGTTTTGGTTCTCGGACTCGATCACTCAATCCCCTTCAATTTTATACCATCTAATAGAGTGAGTAGAGTTTGGAAGTGCAAAACATCACTGAGAAAGCGTAGCAAAACCCTGAGGAAGACCGATGGCTAGAGGTATTGTTTTCTTGGGATTAAGATTTTTTTTATCTGTTATAAAGTATTTATTCCGTATTAGAGAATCATCTATTATGCTTACATTTGGTATCAGATCCCCGTTTTACCTCTGTCTTGCTCGTTTGCTCTCTGTCATTTTTACAGAATTCTTTTCTTGGATTTCAAGTTTATGTTTGATATGTTTTTTTATGAAAAATAATATCATAAATCATTAGGAAATTGAATTATGAGAATTTTGATATAAAATACGCAAATTTTGACGTCAGAATGATGAGAAACCATCGGGTTTCTATTCGGGTCGCAACCGGGTTGAAATGACTTGACTGGAGGTTGAAGACGATCACTGTTAAAAAAAAAACTCGTTCAATCCGATACCTGCGACCCCCCTCCCTCCAAAATGGGGGTGAAATTACCCGTCTAATCGAGTAAACGGGGTGGGGGTGGGGATGTGGACTAGGTCGTTGCCCCCAAAGCGGGTACGAAAAATATGGCGCATGCACCATATAAAGTTAACTTCAAATTTAAGTTTTTTATCAAACAAAAAGAAACTATTTATCGTCATTTTAAAAAGAACATGAGTCGTTCTTAAAAAATTGGAAAAAAGTATTAATATTTATTAACTAAAGATATTAAAAAATAAAATAAAATAAACAGGGCATGGGACTTGCCTGTCTTGAACCCATCTTGTCTCATCCCGCTTTAATCGGGTATGGAGGTGGAATAAACTAACAAAAATACCTTATGAGGAGGGGGACGAATATGGCCAACTCACCTCATACCCACCGCATTGTCATCTCTAAAATTGAGAATCTTGAGTGAAATTAAAATTAAAATGTAGTGCAACAAGTAAAAATTATAGTGCCAATATAAAATTGATTTATATTCTAATGCCCATGTGGTGAAAGGGAGAGAGATGAGGGTTAGTCCCGTTTACTTGACATTTATTTGTTTTGGGATAATTGTAGCAACGGTTCCAAACCTTTGGATTTTTCACAGACCATACTCCAACGTTCAGTTTGTGCCACCAACGATCACAAACCTTTGAAAAATTAGCACCTAAAGTCCAAATTGACGATTTA
The DNA here is from genome assembly GCA_019097785.1 of Fraxinus excelsior. Lineage (NCBI taxonomy): Eukaryota > Viridiplantae > Streptophyta > Magnoliopsida > Lamiales > Oleaceae > Fraxinus > Fraxinus excelsior. Next base: position 24,325,505 of record CM032638.1, read on the forward strand.
TGTTAATTTGATCGTTAGTTGACCCATAAATTTGACTTTTACTAAATTTAAACCATTTTTGAAATGGTAAAATGGTAACGTTATACATAAAATAAGGCAAAAATTAAATAAATAAAACACATATAAACTCATCATCTTTCCTATGCCCTCCCCCAATCCCCACACACCCATCCTCACCCTACTGAATCAAAATCAGAAAATTGTCTTCTTACATATCAAATCGTTATCGAAAAGACTACCACCACAATTCCTCTCACCCAAACCAACCAACCACCATAATTATGTAACCCCATGGAAGGGAATTTAACAGACTAGAGTGGCGGTCAGTAATTCGACGCGAGTAAAGAAAAATTGCAACATTTCAATTCAAATTTTAACACAACAATGACAAAAGATGAGGCAATTTCATTTGTTCTATCATTATTTTTTTGTTTTTTGTTTATTTAATCTCGGACTTTCTGCCATTTTTTGCTTTGAAATCTTGGTGGCTAACGCTAGTTAAAGCTATTGCCATTTTGCTCAAAGTAATATGAGAAATGGGTTTGTTAGGGTGTGAGGAAGATGAGGGAAGAATTAGGGAGGAGATGTTGATGGGAACAACGACAAAGTCGGTGGAGGAGGGCTACGGTGGCAGAGAGGTATAAAACGGGACCAACTAGCTAGTTTTAGGTTTAGGAGAAGGTGGGGTGTGGGTGTGGAAAGGAGAAGATGAATAGTGATTGGGTTTTTTTATTTTTTGTTTTTTAAGTGTAAAATGTAAAGTTACTATTTTATTGTTTAAAAAATGGTTTAGATTGGATCAAAGTTAAATTTATGGGTCAACTAACAGTCAAAACTAATAGAAATCGTCCATTTAGACCTCGGGTACTAATTTTTCAAAAGTTTGAAACTGTTGGTGACACAAACTGAATGTTAGGGTAAAGTCCATGAAAAATTCAAAGATTTAGGACCGCTACTGCATTTATCTCTTTTTTTTTTACCCCTTAGTATCTTTTATTGCGATGAGTTGCTTGATTTAGAACTTTTTTTAAACTATCACTTGATTTCTAATATCTCGATCGCGCTACTTGTACAGAAATCTTTGACACATTCGTTGACATAATGCCACATGGCGGCCCCCTATTGGGGGCGCCTGTTGTGGGGGGCCTGTCGCAGGCGCCCCCCAATAGGGGGCCGCCATGTGGCATTATATCAACGAAGGTGTCAACGATTTCTGTACAAGTAGATTAATTCTCTAATACCTCTACCCAATAACAATTAAGATCTGAGTTACATTGTTCATCATATATTTCTCAAATGGGCAAATAACTCGATATCAAGTATCTCTCTACCAATTGGGGTCGAGCTACCACAAAGAAATTAAGGATAACAAATGAATTATTAATAATGTTTAGCCTCCGTTTGGAAGAGATTAAAATCAGATTTTTAATAGAATTTGATGAAATGTATGGTTGAAAAGTTGTGGAACCAAAAAAATATGTGATTAAAATTAATTGTTGATTTTGACTTAAATTAAAATCAAGATTTTAATTGATACCAAACAAATGCTAATATGATATTCTCCCATTAATGTTAAAATAATCAAAATAAACTGAAACAGCTCTAACTTTATTCATCTGATATTTGTACCAAAAGATTGTGTCTAAAATTTCAAATACGCATAATTCCAAACAGAAAACAAAAACATTACGACAATATCAGACAGCTTAAAGATAGTTTGAATGCGACTAGCAATGTTCAATATAGGATAAATGCATGAACTATTTTACTAAAAGACAACATTGAATGTGGAAATTAATGGACTATCACATTCGGTGCTGTCTCCATATTGACTTGTTCTTTCTGTCCTTTTTTTTTCTGTCTGCTATGAGCTTTCTTGGAACCTTTGTTCAAGTATATAATCGTAAAATTATTTTCCTACAAAATTTTATTTGAAATGATCCCTGTTAAATTTTTTTTGTTCAAATCCTTAAATTCTTTCTCGTGTTCAACAACCACATTTTCCTTTATTATTTTCAATAGTAATTAGGATTGATTTGTCAAAAAAATTACATACTTTACACATGTTTTGATAATAGAATCGAGTAACCTAATATTCTCAACCTATTAATAAAAATTACACACTTTACACATGTTTTGTCAAACGTTGCCAAAAGTCTCGCTTTTCGCAACGGACTGGCAACGTTTGTCAAAACATGTGTAAAGTATGTAATTTTTATTAATAGGTTGAGAATATTAGGTTACTCGATTCTATTATCAAAACATATGTAAAGTATGTAATTTTTTTGACAAATCAGTCCTAATTACTATTGAAAATAATAAAGGAAAATGTGGTTGTTGAACAAGTTGCCAAAAGTCTCGCTTTTCGCAACACTCGACAAACGTTGCCAAATGGGTCTATTGCAACATTTTTCAAAATTCATTTACTAGTATCAATGGCAACATTGGCTTACTAAAATGTTGCCAAAAGATCCTTTTAGCAACATTTATCAACAAATGTTGCCGTTTTAATGTTGCGAATGAGTCTTTTTGTTGTAGTGATGTTGTATATATCCCAGATTTTTCATTATTTTATTGGATTTAAAAGTATAAATATACGATAAAAGAGGGAAAATATAGTTATGAATTTTAATAGAGAATTGAACAAAATTGTGAATTTTTCTCGACGTAAATGTAAAGATGGTTCAATAGCGAAATATGATCAACACTCCATAAACTTGTTTTTTGGTTGAATTCGAGAATTTGGACATCAAGTATCCAATTATTCTTAAGAATACAGATAATGGATGGATTGACCAACTTTCAAATGTTTTATGAACCAAAACAACCTCTAGCAATCTGATTTAATCTAATAAAACTCAGAATAAATATAAAACCTGTGTGACCTCGAAATTTCACATCCCAAGTGGCCAACAGTTGCAACTTCACATAGACACTCTCCTACACACTAAGATGAAATCTTTAGTCATTCGTGACCTTTTTCGGTGGTGGTGGTGGGAATCGGGACAAGCACTCTGACAGTCAAGATAGTCGACAATGATAAAATATGGTGTGAGACGTTTTTGTAATGTGAACCACCGGGAAGTGTATAAAAAATTAAACGAGAGGGAGAGATATATGCATATAATTTTGTGTGTAGAGTTACATTACCTTCAAAATGACACCAAGTGTGAGTATATATAGTTGTAGAGGTGAAATGAGGACTGATAAATGAAGAGACACATGGTCGCATCTGCTAGTCAAAGTGTCTCCTCCTAAGCGTTCATCAATCAATCCATAGTTGAGCGGGAATTTAATACTTCTTGACAAGTAGATTAGTGACTTGACCTTTAACCGTTTATTGTAAAGACGTCACATCAATCAATCATATCTAAATTTGTATATCGAAGAGATCTTTGTACAAAAGATCTCTTAAAAGAGGCACGGAATGGATTGGTTCCTTCATCATAGAAGGTGCATACTATTTCTTTCTTTTCGCAGTAGATGTACGGCCACACTAAGCCTCACCTCGACACTTCAGCAAAAGTGATTGTCATATGCGCGGTCTCCACCTCGACCTAGATAGGGGATAACGTGGAGTGTGGGTTTCATGTGACATCCCCTCAGCCATGTGATTGCCAACTGATCTGGAGCCTCTTGAAGCGAGGTATATCAATAGTCCCCAAATCTATGTATAGATATTCATATAATGTGTAAGGTTGGAAGTAAAATACTTTTTTACCGACATGATGCATTGGTGGAAAGGGTGCTTGGTTGTTCTGACACAATACAATGGTCCCCCAAGTCCAAGTATGAATATTCATATTGTTGAAGATGTTTGCTGATTTTTGGATGCCCAATATTATTAAATCTTTTTTGCCCAATCTCAAGTGACTCAACTGGTGATCCATCAAAATAGAAGAAGAATATGGAATGGTGATATATATATATATATTTCAAGGGCCTTCTCTGCAATTAAGTGAGACTTTTCAATTAGAATCAAAAGACTTTTCAATCTTTCATTCTCCAGTATGCAGCAGCATTTTTCCTTTTCGTATTTTCTCTGTAAATTTGATCTCCGTTTTTTTGTTTGATTTGTGAGATAGGAGAATATAGTGATGAACTATTGTGTGAGTTCATGAGTGTTGTGGAAAGGATTGTGTGGTTTCTACTGTTTTGTGACTGTATACCGTAACTCAATCTTTTGCCTATTTTTGGGCGGTTTCTAGTGGATTGGAACGTATTCCTTATGGATGCTCAACGGGGATTAAGCGTTAGAAGCGATCGCTGAACTTCGGGAACTTTAGGCCGAAAAATATTGTGTTGATCTTGTTATTTTTGTGTTTTCTTTTGGTATTTTCGTTTACAAATCGAACCACAAATTATTTTGGGGACCAACAGTGGTATCAGAGCATAGGAGAAAATTTTGTCTGTCAATTTGTGTTACTATTTTTTCAGATCTGCTTTCATTTTTTTTGGACTAACGATTTGAGAATTTTTCTTTGGGTTGTTGAGACCGCGGATCTTGAAAAATTTTGTTGTTAAATTTCATTACTTGGTTGTGACTCGTTTTGATTTGTTGTTTGTACACTGAGTTCTTGTAAATGGGTATAACTTGTATTGAGTTTAGCGAGTTGGATTGAGTCACACTGAATCATACTGAGTTTACAATGAGCCACACCGAGTCCGCCATAGCCAGTTTACACGAGTCCTTTTTCTTACCGTTGAGTATTATAGTACATATAACTGAACTTTTTTTTAAAGATTTTAGTATCAATGTTTTTCTTTAAAATTTGGTTTTCGAGAATCTCCTCTAACTCTACCTTTGTCTAGTCTAGGAGTTCCCGTGAGAACCCTAGAATCTGAGGGGATTAGGGCTTCGATTCACAAAACTAATTCTTTTTCAAAAATTTTGAAAAACGTTTTTCTTGCAACTATGTAGATACTGAGATATACCAAAAATTCTTTAATCATGTTTTGACTTCGTGGATATACTGTTGACTTGTACTGGCATTCGAATTGATCTGTTCAGGGGTTGAGATTACTATTTTTGAAATTGTTCTTTGCTGGAGGTACATTTTTCTAACCCCCTTCTGCTTACTGTGTGTGAGCATAATTGTATAGTAACTTCAATTCTATTGAGTAATATGTGGATTATTCTTGCATACTTTTGCCTTATAAAATTGGATTATCTGACATTGTTGACTGTAATATATCTTTGACTTTTTCATATCTGTACATCGATCACACTACTGCACATCATGGCTTCTAAGGTAGATGTTCAAGTTTGGGATGGCAAATGAGACTTTAGTCTCTGGCGCCAGAAAATTAAGGGTCTTATGTTACAGTTAAAGTGTGCTAAGGCCATTGATGAATCTTGGCCAGCAACCATATCTCAAGATAGGAAAACTGAACAAGATGAATTGGCCTGGAGCCCTATGTTTCTACACTTATCTGATTCTGTGATTAGAAAAGTAGGAGAAACTAAAACTGTTGGAAAACTTTGGGCTACCTTAGAAAAACAATACCCCAACAAGACCCTACCAAATAAATGTTTTCTTTGGAGACTCTTCTTTGGTTTAAGTTGGATCCTAGCCTTGATATTGAAGACAATATGGATAGATTCAATAGGATCACACAAGACTTAACAAACTATGGGGAGAAGATCTCTGATGACCAAAAGGTAGTTGGTCTACTTAATGCTCTTAGAGATAAATATAAAGATATAAGGAATGCTCTAGAGTATGGTAGGAGTGATCTTACTGTTGAAATAATTCACAATTCTCTTTTGAACAGAGAACTTGAATTGAAATCTGAATGCAAAGAGGTGTTCCATGTTGAGGGTATGGAAGAAATCCTATACTAAGGGTGTGAGTAATTTCAGTCATTCCAATTTCAACAAGGATACAAATTTTGTCAGAAGAAAATGGAATAACAATAAAGGAAAGGACAATAATAAGAAATGTTTCTACTATGGTAGAACTGGGCACTTTATTAAAGATTGTTTTAAAAAGGCCAATGACCAAAAGAATGGGTCTAATACTGGAAATGCTTCTCTTGCTACCACTTCTAACTATAAAGAAATAGGAGTAAATATTGGGGTAGCCTATGTGTTTTTATCTGAAAGTACTGAATATGACTGGGTCTTAGACTCAGGTTGTTCCTTCCATATAACACCTAATATTGACTATCTATCTGACTATTCTGACATTGACGAAGGATAGGTTAAACTTGGAAATGATGAGGTGTGTCAAGTTAAAGGTATTGGCAATGTGTTGCTGAAATTTAAAAATGGTCATCACCTATTATGGAAACACACTAGATATGTACCAGCCCTAAGAAGAAACCTTATATCCCTAGGAGTTCTTGATGATGAGAGGTATCAAATTGAGATTAAGAATGGTTCGACTAATATAATCAGAAATCAAGAACTTATTGTCAGTTCACCAAAACTCAATGGAATTTATTTTATAGGCATTGAAATCACTTCACCTAATAATTCTGTGAATTTTGTCACACATCCCAATAAATCAGACTTATGGCATAAAAGGCTGGCCACTTGAGTGAAAAATGCCTAAAAACTTTGTCACGTCAAGGGGTATTTGGAAAGGATGGTGTTCAAAAACTAACTTTCTATGAACACTACATTATGGGAAAGCAAGTCAGACTGCCTTTTAATGCAGGGCTACATAAATCCCAAGATATCCTTGAATACATACATTCTGATTTATGGGGACCTGTCTCTATACCTACCGTGTCTAGTTTCAGATATTATCTTCTTATTACTGATGATTTTTCAAGGAAAACATGGATTTTCTTTCTAAAATCTAAATCTGATACGTTTTCAACTTTCAAAAAATGGAATCTATTAATTGAAAATCAGCCTAATAAGAAGATAAAATTTTAAGAACTGACATTGGACTTGAATTCTGCAATTCAGATTTTGATCAATATTGTTCTAAACAAGGGATATTGAGACATAAAATGGTCAGCTATACTCCTCATCAAAATGGAGTTGCTGAGAGATTAAATATAACCATTCTTGATAGGACTAGATGTATGTTAAAGAGTTCTGGCCTTCCCAAAATCTTTTGGGGGAAGGCCGTAAAAACTGCTTGTTATCTTATAAATAGGTATCCTTCCAGCTCTCTAAACAATAGAATTCCTGAACAAATATGGTTTGGTACATTACCATACTACTCCTACCTCAGAACCTTTGGCTGTGCAGCATATGCACATCATATATATTCAAAATTGGACCCTAGATCATTGAAGGGTGTGTTCTTAGGTTTTGGAGAATGAGTTATAGGTTATAAACTATGGTTAAGGGATGTGAGAGGTTACAAAGTGATTACAAGTATATCTGTGATCTTTAATGAAGGTGATTTTCCTTTATCTTAGTGACAAATCTGGTGAAAATATAGGAAAAAGATGATTTTATAATCACTGAGATAAATCTGAATAGAGAGGCTGAAAATGATCAGATTCAGTTTGAGGTGGAGCCACATGAAACGGAATCTCAAAATACCTTTGATGTTGAAATTATAGAAGATGACCAACATCTGGAGCCTGCAAATAGCCTGCAGGACTACCAGCTTGCTAGGGATAGAGAAAGGAGAGAAATAAGGCTTCCTTCCAGGTATCAGTATGCTGATTTTGTGATTGAACAATTTGAACCTGATCTGTTTGATACAGAACCAACTTTTTATGAAGAAGCTGTCTCTTGTAAAAAATCCCCTAAGTGGATTGATGCAATGGAAGATGAAATGAACTCCCTTTATAAAAATCAGATCTGGATTTTAGTTGAAAACCCCATAGAATGCAAAGTGATTGATTGTAAATGGGTATATAAGATCAAAGGGGGAGATGATAAGACAAATAGAAAGCATAAGGCCAAGCATATAGCGAAAGGGTTTACACAAAGGAAATGGATTGACTACATTGAGATTTTTTCACTTGTTGTCAAATACACCTCTATTAGGGTTTTACTTGCTATTGTGACACGATTTGACTTAGAGTTAGAACAACTTGATGTGAAGACTGCCTTCTGATTCTTTACATGAAACCATATACATGACTCAACCAAGAGGGTTTGAGGTTAAAGATAAAGGGAACTCTGTGTGTCTCTCTTGAAAAAATCTTTGTATGGCCTAAAACGGGCACCTAGGCAATGGTATAAAAAATTTGACTCTTTTATACAAGGGTTAGACTTTAAGAAATCTTATTATGATCCCTGTTTTTATTTTAAGAGAGATGTAGAATTTGAATCCTTTTATCTGCTCTTGTATGTTGATGATATGCTCCTTGCTGGTCATAATTCTGTTACCTTAACGTGATTAAAGAGAAGTTGATATAAAAGATTTAGGACCAGCCAAGAAAATATTGGGCATGAAAATTAAAAGGGATAGAATAAATGGAAAGTTGTTTCTAACACAAAATCCCTATGTTGAAAATGTATTTAAAAGATTTTCTCTTCATGATGCTAAACCTGTTAGCTTGCATTTGTCTGGTAGTATGAAACTATCTATTGATAAATCGCCTAAATCTGAAAATGAATTTAAAAGAATGATGAACGTGTCATATTTTAATGTTGTTGGATCTGTAATGTATGTGATGGTATGCTCTAGACCTGATATTGCTTATGATGTGAGTGTGCTATGTAGATTTATGAGCAACCCTGGTGAGTTACATTGGCAATGTATGAAAAATTTGATCAAATATTTGAAAGGAACAAGTCATTTAAGTTTAATGTTCAAAATTGATAAAAATAGACTTAAACTAAAAGGATATGTAGACTCAGACTTTGTTTGAAATCCAGATAATAGAAACTCCACAACTACATATTTTTATGTTATGAATGAGACATGCATTAGTTGAAAATCACAATTACAAAAAGTAGTTGCATTGTTTTCAACCGAGGCTAAATATATTGTTTCCACTAAGGTAGTGGAGGAAGATTTATGACTGAAAGGTTTATTAGGAAAACTAGGATTTGTAGAAAATCAGGTGGAGCTATGTTCTGATAATCAAATTGCAATATTTTTAAGCAAAAACCCAGTTTTTCATGATAGATCTAAGCATATAGATGTTAAATTCCATTTTATTAGAGATGTAATTGACATGGGTGATATCAAGTTGGTAAAAATACAAATTCAGGTAAATCTTGTAGATGCAGGAACGAATGTAATACCTATAAATAAGTTCTTAGATTCTTTAAAATTATTGAATCTTGAAGAAAACTAATTTTCTGTTTTTGTATAGGTAATAAGAGCAAATGAAGTTTGGTCTATACTTTAAATCTATACAAGTACCGTCCCAAAATGCAGCAAAAGGTAAGATTGTTGAAGATGTTTGTTGATTTTTGGAGGCCCGCTCTAATTGTGGAGATTATGAAAAGATGTTTGCTCAAGTGATATATATATATATATATATATATATATATATATATATATATATATATATATATATATATATATATATATATATATTTCAAGGGCCTTCTGTGCAATTAAGTGAGACTTTTCAATTAGAGTCTTGAGACTTTTCATTCTTTCATTCTCCAGTGCGAGGCAACTTCTTTCCTTTTCGTATTTTCTCTGTAAATTTGATCTCCATTTTCTGTGTGATTTTTGTGAGATAGGAGAATATAGTGATGAACTCTTGTGTAAGTTCATGAGTGTTGTGGAAAGTATTGTGTGGTTTCTGCTGTTTTGTGACTGTATACCGTAACTCAATCTTTTGTCCATCTTTGGGCGGTTTCTAGTGGATTGGAGCGTATTCCTTACGGATGCTCAACAGGGATTAGGCGTTAAAAGTTGTCGTCGAACCTCGGGAACTTTGGGTCGAAAAATCTTTTGTTGATCTTGTTATTTTTGTGTTTTCTTTCGGTATTTTTGTTTACAAATCGAACCACAAATTATTTTGGGGACCAACAGTGGTATTAGAGCATATGAGAAAATTTTGTCTGTCAATTTGTGTTACTGTTTTTTCAGATCTGCTTTCATTTTTTTCGGTCTTACGATTTGAGAATTTTTCTTTGGGTTGTTGAAATTGTGGATCTTGAAAATTTTTGTTGTTAAATTCCATTACTCGGTTGTGACTCGTTTTGATTTGTTGTTTGTACACTGAGTTCTTGTAAATCGGTATAACTCATATTGAGTTTGGCGAGTTGGGTTGAGTCGCACTGAGTACATATAACTGAAATATCTTGTGTTGATCTTATTATTTTTGTTTATTTTTTCGGTATTTTCGTTTACAAATCGAACCACAAATTATTTTGGGGACCAACACATACAATGCATGAGTTTCATTTTTTTTTTTTTTTTTTTGCACTGATAGTAATCTCTTTTAGGATGCAAATTATCCCTACAAACATGAAAAATATAAGAATGATTGCAACGCCCAAATTTCACTCTAATTTTTATGAATTTAATTAATTTTACTATCGATTTCTTTTGTAAAATAATAAAATAATGTACTCTATCCCTCTCATTTATATAGACCGACTTTCCTTATTTTCTTGTCTCAATTATATAGTCATGTTTCTTTATTAAGAATGTTTTATTTTGTTTATTTACTAATATACTCTTATTTAATTTGTCTAGTTATAACCATTTTTTCTCAATTTATTATTAGTTGTTTATGGTTAAATAAAGGTAAATTAGGAAAAAATTTTGGCAAAAATTACTTTCTCTATAATATTAAATAAGATTTCTTAATCCGTGTGAAAAACAAAACCAAACTATATAAATAGAATGGATGGAGCATTACAAACCTCTATTGTTCTAAAAACAACTTCTAAATCAATTACAAACCCCCCCCCCCCCCCCCCCCCCCCCCCCCTCCTCGCTCTATCTCTCTCTCTTCTTTGTATTTCACTTTTTTTTTTTTTTAACATAAACAAGGTTTTTCTTCAAGCCAAGAAATGTAAAACCAATTTTATTGATTTGTGCTCTCTCTCTCTAGTGTATTTCACTTTTTTTTTACTTAAACAATGTACATTTATGGAGAAAAAAAGATTTGTCAAATACTTACAACATATACTTTATTATTTCATTTTTTCTTTTATCTTATTATATGATAATTATACATGTTATAAGTCATGTGCTAATTTTACAATTATTTTATATTCAGGTAAATATTTTTTGGGAGATTGTGAATTTTCAAATCGGCGTCAATTCTTAACTCCTATTCGAAGTATTAAAATTTTTTGGTATTTTGATTATTTGTTAATCCATTTTATATGATTTGAAATTTTATTTTATTTTTTGTTTTTTTTATTTTACATGAGAAATCTGATTTATTGATTTGCATTTTCAATTATACGAGTTATGAATGATTTGGATATATAAGAAATTGTTTAAAATATTACATTATATATGCTTAATATTTTATTTTAAAATATAAATCTTTAAAAGTCGCTAAAAGTCTTTAATGAAAGTCTACAGAAGTTCTTGGAAGACTTTTATTAATTCTTACCAAATTCATAGAAATCACTTAAAAGTTCACAAAAGTAACTCACTTAAAAAAATCTCTAAAAGTCCCAATTGAATACACCCTCCTAAATGAATGTATAGAAAGTAAGTATTTAACTCTAAAATCCTTTATATTATTTTAGTTTAGATATAACTAAAATAAAATTACAAAATATAATGGTTTAAACTTGATATAAATATTTTACTAAAAACAGATAGCGAAAAACTCTATGTAATTAATATTATAAATATAATGAATTATTTCCAAAAGCTAAATAATTAATTTAGAAACAGTTGTAAGCTTTTCTTGAAACTCCAAGTCCATGGTGACGGACTCGTCGAACCATGGTTAGATACTACACAATTGTCCCAGCTGAGAGCAGTACCAACCTCTAGTACATGTATTGTCATACCTTTATTAATTGCAAAGCTATAATGAGTGATTTATTAGTAAGTAATAACATGAACAAATGCATGATTCCTATCCTTTGTTTTATTATATCTCATTTTCAAAATCCACACCTTTAGCATGTTTTTGAACCCCTTTTTTTTTTTTTTTTGTTGACAATGCATTTTGTAATGGTAAATAATGTGTGATTAAAAAGTAGGAAATGTTTTAAGTTTTCGTGCAAAATATTTTATTGTGAAAATGTGTGATTGAAAATGAATTTGAAGAAAAATAAATTTTAAAATAATAAGAATAAAAAAAGGGCATAATTAACATCTTAAATTAAAGTATCAACATATTTTATCTCTGGGACCTTGAATCTCACTATAATGTACTGTATGGGCTGCAAATATCAATATATTTAATGACATGCAAACCTTCTAGAGCTGGTAGGTCTGTTGTTGACCATCGATATTCAAGTAGATATGGCAAAAAAATTCGTCCCGCCCTGGCCGCCGCCCTGAATAGGGAGAAAAAAATCCGCCCCGACGGGTTGGCGGGGCGGGGATTGCCGCCCCGCCTCGGGTAAAAAAAATGAACATTGTTTGTTTAATTTTGGACATTGCTTGTTTTCATTGTTTGGTTTGGATATTGATGTAGTTATTTTAAGTATTGTTTGCTTTGGATTATAAAATTTTGAATTTGTATTTAATTAAAAAAAAATTTTTTTAAAAAAAAAAATAGGGCAATAAACGAGGCAAGAATCCGCCCCGCCCCGAACCAGCCCCGTTGCCATCACTATATTCAAGTGGTCACAACACTATATGAATGCGGTTTGTCGGAATTGGACCCCGTCGTTGTCCGCCCTAGGCTTCCCCGCCAAAAGGCCTTAACCCACCGTGAGTACCTATTTTTAGTCGTGGCTCGTAAGTACGCTCAAGCCCGTGAATACTTGCGCTTGTAAGTACGCTCAAGCCCTAACCCACCAACATCAATTTTTTTTTTTTTTTTTGTAATTCCTAATTTTTTATGTTATTTGAATCCTTGTTTTCACTATTGTTTCTATTATGAGACGTTAATCCTTAAAATCATAATAGTTATATGAATTTAACCAAAAAAAAAAAATATTCTTTTGGTCTAAAAGAAAAGAAGAAACAAAAGTTAAAAAGAAGGTTTTGTCACGAGGCGGTATATTTTTTTGGCACAAAAAAGTAGAACAAGTGGAGAAGAAGTGAAAATGAGGAATTTCTCAAGTAATTTTTGTTGGGAATTTATTTAATCATGTACTGCTAAAAATAAAAAGGTTTCAATTTCCACTAAAGATCTTATTTGTGTTTAGATAGAAACTGTGGTAGGAATTATATCTTTTGTAGAATTTGTAAACTCCTTTGCTGATCTTAGAATACGAACAATCACGATCTACAATCTACAAATGTCCAATTGTTATGCCTCCAATGATAATCTACATGTGAAACAAAAATGAGAGAATTATTAATTCTCTTTTCATGCGCTAGTAAAATAATTAATTGTGTTTTATTTTTTTCTAAAACTCTAATAGCTTATTAATATATGTCTAAATGGTTTGGTCCGTTTCTTAAACTTAATTTGGTTCAATATTTAATTAATCTAATTAATTATATTTGTTTCACGAATTAATTAATCCAATTAACTAACTCGGGCATATAATTAAGAAGCAACTCAATTCATTAATTATCTAACATTTGTTGATTAATTAATTAGTGAATCTCATTCTTCTAATTCATGTGATCCTTTAGGTTCCGATCATGATACTCAATTATATGAATTATTATTTTTATCTAATCAAAATCGATAAATTAAAATACATATTTTAATTTATCAACAATTCACATCCATCGTCCCAAATTAATATCTAACAATGTGTTAGGATAATGCATGTGACGGAAAATGTCGCGTGTTATGATAGAATCAAACTTGTTTGTTTATCGTAAAATTATAATATTTTCATCAATATTATTCGATCAATTACAAAATATAGATATATGTCAATCTCAATTATCGATCACGTCTTTCATCTTATTATTAAGTCAATGTAAGTCAAAAACTTTTTTTTGACTTGTGATTACACCTTAGCTAAGGATTTTGTTATCAACTTAATTGAATGAAATGTCTACTATCTAAATGACAAATCCTCTATTCATCATTTACAACTTTCATATAATTCTTGACATACCCGAACAATGTCATATTAGTAACTCTTGACATAACAACATCATCAATGTATGATTGTCCTCATATAATACATTATGATGACCTCAAGTCGAAATACCAATTCCACTACCGAATATTAGAGATTAACCACCGACACTCAAATAATTATCTATCTAGAATCTCCCCGCGTGTCTCCAGTGTTTTATTCTATAACAAAATATTCACATGTTCATTTAAGTGTTATCAATCTTTAACTTGTAAGGTCATCTACTTACTTCACAAGTAAAAAATGTCATACGTGATTATCTATGTTCTATCTCGTTATTACTTATGATCATAGATGATTTAACATTTAATTATATGTAATTTGTATTTCAAAATTACAACTCTGTGTGATTAACAAATTACTAAGATTTGAATCTACGGATTTTGTTATTTAATTTATTAGAATATTAATTTAATTAAATAATAGATTTGCCATAAATAACATGCATCAATTATATATTAAAAATGTTTATGTCCACAATTGATTGGATTTAGGGCATACCGCTTACAATTTTTATTAAGCGTGTTTGAAGTTTTGAATCAAAAGTTATACACTTCTGAAATTAAGCAGTATTTAAGCGATAGATTGCTATATTTTCGGCCTTGTTATTTAATTATAGTATAAATATTTTGAATAATCCAATTTATTTGCTGTTTTATTGGTGATTTTTAAGTTAACAATTAGTTCTGTAAAAGACGGTCTTATCGATACAAAACAAATTGAATGTATAATATGGCAAGGGGGCCAATATATGAAGTTCCTATCAGGTTTCGAAAATTAGAAGTGGCACTGCTTGCAATATCAATGGACCAAAAATGAGAAAAACACAAAAGTAAAAATGAAGCTGCATTCCCTTAAATATAACCAATTTATTTTAAAGTTTCATCAAATTTATATCGGTTATTAGGCTTTAAGCCTGTATCTCAATCTACTGTCGACAAACAATGGTTCTTGATGGTCGCTGGAAAAAAAGGATTCACAGGTAAGTTCTTAGGCCAACAGTTATCATCAACATTCAAGAGTGCATCACAACATTCGGTGCCAAGTAGTTCGATTTTAAGGCTAAAGATGGATAATATCAGTTCCTCGGTACACCTCGGGATGGTTACAACCGAGCGAAGGCATTGAAAAAAGTGCGGCAAACCGATGCCGGTTAAATTGGGCAAATAAAGTTCACGTGCATTAACTTCTTGTGCAAAGTTTGGTGCAGCAATAATCGATATGCTTGCAAATATAAGGGCAATTGCATGCATGGTTCTGGTGTTAGGCATTTTCTATTCGAATGGTTGAATATTTGTTCTCTAGGTGTTTGCACTGGCCTGAAACTAGATTAGATATTTATATCTCATCTTTGCTGTTTAATTTATACCTTGGTTTAACAACTTAATTGCATTTAATGTCTTTTAAATTTTGCAGTGAATAGGGAAATAAATTTTCCACAGTTTTGACAACATTAAATCAGTAATTAGTGCAATTGTGGGAACTCAAATTAGCTCGTATAATTTCTTTGGCCATTATTGTGAGCTGGTTCTTTGCAAAGGTGAAATTATGTACTTTCCGCAGTATGGATAAATTCTTTTCATTTCTTTGCTGTGTAATCGGTACAATTGAACCAAAAAAATATCAAGAGAATAGGTAGAATATGCAGCAAAATCCACAAATAAGAGGCCGGACATTTTTAAGTGAAAAAAGTTCAGTAATAAAGGAGAGAACGAAGTACCGGAATTGGTAGAATATATGATTGAAAGAATTGAGAAATAGCTGGATCGAAAGAAAAAGGGTAAAGTTGAGTTTTGACCTTCGAGCTCTAATTTGAGCTCACATTATCTTTTTCGAAAAGAGAACGACGAATCGAACAAAACTCATCACATTGTTGTTATATATGATGGATTTTAGCCATCCGAATTTGTTTAGAACTCGAAAACTGTTTTTAAAATTTTAATGTTATTTTTGTCATTTAGTTTATTTCAAATTTTTTCCAAATTTTATTCTTTTAAGCTAGGTTTTCATTTAATTCTTTATAAATAAAGGGTTAATTCTTCATTTTCAGAGCATCTTGAAATTAATGAAATTTCATGAATTTAATTTTTATTCTTTGGTGAATTTCATTTTTGGTGTTCTTAAGATTTTTGCTTAAATTCTTAGTTTCGCGCTGCGTCAAGAATCCAATTCAAATCTTCCGCTAAAAAGTTAATGTGGTGCTATTAGTTCTTGTGGACCCGATCTATTACCAACACAATGAATATCAACCATTGATGTAAAAGAGCGACGCGACAAACCAAAACTGTAGTTATAGTTTAAAACATCATAAAAAAAAAAAAAAAAAATACTATAATGCCAAGGAGATCAAAGAAATAATTGTTAGATCTCGCATCATTCAAAAAAGAATTACTAGAAAAATTATCACGAAAAGTGACACAAAACA
This sequence comes from Fraxinus excelsior, assembly GCA_019097785.1. NCBI lineage: Eukaryota > Viridiplantae > Streptophyta > Magnoliopsida > Lamiales > Oleaceae > Fraxinus > Fraxinus excelsior. Next base: position 24,342,007 of record CM032638.1, read on the forward strand.
ACCACCCATAATTTCTAGTAAGGACGACAAATAATTTGTTTATAATTTTGTGTTAAAAGAAGAACAATAAATAAATGTAAGTAAATAATAAAAATAAAACATTCCCAAAGAATTTCCTACGGTTCTTCGATCCCTTGGTAAATCTTTATTAAAAATATAAGTGTCTTAAAAAATAAGAAATTTGAAATTTGAAAAGTTTTTTTTTCTATTAGTAATATTTAGATAAAAGAATATATTTCTCGAATTTTTTTTACTAAAATTTAATCTTATTTTTGTTCCAAAAATATTATGAAAAAACAATGATGGAATAATTTATTTTAACACTTATAATTTATTATTAATTACTAATACATTTTTACGGCATGAGAATGGCCAACAATGGGGACTATGTTATGTAAGTAAATAATATTTCCATTAACAATGCATTTATATATTATGCATTTATATATTCGTAAAATAACAAAAAATAATAATTTTTTCCTAAGAATTTCAAGAAAAATAAGAAAACTAGCCAAAGTTGTAGCAAAAGGTGAAAATTATTGGAGTCAGTTAACAAAATTATTTTAATTAAAAAAGGACTTATATTGATGAAATCAGTTATATAGTACGTAAAACAAATGTAGCCAAAAAAAAAAAAAAAAAAGCTTCAAAATATCAAATGGCAAATAATATGGAATTAAGAGAAGAATACATTATTATTGCAGCAAGAATAATTAATTGACGTCCATAACAAAAATATTGCAGGATTGCATGTCAATTGCATGTGCAAGAATTGCGTAAAGTTCATTTTCTTTACCATTTAATTAATTCATATCGTCTCACTATTTCTTTTCTTCCACCTTGATTGATTTCCAATGGTGTCATTGTGTCAGCCCAACATGCAAGAATTACTGTAATAAATTAAAAGTAAAATTTTTATTGACTGAATCATCCTGCATAGCAGGGCCGGTCCTGTGATCAACGAGGCCTGAGGCAAACTCTCGAAGTTGCCCCCCAAACAACGTAATTGCAACATATTGATAATTTAACATTGAACAGTAGATCAAACAAATGTAAAGGACAAAAGATTTATATTATATAGTAACAAAATCGACAAGTTCAAACAATCAGTTAAATACTATTCGTCTCGCTGTTTTAGAAGCAAAAACATTAATTAAATCTGAATAATTTAACTGTTAAACCATATCTTTTTCTATTGACAACATAGTCAATCCATTCAATCTTTCTTGTGACATAGTTGATCGGAGGTAAGTCTTGATCAACTTCAATTTGGAGAAACTTCTTTCTACAGATGCAACTGTAACCGGTATGGTTAACAAGATTTTATAAGCAATATAAGCATTTGGGAAACAAACATGTACTGTCTTCAAATATTGTAGTACTTCAATTGCTCTCGTTGCTTCGCTTGGTATATAGCATCGTAAGACTAGTATTTTCGAAAATAATTCATCTCCACTAATGTCCGAACGCCCATTATGTTTCAATTGTTTCTCAAGATTATACCAGAGTTCATCAAAATTGAATGAATTTCACCCCTTAACCTCTTCAAATTGAACAAAAATCCAAATGTGTCATCATATTGTTTGAATTGTTCAAATCGAGTCCTCATAGAAGATAGAGCTTGATCAATTATAAAAACAAAGTATTCAACTCTAAAAAATTCTTCAGCCGATTGCTTTACTTCATTACTTCCGCTTTCATCAAATTGCTTTTTTCTTCGAATTATACGTTTTTCTCGAAATATAGCTTCAATCCCCATTTCGTTTGCCTATTTTGTCACTTCATCCATGATAATAGCAAATCCAGTTTCTCTATATTCTTCAAGAAATGAAACAAGTCCTTGCAAGAGGTCGATAGCATGAGTAATATCCATATTTTCACTTCGAAGAAATTTACTCACAATATTAACTGCATGCAACAACCTATATCAGATAATCATGCCAAGCAAGAACTCAAGATTCTGAAGTTTATTTGTTGCTAACGACTCGGCTTTACTCCTTACATTAACCTCTTCGTTACTTTCTGCCAAATCAAGTAACGCATCTCTTATTTGTGCAGTTTGCTCCATTATAGGCTTAATACTCTCAACATGACTTTCCCAACGTGTTTGTGACAATGGCTTCACTGTTAAACCTTGTACATTATCTTTGAAAAGTTTCCATCATTTGGTAGAAGCTGAGAACAATTTGTAGATGTGTTGTATCGCTCCAAAGAAGGATACACCTTTAGAACAACAAGTGACCATATCACACAATGCTAGATTCAGACTATGAGCACCACATGGAGTATAGAAAGCTCGGGGATTAACATCGAGGACTCTTCTTTGCACACCCTTGTGCTTCCCACTCATGTTAGATCCGTTGTCATATCATTGCCCTCTAATATCATCAACATCAAGATTAAGTTTGGTCAAAACCCGTTGAAGCTCGGTTGCAAGTCCAAGTCCTGTTGTATCATCTACCTTCAAAAATTCAAGCCAATATTCTTCGACTGTAGGTAAGTTTGCCGAATCGTCAACACATCGTAAAACTAAAGACATTTGTTCATCGTTACTAGCATCTGGAGTACAAATAAGAATGACTGTAAAATATTTTGCATTTTGAACTTTCTTCACAATTACACTTCTCATCTCATTTGCTAACAACGGTATCAACTCATTTTGAATTGTTTTGCCAAGATATGTATACTGAATCTCGCGTGCTTTTGCCCGACGAATGTGCTCCGGCATTATTGGATCAAACTCAGCAATCGTTTCCACCATTTGTAAAAACAAGTCATTGTTCTCAACATCTAGCCTCTCATTATCTCCTCGAAATGGCAAGGTGTTTTTGGCTAGTCTTTTCACAATAGCGATTATCCTCGTTAATACACATCTCCAGTATTCTCTTTCTGCATCTATCACCAATTGAACACTTTTGTCAATTGTAGTTTTCATTTGAATCCTATTTTCCAATTCAATCCAACTAGTCATGCAACGTAAATGCTCATCATTCCCTTCATGGCCCTTAATACACCGATGCAAATTATGCCAATCATTGAATCCATCATTACCTAGTTGGCCAACTTTGGTGGCATTTTGTGGTATTTTAAACAACCTACAACAAAAGCAAAAGATCATGTCCATAGATACTGAATACACTAGCCATCTTCTATCAATTGTTTGCCCATTTGATAATAATCGCTTGTATTGTGAGGAATCGAAATGTCTCTTTGCACAATCTTTGGGAAACACGATGCCCTCAACCCTTTTTGGACACATTTCAACTAAATGATCCCTCATTTTTTGATCAATGCATTTCCAATTCCCAGGATCATCCAAATTCAAAGAAAAACGGCCATCTTCTTCCTTATCATTCACTTCATTCACACCGACATGTTTCATCATTTCTTCTTCCTTATCATCTACTTCATTAACACAAGAAGGTTTCATCACTTCTTCGTCCTTATTATCTATTTCATTAACACGAGCAGGTAGAATCACTACCTCATCCGCATTCACATTGTTGCTTTTAAAGAATTTGTCCATAGCGCCTGCTTGACTTTGAGTCAACAAAAGTTCATTTCGTTTCATTTTCCTCTTCATAGCTCCAGACTCATATTTAGGAGGCATGGTGTATGAGTCTGTGTCTAATACCCAATGATTAGCCTAAAAACAATTACAAAATATCTCAATCATCTCACAATTACAGTATTCAATACAGTGAGTATGTGCGCCTGTGCAATTGATCCTACAGACTACAATGAACATACATATAAGCCGACCAGACCACAATTATATAAGTCGGCCAGGCTTCAAACATTTTCAATATATTCAATATCAAGTTAAGGTAAGTCATTGCTTACTTGAGAAGTAGAAAATCGACGAAAATTATGGAATCACAATTCACACCCTTCAGAATTCCAGTGTCGCAACTCACAAACCTAAAATCAAAATCATAGGCCTGTGCAATCAGATTCAAATTCACACTTTTCGACAAATAGATTCACAATCATTCATAAGTCAACAATCACTTCATCAAAGCCTAAAGTATCCGAAATTCACCATCCCATAATATAACAAATTAATACCAAAAGAATAATATTGTACCCAAAACACTTGTTACATGCAAAGTGTAATCAACTCTCAAAAGAGTCAAAACTAACTGTAAATGAAATACTCTCAAAACTAAAAGTGTGACTAGCCTTTTCACCCAAATCAGTGTCCCTATAACTTGGGCGACCTACACCATTCCCATTAACGAGCTTCATTTCACATTGCAAACATTAAAAAGCCAAATTAAATGGCAAATACTCTAACGAAATAATGAATCCAAATTTGATATTTCTATTACTCACAAAATAGTAGAATTGAAAGCACGTCTTAATTCATATTAATAAGCATGAAGTATACTAATAGACTTATAGACAATTAGACACTACTCACTAGTTACATTCAGTCATTCAGTTACAAGTTCAAGAAAAACAGAGAAATCTCCATTGGTTTAGCATGGAAAAAAACACCATCTAACCAAAATGAAGAGAATTTTGTACTACATATATAAACATAAACTCCAGGGCTTCTGCAGTTCTGCATATGTCAAAAAAACCATTTCTGAGTCCACAACTGGGACCAACTAAACCGGGATTACAACAAAAAATTCTAGAAATAAACCAATTAACCAAAGTACTTAGAATCATATGGTATATTATTACAAAGCTGCCTAATCTATCTCCACACTTACCAGCACCAGCAGAGTCGCAGACCAGCGCGGCAAGTAGCCAAGATATGCAGTCTCGGACAGTCGGACGGCGGACGGACCTGCAACAGACAAATTAAAGGGAAATGAAGGAAGGGAAAGCAAGATAAGAAGAGTGGAGTGTGAAGGGAGACTGGAATTACCGGGGATGGCTGCTGGAGTATTGGAATGGATGGCCAGACGCAGGCTCAGTTTCGATGCTCAGATGAAGAAGAAGAGAGAATTGAATTTTGAGTGTGTGTATTGACTGTGTTGTTATGTTAGGTTAAAAAAAATGTTGGGCCAATGGGTCAGTCCATTCTTGAGTATTGGGCTGGGCCTAACAAAAAAAAAGTTGATGGCTGAAAATGAGGCCCCCTTTGATTTTGGGCCCGAGGCCATGGCCTCATTTGCCTCTATGCAGGGCCGGCCCTGCTGCATAGCGAGGAAGCGATATTCATGTAAAAATATGAACGTTCTTCATCAAATGCCATAACACATTCCTAAAACCCTGGGGGGCAAGTCCCCATTTTCACTATAGGGTACTTTTATTAAAAGGAAGCCCAAAATCATGTAATTCCCACTTTGCACCTTCATATAAATCGCGCAAAATATACTCCAAATCGTCCCTTCAAACAAATATAATTCACTCTCTAGGCTGCAGTGGCACTATGGCAGTGCAGGCTTTCTTTAGGACAACAGGGATTATCCTCTGATACAAAGGAAACATTTTAGGCCAGCAGTTTCTAGAAATCTGATTGATTACTTTGCAGCAAGGAGAACTAAATCCGTTAATTCCCATAAGTTGTTCGCTTATGCTCGTTACGCACCCGTCGATTTTTCTTAGAGGTTCCCAGCATTTTCGAACCTCTTGGACTGGCAGCTCCGGGGCAGGAACTGAACTTAACCTAGACATGGCAGATGCCGCCATCACCATGCATGCAATTATGAAAAACTTCAAAGCTCTCTTTACAGCTGCGGATTTTGATGCCATGATCTTTGTATATGTAACTTGAGATTTCTGCTTTGTAGAGGAAGATTAAATAAATTTTCAGGGGGAGAGATTTTATACTTTGGTTAATTTATTAATAATTAAAGACTAAATTAATTAAAAGTGTATTGTAAATGAAAAATTTACGTAAAGGCGTTACTCTAAGTGGTTACAGTGTTACACTTTAATTTGGTGGGACTATTTTACGTAGCATTCAAGTAAGGAAAAAAAAAAAAAAAAAGACTTGTATGAAGGAAGAAACTTTTGAATGAAATTTAGAAAACATGATAATGCTTGAATTTACTAGATTTATACGGTCAAAGGGCGAGAGTTATCGAAGAAAAACATTAAAGGCTACAAAGTGCGGAATAAGAATGAAATAAAATACTTTTCTTCATGACTTAATACATTTTTTTTTGTTGACATAGGAACCCAAAGCCGCTACCAGTCAACGGAGCCTCGACCATTGTGAGTGTGCACTAGGTAAACCCGCTTCATGTGCAGTAGCTCGCAAATCATACAGGAGAAACAAACCGCACTGACAAGTCCAGTGCGACGGACTCGACCGAAGAAGTGTTGGTAGGAGATTCAAACTCGAGGCCGACTTAATACAATTTTGATAGGAGACAATCAAATAGAGCATATAGCTTAATTAATATGCACAATAAAGACAACTAATTTATAATGCAAAAATTAAATTTCCTAGAATTCAAACTTGTATTTGTCATCAGAGAGGGTTCACTTAAAAGTGAGATCCATTTTTATAGAAATGAGCGGTGCTGTGTTTACGAATTATGCTTACTAGAAGATTAGGATGACAGGATGAGGGTGTACATCTAATCCTTAGACGAGAAAGCATAATATTCTATATTATATGGGTATAAGAGACCTACCGTTATTCAAAATAATGAAGAAAGGGAGAACAAACACGATGATTGATGAGTAGGTCACAACTTATTTTAATGCCTCAAATTGAACATCTGTTAATGCCATATTTTCTTTTGTGGAACCTAATCAGATTCGCTCCGAACCCCACTTTGCTGGAATTGTTGACTTCCATCTCACATTATTCTTGAAGTTGGTGTTCCGACGATCACAAAATTCATTTTCTACATCTAAAAAATAGGCATCAAACATAGACTAAGTATGGTCATGCCATGTTCAGTTTTTGAATATTTGAACCTAATTAATGATCACAAAGGAAAGAAAATCAATTGTGTGAAACAAAAATGAGATGTGTGGGTTAAAAAGGATGATTTATAAGAATGCTATAAACATAAAGTGGTCTATTTTAATCAACTAACCAATTTAACCACCAAGACCTTGGATATTGCTCGGTTCGAGGCTCTTCGAAAAGGCAAAGAAATTTGCAATTGCTCTTCGATTTATCACTATGGTATCCTTTCATGCCACTCTTTCACTAGCATAAGTTTGGATTTTTGGGTTTCACCTTGCTTTTGCTCTTCTATTCAATCTCTCCTAGTTATCCTCCATGCATATCTTATGCATTCTTGAGCTGGACCCTTAGCACATGTTTGGTTCTAATACAAAAGTTGATTAAAATTTAAGTTAAATTCAACAATTAACTTTAACAACACAAGTCCCACAACTTTTCAACCACACATTCGATCAAATTTTATCAAAATCTACTAAGAAAATATGATTTTTATCTAAATCAAACATGAGCTTAATGTTAGGTCGAACTCTTGTCATATCTATCTTTTGAATCTCTCCTTTTGCCACCTATTTTAACATAAAGTTGAAATTTCATTTTCATCAATTGTACATTTTAAACGTTGAATAAGATGTCATATACTATATTTTTAGACACGATCAATTTATGCTATGCTAATTGATGCAAAAAGAAATCATTAACTGAGGCTCCATTTGGTAAAATTTATAAATCGTCAATTTTTTTTTCAACTACATATTTCAATGAATCCACAAATAATATCTACTTATTCATTGCGTGTTCTTGGGGTAGAAGTTTTGTATAAATATATCACCATGCTACTATGCGTTTTAATTTAAGTTATTTTCTTTCTCTAAGAGGTGAAATAGTATAATCCGTACCAATCATTTCTATCCATTTATAAATTATTGTCACATGGAGACGAAATTATTGAAAAAAATTAATGTAGATGAGATGATTCATAGTAAAGGTAAAAATTACAATAATTTATATTATTATTGAGATAGATACATTGTATCACATATCATGCGATTTATAACATTATTGGCTCAAACAAATACAGACAGAACAATAAAGCAAGAAAATGACATTGACTTTTGACACTGTTGTGACTCACAAATTCCAAGTATAGGATGTGGATATGAACGAAACAAACATTTATACAATTCCCTCCATGCCCCTTTATATTCCAGGCAATTTTCATGGATTAAATAAGAAAGAAGTTTTAGATTCCGGCAACACACTCGGGTGGGGTAACTGGGTACCGAGACTTGTCGGTGCAGTAATCGTAGATCATATGGTTCATACGAACCCAACGGTATCTCCTGGCCTCGACCGCACTAAGTGCTTGATATGCAGCTCCTTCCCACCAATTGTTAACATTCGAGGCACAATTTTGTGGGCCTGGCACGGGGCAACCTTCGATGTCGAAATCCTTGTAGTATGCATAGAATGGGGCCTTGCTCCAGTCTATTTTCTCAAGGCCACCCCTTGTTGCCCAGTCATCAGCTTCCCATAAGGTGGAAAACACTCCCATGGGCTGGAACTTTGGGTATGGAATGCCTTTGGCTTCGTTGTTCTTGTAAACCCTAATCGGTACTTCGTCGACATAGAAGCTACAAAAAAAATAAAAAAATCAATAATGTTTATTTAGTATAAACTTCGTCCACAACTTGTTATGGAGGCTTGCTATGAAGATGACTCGAAAAACAATGACAAGAAGTATGAATGAAGCATGGCATAAGAAATTTTGTATCTTTAGTTAGCTGTCATTTGGAATGGTCAGATTATCTGATTTATTTCATTGGCTGGAAGTCATATCAAGTCAATCTTGCTACAGTGACATGCTCAATGACAGTGGAAATACGCGTCCATACATTATTGGATAGTTTGGAAAAAAAAAAAAAAACACTACATCCATTCACCATCTGCCACACCACCATCCCTATCCAATGAGCATTATTCTATTCAAGCCACCCTTGAGTTTGTATTTCATCTTCTTTCTTTTCAGCGTAATAAATACATGACCTCTTTGTAGCTAGTTTGATTAAAAAAACGTTATTTAAAATGAATAAATTGTCCCAACTTACACAACATGACGGTGATTCCACATTATTGAGTAAGTATGGAATTCTGCAGAAGGATCAAACCAAAGGTTGATCCTTTGTTCCCTGTCTCCTTTCCCATGAGCATAGACATTAGTTTGTACTGTGTAAGGCTGTCCGGTCCGGTTACCCAAGAATTCGAAATCTAGCTCGTCTCGTACCGAATCTGTGTCTGAGTTCATCTACGACATAATAAAACATACAAATAAATATGTGCCCACAAAAATAAATATTTGGAAAAAGGATGGCATGTTCGGGATATTGGACTAGACAACGATATACATGATTAAAGTGAAAAAGAAATTTAAATCTCATAAGCTGTTTTGCATAAAATTGTTCAGTACAACGTAATAAACATGTGATTAAAGAATGAACTTACGTAAAAGGCCGTGACTGTTCCTGCAGAATCACCAGGAACGAGCTTGATTTTAATGCTAACACGTCCGAACAAATACTTGTACTTGGAAGCAAATCCGCATCCTAATTAAAATTCAAATACTTCTTTTTATCATCTGATCATGGTTAAAATCTGCAATTAGTTCCCACAAAGGCATGACAAAAAGTTGTACCTGAATTTTGATCTAGAACAAGTTGGATGGCTCTTCCTCCATCAAGTTGTCTGATATGAGAATCCGACCAGGTAACTTGAAAATCCTGTAAAAAGGTGGCCGGTCGTGCACTAACAGATGACGACAATGCCAGAACACATACGATAACAAAAATGAGAAAATCTTTCAAACTCGAATATGCCAGTTTGGCCATTTTTCGTGTTATAAATTATTTTAGTTTATCCTTTCATGTGTTTATGCTGAAGAATTGTGGGCTTATTTATATGCAGAAGTGGAGAGAGAAGTGAAAAGGACTATTTGAATTGGAATGGAAAGGTCTATCACAGAGTTAGCTTTCATACAGCTAATGGCAAGCCATAGTTGGACCCTCTTATCTGATCTCTACCCAACCCTATTATTAATGTATTAACCATTCATTCATTTCGTATCCTCCCGCCAATAATTCGATGTTTGTTTTATTATCTTTTAACCTTGTTTGTACCATTCTAATGTATGCTAACGTAATTGCTTATTTGACGCGACATGCACGTATATATTGGGAACAATAATTGGTGTATGCTAACGTAATTGCTTGTTTGGCTATGTCAAAGAGGCTAATATAATTGCTTATTTGGAAATAAGCAATTCCATTAGTATACATCAATGGAATTGGATGACACTGCGAACTGGAACACAGACATAAGTTAATGGTTGATTTGAGCAAAACTGAGTTCAAATATGAAATTGGAACATGTATATATCCAAATTCAGGGACCAACCGGGTTTTAACCTGATTTTTAAGTGCATGTTTAGCTAAAAAACACGTTTTAATCACACATTCGTATGATTCGCAATTCTTACTGGCTTATTTACCAATTACCACACATTAATTTTGTGGGTCGCAACTTACATGCAAAAATTCAAAAAAAGAATTGCTAGTGAAGGAAGAATTTTTAGAGATAAAGGATGAACTAAGGAGAAAGCCAAATATCCAAACAGGCGAGTCAAACTATGTCATCTAAAAATTTAAGTTAATAGAGAGAGATGAAAAAGTAATTAATCTAAATTATGTCTTTAACATTAAGTACTCATTTGACTTGTCTATCATCAGTAATAACTATCATCCAATATAGCCATGTTTGATTTATATAAAAATCAATTTTTTAATAGATTTTGATAAAAGTTGATAGAATATGTGGTTGAATGTTGTGGAACCCATGAAATTTGAAATTAAAATTAATTGTTGATTTTGATTTAAATTTTAATCAACTTTTGTATACTTGTAGTCGAACCAGACAAGGACATAATGTAAGAAAAAAAAAAAAGAATTAATCAACTCAAACAGGGAAACATGGACAAAGGAAAAAAAAAAAAACAGACGTGGCTATCTGTGATTCGTCTATTTTTTAAAAAAAAATTCCATCTCCCAATGAATTGCTGCCAAGTGTTTCTGTTTGCAAATTTCTGTCCATTTTCCCTGTTTGTCTAGCATTGCTCGCAAACCCATTTAGAAAATAAAATTTTACTTTCAAGAAAACGTAACTTACCAATCATACAGACTCCTAATCATGTAGTGAATGACATGACATAAATCTAGTAATACTTTGTATTTAGCACCACATACTTGTAGCTAGCTAGATGGCAACACCTTTCTCGTGTAGCGTGAAATTTAATTCGATCCAATCCCAAAGTCTAAAACAATGGGTCCACCGATTAAGGGACCACCGCTCGTGGCCAAAAACAACATCTGGATTCAGGTTGGCACTGTGTAAGGAGGCCATATGGCCACAATTCTATTAATGGTTCTAGATGGAACCTTCTCTTAGATACCAACAAGATCAATTGAACGTAACTTGAGACCCATGATGTTAGGTCTTAAAGTCATTGGCAATTTTTTGACAAAACTATTGTTGTAAAAGAGTTTTTAAAAGTCAAAATATCAAGTGGTTAGTTAGAAGCTCTAGGGTTCAAATATGGAATGATAAGAAAAGTGTCGCTGCAATTTCACTAGTTTATCGCCCAACTGATGCTCGAGTGGTAAAAACAAAAGTTGCGTCGCTCGCTTGTCTTTGAGTCATCGCTCGAGCGACAATGTATTCTGAGAAAACCTAATTCAAGATTTTTATCCGACCCATAATACCCAAAACTTCTTCACTATATATATGGATGTCACCATTCGAAAAAAAGAGTTGAACTTTGAGAAAAACAAGTGATTACTTACTTTCATATCATTCCTAGAATTTAACCTTCATATTGAGTTCATCATTGTATTGAAAAAACATCAACCTCACATTAACCAAACATCAAAACACATACATCCATAAGATCTATTAGAGTTCTGAAGATCAACGAATGTGACCACAATATCCGATTGTTGGAGAACGAGGAGTCTCATTGACCCACGGGAAATGGACGAATTTAGAAGATTGGGAGTTGGTGTAGGAGTACGCAATTCAGGAGAACTTAGGTGATTATAGTCAAGAGGTCAAAAAGTAATATAGTTAGTTGATATGAATGTAAAATGCATATTTTTCCCTCCTTATTTTATGCGCTCGTATGTTTATTTTGTGCCAAAATGTACTCATTACGCTAATATTTTAATTTATGTGACAATTCTATGGATATGACGTAAATTGAAGGAAATAAGTGAAAATGGATCAAAATGGAAGAAAGTGAAAGTTCAGGGACTAAAGTGTAAATATTTAAAACTTTTATCGAACCTCATGATGAAGACTTGAGGGTGTTATAGGCCAATTGGATGAAGAAAGAGTCAAAGGGATGAAATATAGCCAAGACATTATCGCATATCAACTTTCAAGCTGAAAAGTTTTGTATCGATTTTCAGCCTCCTATTGATATCGGATTTGGGCATGGAAAACAATCGAATATGAAGATGGCATCTAAATTAAAGTTGTAGCCCTTTGAGTTATCTTTTCAACGCAACTTGAATTATCTCAATCGAATATCAATATTGAAAGATATGACCAAAATACTGAAAGATGTTCAGCTGTGTACTAGGCACTCGCCCAACCATCAGAATGATTAACAGCAACCATTTTGTTTACCTGGGCGCTCGCCCCACTTTCTACTGGGCACTCGCCCATGCCAAATCGGGGAAAAAATTCTGATTTCCTAATTTAAATCAACTACCTATGGAAACAAATATAAATACATATTTTAAAACCCTAGAACACAACCAGAACGTACCACAAGGCCTCCAACCTATTTTCTCTCTATTTTTCTTAGATTTATCATGTGTAACTAACTCTTGGTGCTTGATTGAAGGATACCGAAGCCTTGGAAAACATTATAACTGTGAGATCCACCTATTTTCATTGTTTAATTTATATTTTCAGTATTGAATATTCTTCTATGTATAATTTTATGATTGACATGTTTGAGATCAATTAGTTTTTCATATATTGCAATTTATAGCTAAATTAAATCTCAAATCCGTAATTGTTTGAATCATTTAACTTGTGAAGCACTAGGATTTGATAATTTTCTGCGATAGATGTTATTAAATCTTAAGAAGAATGTTTAAATAGATTGAATGCAACCGCTGGTGTTTGTATTATCTAGTTCATCGATTTCTCTATTGTTTAAAGCTGTTATTAAATTGAATCTTTAGCGTTGGTCTGTGATTATTTGATAATTAGGGTTAATTAGAACGCTGGTTTCTGATTATCTAAAATTAAGGAGAAATTGGAATTTATTCCAACGATGAATATTGTGAATGTGAATTAATTATTCTTTGTGGATTGATGAATGATTATAAATCTCCAATGGTGGAAGTTGACTTTGATCAAGACTCGTTTCATTGATTCAATACAACTCGTTAATTTACATTGTTATTTGTTATAAGATTGATTTCGTTATAAACAAAACCCCTCAATCGTTATACGAAGCATAAATTGTTGAGTTGCACACTCTTCGTGGAATCGATCCTTACTTCCACTACTACATTAGTTTTAGAGGTTTAAGAATTATTTTTGAGTGCCTACGACAGCACACCATTAGTCGAGACTAACAGTAATGTAAGTTGATTCGTTTATAATGGATTGTTACTGGCTTGGTTCTGAAATTTTTCCCAGTTATAGGTTTTCTCCGTCAATAATTTTTTAAGTGTTATTTATTTTTCAGTAATTTATTATCTACGGCAATTCAACATCGGATAGTAGTGCATGTGAATTCATCTGGATTAATTAATAACTGTGACTAGTTGCATTTATTAATTGGTAAATTTAAATTCCACGCAAACACCTATCCACCCATCTTCTAGGTGTTTGTTGGGTCGAACTTCGTTATTTCACATGGTGCACCAATTAAAATTGTTTGTATAAAACTTTTCTTTTCTTTTTTTCTTTCGTCAACCTCAATCACGAGACTATCATTATCGTAAAAACTAAAAGTATTAACAAAAATAACATAAACATACAAACGTGTCACCTATAAGACTGTACATATAACCATATGTAATATATTCATTTGATTTTGAATTTCAAACTTAAAAACATGTATATGTTAAGTTGTGAAATCTAATTGTTATCGATACGTAGATCAAATTAGGCCGGCATTAAGGTTTTGAAATATACGAGAGATAGAAGTTAGAGAACAGTGTGTTCAGTTTCTCTCTTGTAAATTATTATTATTATTTTTTTTTCATTATAGTGAATTACTGCAATGTTAGAAGAGGGCGTAATTCCACATTGGTAAGTTCTACAAATCTGTTGTGTTCTTGTGTGTCTATATTTTGTGCAATTTTATTGTTCTTGGTTTAACAAAAAAAAAAAAAAATACTAGTATTATAACTATATATTAACAAAATTATAATAACAAACAATTACGTTACTCGTAGGCACGTCTAATCAATATGGAAACCTTAGATTTTTATTTCTATTTCACAATGGAAACCTTAGATGAGTACGAACTAATTCTACATTTTATTATATGAATTTCAGACCAATGAACATGGACATTACTCACATCTAGTTGGGGACAAACATTGTGTCAACAGCAAGACTATCACGGTTGTATGGTACAAATACTGATATTCTTGTTAGTATTCATAAAATTGATTTATATCACCCATATGCATACCTAACTTATGGATACATTAGATGAGCACGATTAATTTAATCATTTTATTTTGAATTTCCTTTTCTTAATCATATCACACTTTTTTTTACCCTAATTCTTGTTGACTTAGTAATCCAAAATAAATAAGCAATAAATATTGAACAAAATTCAATGGAATAAAACTATCAAAGTAATTCTTATGAGACTAGATGGAACGAAGAAAGAGGCTGAATTCTTGACAATATGTATTGGAAAAATCCATTTGTACGGTCATTAGTGAATCGTAATTTTTACAACTTACTCACATTAGTGTGGTGTTCACTTATTATTATTATTATTTTATTATTTTATTTTATTATTTGGTAAGATAAGTCTCTTCATGTCAATCATATACTTCTTTGGGATGGTTACATTCTTATTAAAGACTTGGGACAGGTACCATTTTAAAAGATGACATTGTTTGAGAGGAATGGAACAACCCCTATATGGTCTATTTTTCTCATCTTTATCCATATGAGATATTATTATTAAAATGTCCCCTCGACTTAATATTCATTTTCACTTTAGACGGGTCGTTTTTTTATATATTAATGGGCCTTGATGTCATATTAGGACTTGTGGAAATTACTCATTTTCCTACTTTTGGAGATTCAAATTCTAAAATCAGATTTCATCTTTTAGTTTTCAAAAATCAAATATTTTAGATATAGATACAGATTTTTTATATTTAATTAAATATTAATAATAATATTTAAAAAATGAATTTATATACACCCACCCAACCCCTAAAATTAATTATCAAACCCTAACTCATCGGCTCACCCCGTCTCTCTCAAGCCAAATTTGAAACCGCTGACGACTCGCCCGCTGCAGCAACCCGGAGATGCTGCATCCGTCTTTTTCCCCTCCAAACTGAACTCACTTCTCGCATATCTCGCCAACAGCTTCAATTTCCTCCACTACCGACACCGCTGCAACTCTTCTCCATCTCGTCGCCGCCACTGCAACTTTTATGGATCTGCTACAAAGCCCATCCGTGACTTTCAAATCGCCGCTACGACGGAGCCGATGCCGCTTCGCCTTTCCGCTGCTACAGATTCGTTCTTTTTTTAAAAAAAAATTTGAGTAGTGTTTGGAGGTGTGCAGTGTTGTGGTGGTGAGGTGTGTGGTGGATGTGTGTGGTGCGATGGTGGAGGATATTTTTGATGTGGTAGGTGAAGGATATGTGCGGTGCGGTGCAGTCCACGACGTAGTGGTGGAGGCGCTGCATTTTTTTTGTGGGTGGTGGTGGAGGCGCTGGTGGTGTTAGTGGTGGCACGGGCTGGGGGATGGTGGAGTATAGGTTAGGCTGTGTGTGGTGACAATGGCGACGCTTATGGTGAGTTTCGGCTGTGTGGGAGACTGTGGCCGTGGCGATGGCGGTGGTGCTGTGGGTACGGTGTTGATGGCGGTGGTCTTGTGGTGGTGTTGACGGTGTTTTGTGGTGGGTGGTGGTGGAGGTGCCATTGGTGATGTTGGTGGTGGATATTAGCGGCCGTAAGGTGGTTTTGCGGTTGATGATTTGTGTGGTTGTTGGCGACAACAATGGTGTTGGCAGCGTTGTCGCCAACGACGATGATGCGGCTGGTGGCAGTGGTGAGGTGGTGGTCATGGGGTGGTCACAGATGTCGGTGGTGGTCACGAGGTGGTCACATAAGTCGGTGGTGGTCACGGGGGTGGTGCTGTTGGTTTTGGCGACAACGACGATGATGGTCACAGGGGTGGTCATAGAAGTCGATGGTGGTTTCAGGGGTGGTCACAAAAAAATTTAACTATGACCTTAAAATTGTGACTAAAAATTAATCTGTGATCAATAAATTTGAAAATATATGACTGATAAATAATTGTGACCTGTAATTTTTGGATCCGTGACCAATAAAATAATATGTGACCAACTAATTTTGAAATCTATGACCAACGAACGATAATCGGAATAGTCGTCGAAATCGGAGAAGTCGTTGGAACGATCACCGGAATAGTCACTGGAATCGGAGCAGACATTGGAACGCTCGTCGGAGTAGTCGCCGGAACGGTTGCCGGAATCGGAGTAGTCGCCGGAACGATCGTCGTAATGGCGATGGTGGGGGTGGTGGAGGTGGGTGGGTTAATTATATATATATATAGGTCAAAAATCTGATTTTTGAAATGTGAAAGATGTTTTGGTATTTTTGAAATGGTGTAAACTTAAAGTAGGATTTATGAATTTTTCCTTTAGTACTTATAGTCACATTTTAAAATACCAAGTTGTTAAAAAGAATAGCTCAAATTAAATCTTATATATTATCTATTTCTTTTATTTGATGTGAGATATTACCTTAAATATTCGGACTTGTAAATTGAAGGGAATGAACATTGTCCTTATCAACTTCATTGTCCTATATACATTACTTGCTTGGTGCACCACTTGCCCAGTCAGAATTAATGAGAAGTATATATGGACCAAACATGCTTTTAGAAGGCGACAACTCCATCGTGTCGAGGGTTCTCGCTTTTACATTTACCCTTCATTTGGCAAATTTATAAATAGTTTATAATAGGCACGAAATATATAAATAATAATGAGTAGCAGTTATGAAATTATTTATTAATTTTTATCCCAAAGGAGGCTTAAAAGTCCTATCTTTCTTTCACGAGGCGTCTAAGGTTATCTATCTATACAAAAGTAATTACTATACATGTCTAGTGCTTCTTATATTAGAAATCATTAACCTCTACATACCGATAATTTTCTTTTTCGGATCAAAAGTTTGCTCAGCCATGGGTTTATGGAATTCATCGAAAACCCAAAGATCATAAGTAATTAACTAAGAATCGATTAGAATAAAAGAAATCAATTTTGTAAAATGCCGTTGTCTAGTTGGCAAGGCTCTCACAATCCCGTTTTCATGTTTTAGACTGCTCCGAAATTTGAATTAATTTTATATGGTTTACATGAGACGTAGATTGTTAACCCTGAGGGGGTGTTCAATTGGTTAGATCTAGGATTTGTTCCTCAATGGTCATCAGTTCGAGTCTTCTCAGAGCCATTGAGGTGAGTACCCAATCGTAAATTCTAAGGTCCCGTGAAATTAGTTGAG
Organism: Fraxinus excelsior; assembly: GCA_019097785.1. Lineage (NCBI taxonomy): Eukaryota > Viridiplantae > Streptophyta > Magnoliopsida > Lamiales > Oleaceae > Fraxinus > Fraxinus excelsior. The sequence continues at coordinate 24,359,753 of CM032638.1, forward strand.
GTACGCGTAAGCTGATCTGAACATCCACGATTATACAAAAAAAACATGAGACGTAGATTGTCAATAGAATAGACTTTTGATGACTGAAGACAAAGAAATCACTTTATCTCCAAACTGTTTTTGGAAAAGACCCATGCAAGTATAATTCATGGCACCAACCAGTTTAAAGCCACATGGAGTCATCTTGTTATCGATTTGAACCCACCACGTTTTTCTTGGATTTGGGTGCCCTAACTGCATTACATATTTTCTGTCAACTTTACGTGGCAAACAACGACTGGCTGCATGGCTTTTAGGAAGGTACACAATTTGGCATTATAGAGATGAGACTGGCCAATGTTCACTACGTAACAAGGCCAAACATATCGGAAATTTATGTTATTTGGTTGGAAAGAGACTAATTAGCTAACGATGATAAATGTTAAGAAGAGGTTAGCAATGATAGAAGGGATTGAGTTAATCTCCAATATTCCATATTAAAAAAAAAAAAAAAAATATATATATATATATATATATATATATATATATATATATACAAGAGAACTATCATACATCTTAAGTACGAATATAAAATTATTACGAAGAAGCTTTACCGATTATTTAAAACGTGTGTCTAAGCGTCGTCTAGACGAAAACGATTGTTGTTAACCGCTAATGCGCGCCTTACTGTTATTTTTTTAATTTTTTTTACAATTCTTTTAAATTAAAACTTAAAAGTTGATTTACATTTGAAACTTTTTCTTTTGAAAAATATATAAAATTTCTATAAATCTTTTTTAGATGTTTGATGTGTAATATTTTTTAATTATTAAATATTTTTTGATTGATTAAAAATTAAAATAATATTAAAATAAGAAAACACATTTCTACACATATGTCTCTCGCTTAAACTCGTCTAATCCATAACTTGGCCTACACGCATTATTCCTTTTAGAACAATGCTATTTTTAGGATCGAGTTTCAACTATCTAATATGAAAATTAATTGGTGTTCAATGAAGGCATACTAAATCTTTTGATGGCATTGGACACTCATTTGAGCGATTCAACTTATGGGATTAAGAGCGATCTTTTTACACTCCAACAACTATAACTTCAACCATCATGGAAGATGGCATATGACGGCTATTTTCTTAATTTTCATAAAAAGTATTTATACTCATATTATAAAATATCTCACATTTGATATAGCAATCGTCTAGAAAAATCTTTTTAGGATTGTTGTGTAACGTTTATACTTAATCAGTATATGACACGTAGGATTATTTCGTTAATAGCATTCTATGACAACTAAATTGTTATTTTGTTAAACAACATAGGAGATTGTTAGGTTGAGAATTTGGGACTCTTCAAGTCTTAAGCATCATAGGAGGCCTATGTAAGTTAACATATTGATAAATATTACTACTTCTAAACTTATGACAAATTTCAGAATTTTAAATTAAACTCGCTCAACTTTTACTGTGCTTGTGTTGGAACACGTGAGACACAAATAAGACCAATAGGAATAGTACCCTAACAAGTACAGGTTTTGTATTCATATGATATTCGATGATAGATATTTTATCTTGAGATTAGTTTCCATAAAATGTAATTTTATCTCGAATGTACCATTGTTTGTAATTTTAGACTTGGTCTAATTTATGAATGAATAAGATTTATTTTTTTTGTTGCTAACTTAGGGATGACAAAAAAAGTTCGACGATCGGACCGGGCTCGATTATACCGAGCCGAGGTTCGGGTCGAGCCTGCCTATATATTAAAAAAAATTAATTATTTTTAAAAGAGTTGCCTTTGCAGGCAGCAAATGCTGCCCTTTGTATTTATTAAAAAAAAACTCTAAACAAACAAACTAACAAAAAAAACACGAGCCGGCTCGACCTGCTAAGGCTCGAGCCGAGCCTCATTTTTTGGTCGGACTTTGCTCAGTTCGGCTCGAGTCCAAAAAAGCTCGAACCGAGCCTGATCATTTTTTTTTTTATTTGCTTGGGGTCGGCTCGACTCGTTGATATAGCTATGCTAACCTAGTTGGATGTGCAGTAAGCTCCACATTCTCAATTTCTTTATATAAAAAAAAAAAAAAAAAAATTGTCATTTTTTTCTGTTATTAGGCATATTTCGTACAAATGGGCAAAATTAAAGAATCTTATGTCATAGGAATTATTACGAGTTGTCCATATATATAATTGTTTGTGTGAGAAAAAAATTATTAGTACGTGATCTAAATATATTTTTTTTCATTAAGAGGGAATAAGTTAGACCCTTTTTATGAGTGTGTTTGGTAGGGATTAAAATCAGATTAAAATTGAAAAACCAATGACCACTCAATTTTATACTTTGTGTTACCATAACCATCTAATTTTATTTTATTTGGCCACCAAACTTTATATTTAGTATCATCATGGTCACCCAATTTGATTTTATTTCACCATGGCAACCCGATTTTATATAATGTTTCATCATGGTCACCAATTTCATATAACATTTCAACAGACCACTCAACTTCTTTCCAACATTTTCACTAATTTTAAAAGAGGTAAAACGATAACTTTGCATATAAAATTAGTAAAAATGGTGAAAAGAAATTTGGTGGTTATGGTGAAATATTATATGAAATTAGGTGATCATAGTAAAACATTATATGAAATTGAGTGATTATGGTGAAATAAAAACAAATTTTTTTACTAAGGAGATTCTCATACGCCTCTGCCCCTCAATATCGATTTTTAGCAATGATATTTTTTGCAGTGATTAATCTAAAGTTATTTAAATTTAACACGTAGCAAAATCAACAAAAAAAAAATTAAATATTAATGAAATAAACAGAATAATTACTTGGTGCCTTGGGAAGGAGGGAAAGGAATAGGGAGAAAGAGAGGGACAAAAACAAAAATTAAATATTGACACTTTTGGATCATTTACCGACAGATATAAAAATGTCATTTTTTTATAAGCATCTTTTTAATGATCGACTTTAATTTACTTTATCGATGGGACGTAAGCAATAGTAATTTGCTCGACTTACTTTTCCTTTTTTCAATAATTAGTCGATGATTTGATAAATTATATACGCTAACTTTATCGTACAAATAGGATCTCTATAAAATAATAATAATGGATACATTAAAGAGGAAATATTAATGTGCATGGATTGATTTCAAATTTTAATATTTTGGAAGATTAATCATTATGTACGCATGGAAAATAATTTCTACCATTATTAGTTTTAACTTAAGATCCCTAATCATTCCAAATTTCATACATTTTTCCACCATAGTGTCTCATTTGAAAGGAGTTAAAAATGATGATGTTCGTTATTTATGTTATATTGTCATTTTCGTATTATTACCGTTGCAGCTTTTATTCGAGTACAAAAAACGTTCTTCTTTTACAAAATATAAGATTTCATTAACTGCGAACTATTAAGTAGTAAATTAGACAATATCCGGGCATAACGATTGATCTAACACACAATATTATGGCTACACATTAACATGAAATCTTCGATAAAAAATAGAAAATCTAAATATAGCCAATAACATGAAGCATTATTCGCCTACGTCAAGCGTCGTTGACATTTGAACTTCTGCTCCCACTAACTTCCTCCTCAACGTCCGAACTTATGACAATGACTTCGGATGGTAAAACATTGCGAATCAACTCATCATTATCGAGTTATCTTCATAAGAAACCATGTATTCGAAAATATCATCGACTTCATAGTTCAATAATTGAGATGATTGACTAGAAACATCATCCAAGTTGTGAAAAAGTAATTTAGTGGTGGTATTCGTTGATCATTTAACATATTTACAAACAATTCCTTACAAATGATATTTGGATAGTTCGACCTGCTACACAATAAAAATATCTTTTCACACATGAACTAGACAAACATAAAAACACATAGTTGTCCGAGTCAATAAAGTCCTATTGCGTACTATTTTTCCATTTCTTCCGGCCACTCTTAGTGTAGGGAGTTCGAAATCCATCTGCAACTCCATTAACAAAATTCTAATGTTAGAGGATGATTTAACATGTAATGAATTCGTACTATACATAGTGAAGCAACTCAAACACATTTTCATTTTATTATAATTACAAGTAATCTATTCAAACTGTCGAAAAATCCAGTAACCATCTGTCGAGAATGATTGATTTTCTCGACGAATGTTCCGTGTGTACTTTAAAGAAGCTCCTTAGGTGCAAACATGAATCATATTTCCTAATCCACAATGACCATAGAATGAACCACATTTCAACAATTGAATCAACCATAGAATGAACCACATTATCTAAGCTATGAATCAACAAATTGAACCACATTGCAATAAATTGAACATATCAAGACCAAAATACCCTTGTTAACAATTTCAAATTCCACAATAAAGACAATCTTTTTCATAAATTTAAAAATTATATTAAAAAATATAAGTTTGACACATAACCTATAATCCTATACTACTTCTTTGAAAAAGTACCAATGTCAATACATATATTAAATGTTAATTTATACCTAAAGTAAATAACCCATGACATGGAAACCCGACCGGTCTGGCGCATCACAAATCGGGTCTGATTGACTTAATTTACACAAACCCGATCGGCCTGACCCGACACGAATCGGGATAAGTGTTGGCTTTTCTCTAAAACGAGAAAAGTTACGAAGATCAAGCTAGACAACTTGGATCCGACATATAATTTTGGACTTTTTTTTAGTATCTAATATGCTTCATTAGTTCTGCATTTTAGTGTCGGTTTGTGGGATGACCTTGGCCTTTGCTCGTAGGACATGCTTGTTGTGGCAAAAGCTCAGCTAACTTGCAAAATAAGCTCGATGTGAGTTTGTGACAAGAGCTCCGTCATCGTCACTTGAGCTTTGAGGAATGAGTTTGTGGTGACAAGAGCTGAACCACTGCTTGAGTGATGAGATAGATATAAGTCTACGACAAGATCAGTCATGTCTTCAAACACGAACTGTGAATCTAAACATGTGTTCGAGATATAGTTGTCCATATACTGATAAGAAATGTATGGATTCTCGAAAAGAAAGGAGTTGTGGCAGCCCCCTCCTGACCGTACAAATTCCATGAGTAAATTGAAAGTTGAATCTACATTGGATCTTAAATGAATCGCACTATCTATTCTCCTGATGTGAGGTTTGGTTTCGAACCTCGATTCGAACTAGAGGGGTATGCCATACTAATGTGGCATGGATGATCCACATATCAAGGTAGGCCCCGATGAGCACATTGAGATATCCATGTGACTGAGAGCCCTCACAATCCGACACAACGATGCAATTATTAGGGGCATGCTCTAACACTAAGCTAATAGCCCACTGTACGAGCCTCCCACTGAAGGCCAACGATGTCAAAAGCGAGAGAAACCACATCCCTCTTTTTCCTTTTTCAACCATCTAATTGATACAAACGAGTAAATTCTCCTTGTGCTTTAGGACCCTTTAGTAACAATAAAGAATGCACTAAACTATTAGGAGTAGAAATTGTAGCCGTTAAAAAATTTCAGCTTTCTAAATAGGAACTAACCAATCTATGGTATACCATGAAATTGCAAATGTTGTACCTTTAAACGAACCTCCCTACAGTGAAACATGCACAAGAGTAATAGATCGGATCAACCTACGATAATGAAACGAACCCTCCGTAACCAGTCATCCATAATATCAAATAAATCATTTTCTACTTTTACCATTATTGATCTGCAATTGGAGAGATTATTCATGTAAGTGGGGTTTTGCAGTGAATGCTTATAGCATCCTATAATTAATTCCATACATAAATAAATAATGACAAGAGATTGCATTTGTACCAATCTCAGGGTCGGCCCTAATATTTTGGAGATCTTATGCAAACTTCAAATATGTGCCCCTTTGAATATTAAGCCCTTTTTTATAGAGATTAAAATTAAAATTTCAGTAAATTTTTATAAAATTTGATGGAATGTGTAGTTAAAAAGTTGTGGGTCCTATAAATGTGTTGTTAAAATTAATTATTGCATTTGACTTAGAAAATAATGAAATACAATTAAAAAACAATTAAGCATAATCAAGAAAAATGGAAAACAAAATTCAAGATTTAAACTCCAGTACAAACATGAAAAATGAAAATATGAATAATAAGTGGATCAAAAAAAAATTCCAAACCAGATTACATAATACATAGAGAAGCATCAATTTAATTTGTTGATCTATGGTTGATTATAACAAAATAAGTTGAATTCAGGTGAGTAAGTTTTTCAACGCGTACAATGAAAAATTGATCAATGGTCGTCAAAAGATCAAAAATGATCATCACAAATCAGACTTATGAAAGAGGTCAAGATCAAAGTCACATTCAAGAATTTAAGAGCCAAGTTTTGGAGAAAGATAAAAAAATTTATTTCTTAGCTAAAGTGTAAAGGTAATAACAGTATGATATATGGCAATGAATGTTTAAGTTCAAAGTTTTTCTATGTATTAAAAATCATTCTAATTCAATATTTTGATCAAATATAAATATGACTTTTAAAATGATATTTGAACTTGAAATATATATTATATCCTGAAGAATGTTAAAAATACTTTTCAAAAGTCCATGCCCTTCAAAACCTTTGAATCAGATCAAATGGGGTTGATCGAAAGTTTCCAGCGGTCCAAAATTTGACCATTCTGAAAACCTTGATTGATTCGATTAAACTTGTAAAATCATCATATTCATCAAAGTTTTCTCATCTCTTTCTTGGTATTTAATTTATTACAATCATTCATTAAAAATATATATATTGAGAAGATTTTTGAACTTATATTGCATTTATTTCTTCTTCATCTTCTCATTGAAAAACTTTGATTGATTGAATCAAATTTCTAATTATTATACAAATCAAAGTTTTTCATATAACACTTGAGTTATTATTATTATTATTTATTGAAGTATTAGTCTCTCTTAGTACTTAACTTGTTTTTATTATTTGTCAAGAGAGGAATTACATTGTAAAATCACTTTTATAAAGTGTGAGTCGTGTTAAAGTCTCGTAAATATCAACATTATATAAGGATTGGTGCTCCTTGTTGTAAGTCACCGTGTGAGTCATATTAAGGTTCTGTTAAAGCTCAATATTGGGTTGCACCGAAAGCGTTGTAAAGGTTGGATTACACCATAAATCATTCATCATAGTGAATAAGCACTGCTCGTGCCGGAGAGCTTGGTAACGAAGAACGTAGATCATTATTTTGAATCAAACATTCACGATTACATCATTTGCATCATCTTTTCCTTTTACTTATTGTTTTCATACATGCGCCTATTATTTGAAATGATCTATTTAGTCTTTACTTGCTTGAATTTAGATTTTTTCTTCGAAAAAGTTTTTAAAGACAAATTCATCTCCTTGGTTATTCTTTGGCTATCATAATTAAAGCATTAATCAATATAACTACACTGAAAAACTAGAAAAATGAAACAAATAAAATGAAATGCGAGAATCTAGAGAGAAATGAACATCAGTGTCTTTAGCCATTCCATAAATAATTGTTTGACCCACCATAAGAGCATTAGAAAAAATAATGGCCGTAAATCTTGAAGAGAAAAAAGTGACATTTTGTTTCTTGTTAAGAAAAAAGATAAATGGTCAAATTAATTATATGTAGAGAAAGTAATGATTGTCATATATTTATGTGATACATAAATGTATGTAATAAGTTTTATGTAGTGGTGGCAATGGGTTGAGTCGGCTCGGCCCATATACGCACGAGCTCGGCACGTGAGCTTTTGCTCGGCTCATGCTCGTGGGCTTTAGCTCGGCTCATGTTCGCCACGAGCTGAACATCAGTGCCTTTTAGCCATTCATTGCATAATTGTTTGACCCACTATAAGAGCTCATGGGCCGAGCCGAGCTTGGCTCGTAAGCTCGATCTTTTAATTTTTTTTAAGCTATACCTTGTAAACTTTTAAAAAAAGATATACATTTTTTAAACCTTTTTTTAGATAATTTTATAAACCATCATCCTTTATCCGAGATTGGGACCGGTTACTTCAATTTCGAGTAGGCGGAGTTAAAAATTGTACACGAACAACTTGTTACGTTACGTGTACAATTTTTTCAAGAAAATATAAAGGTATTATAAAAAAATTGATGAATATGATTAAATTAAATATTACTTACTTGACAAGATGCAATTTCGGCATATTTATCTTGCAGTCGAAAATGACCATCTTGTCAGTCCTTCACGCTATTAATACTTCCAAAATATCTCCTTTCAGCCAGCTCCTAACCTCGGACAGAACCCTCTTACAAATAAACTCATGACAAAATATTTGTCAAATCATAAAAACTTGTCAAATTTTTCTTAATTTTAAAAGCTAAAATCCAATCAAAATCATTCAAAATAGTATCACCATCGTTTCTAATATGTCTATTGTTATAAAATCTAGTTATTAAATGTTCAAAGCCTTTGCATAATTTTAATAATATGTAAGTGGAGTTCTGTCGATACCCTACGTCACTAATAATATTTTTGTATGCGTCACCCTAGATTCGGCACAAAATCCCTCAAATTTTTGTTTTCTATTATGTGAAATCGTGATATGCACTAGTGCATCCCTAGTTCTTTGAATCTGTCGATACCCTACGTCACTAATAAATATTTTTGTATGCGTCACCCTAGATTCGGCACAAAATCCCTCAAATTTTTGTTTTCTATTATGTGAAATCGTGATATGCACTAGTGCATCCCTAGTTCTTTGAATTTCATTCTTAATATGTTTTGAACTGTCTCGCACTATTAAATTAAAAATATGGCACACACATCAAATATGAAACAAATAACCATTGAATCGAGCTGCAGTACTCTGCACAATTTATCGATAACTGTCTTATTAACAGTAGCGTTGTCGAATGTAAATGAATGAATTTTACTCTCGCAACGATATTCTCTAATAATGTTCATAATAGTATTAAATATGTTGTTAGCGTTGTAAGAGAACTTAATAATTTTAAAAGTATTAATTTTTTTATGCATACATCAAAGCGGGTCTATGTAGTGTGCAATTGTAGCTATATAACCTCTTTTATTAATCACTTCCCATATATCTGAAGTTAAAGATATAACACACGCATATCTTTCTAAATCGGCAATCAATAGTTTCTTTGAATGAATGAAATATTCTATTGTATCATAACGAAGAGTATTTCGATTTACCCCAACGTACCTCGGTTGAAGATATTCTTTCACGTAGGAGACGAAATGTTGGTTGTCCGCTATTGCTAGAGGCAACTCAGCAGCGACAACGAACTTCACAATTCCTGTTCGAGCGTTCTCCTCCAAATACATCTACGTAGAAAGTGGCGTAGTAGTAGAACGGGTGTCTGGACTACCAAATTGTAGTTGTGTTAGATCAACAGGAAGAAGCTCATGTTTGGCCGCACATGCTTTGTAGTGACGGTTAAGGTGGGAGGTTTCAATGCCTTTTTGTCATGCTAATCGTTGTTGACAGTATTTACATACTGCTTTAGATTCTGGAACACCATCGACCATACGACCAGTTTGAATCAATTTAAAATGATCCCAACATTTTGTTTGCTCTTTTCCCTTTCTCTTTCCTCTTGCATTGGGAATATCTAATTCATTTTGAAAAACATCAACACCATGAGCATCGAAATTCGGAATATTTTCGGGAATAGGTACTTGATTTAGACCGATAAATTCATTTTGAAATTGACTTTGCGGCGTGATAGATGATTCACCTCCGATACCGTACAAGCCTTCAACAAATGAGCGTTGATCCATTTGTGAATTGATATAAAATGTATAGTAAGTAACAAATCAAGAATTGAAAGAAAATTGATGTGTAAGATTGTAATTGAAAACTTGTAGTGGGATAATTGATATTAAATAATTGAAATTGAATGTTGAAGTAGAATTGAGAAATAAATGTAGACTATGTAGTAGTCTAGAAAATAGATTGTAAAATCAAGATTACAATTCAATAATGTAAAATATGTAAGAGAATCAAGATTCAAGAGATTAGAGAGTAGAGAATGAGAGTTGGGTGAAAAAAATTGATGAAAGAAAGGATATTTATAGGGCAAAAAATGAATTGGAAAAAAAATTAAAATTAATTCAGTGATCGTTTCGATCACTGAATTTTTAGGCGAGCCCACGAGCTGTAGCTCGGCCCATGGCTCGCCTATTAGCGAGCCCACAAATCGCTCGTAAAAAAAGAGCCAAGCAAGCTCGGCTACCAAGTCAGCCTGCTCTGCTCGGATTCGGCCTCGTTAAAAAGCTCACGAACCACTTTTTTACGAGCCGAGCCTACGAGCCGCTCGACTTGATTGCCACCTCTAGTTTTATGTCATTTATATTTAAAAAAAAATTTATAGAAATGTTTGTATTTTCAAATATTTTTATTTTTATGTGATTGCATATGATAATTCTAATTTAAAGAATTTCGTAATTATAATTTTTGTTTTTCTTTAACCAATCAATTAACCTTATATAGCTGGAGCCCCTCATCAAAGTGGGGCCTTAGGCGATCGCTTATGCTGCCTATAGTCAGGGTCAACCTTGATTAAATTGCAATTAGTTTCAGCAGCAGTTGTTCACGAGTGAGGGTCGAGATAGAACTAGAATTGTCCGTTAAGAGTCAGTAATATTTGGAGCTGGACTAGATATCATATTATGGGATGGACCACGTATTTTTGGGGCAAATTAGGCCCAATACGGTTTTGTTATTGAAAAGGGAACATTACATTTCTAAGGTGTTTACTTTACACCTTTTCAAAAGTACAAAAACAAGTTCCAAATTTCACAAATCAGGTTTTTTAATTTTTTATCTATGAATTAATGAATTATTAAATCAATATATTAATAAATATTTAATTCTAATATAATATAATTACCTCACCCCACCTCTCCCACCCCTACCGCTCCGGAAACTATTCCGACTACTGTTCCGGTCTCCGGCAACGATTCCGGTGACCGTTCCGCCGCCACTTATTCCGACTACTACTCCGATTCCGGCAAGTGTTCCAACTCCGGCGAACATTTTTAGGTCACAATTCAAATTTTTCACATGTCACACTTTGTTTATCAGTCACAACTTAAAAATTTAAAAGTCACAATTTTTTCATCGGTTACAAATTACAAAAATTTTAGGTCACAATACTTATTTCCGGTCACAAACATCCCATTAATTGAACATACATTATATTTAGGTCACAATTTATCAAATTATTGAACGCAAATTAATAATTTCTAGGTCACAAACTAACCAAATTCTTGGTCACTGTTTATTTAATTCATTGGTCACATATTGTTTACTGGTCACAAACTAACCAAATTCTTGGTCACAAACAACCTAATCATTTGTGACCACCCCCGAATCATTTGTTACCACCATTTCGCCACGACCAAAGCACATCACACCACAATCTTACTGCCGCCTCACGCACCTGACACCCAACCACCGCACCCACAAACACACACACAAACCGCACACCCAGTAGATCTGCAACCACCACAACCACGGCGCCGTTCACAGATCCGCAATACCCGATCCAACACCCACACCACGGCGCCGTTCACACTTCGCATCGAAGCAGCCCCCACCGTCCCAACCAAATCACGGCGATGCAAAAAATTGACCATGAAAGCAAAACTCACCCAACCACATCCACGCCCTGCACCACTTCGACACTGCCTCCACCATCAGCACCACCACCGTCGACGCTCAATACCAACATAATCTCATACAAACCAACACCACAACCTCCCAGCACCAGTCACCACCTCCAAAACTACCACGGCGTCGAACCGATTACGACCATTCTGTCGTACCTCCACCGCCGCAGCACCCACGCAATCACAGCCACCAGAACTGCCTCCGCGCGCACTCACATGCACCCAACAGTACCCATAGCAACACAAACATCGCACCTCTCAAAAATCAAAACAAAAAAGGACAGGGATGAAGCATCGTCGAAGAGGGAATCAGACAATTGATTTTGGGGCTTTTCAGTCCACTGGTCTGCCAGTGTAGAGGTGGACGATGGCGACAAAGGTTTGAGAGTGGAGAGACGAGAGGTGGAGGTTGAGGCGGCGGGTGGCGGTTGATGCTGAATCGTGGAGAGGCGGAGAGAGTGGAGATGAAATTGTTATTTTAGGGTTTACCTGGTTTAACTGTGTATAGACGGACGATGGGGTGAAGGTCTGAGAGCGGGAGAGATGAGTGGTGAAGGTTGAAGCGGCGGGTGGCGGCGTTGGATACGGGAGAAGAGATGAGAGTGTAGAGGAGATGAGTATTTTAGGGTTTGGTTGGGTTAGATAGGGTAGGAAAGTGTATATAAATTAATTTATATTGTATGTATAAATATAAAATTAAAATTTTAAAAAATATTTTTAAATTATTAATTAAAACCTGATTTTTGCAATGTAAAACTTGATTCATGATTTATGAAAATGGTATTTTAAAACCAGGTTTAGGTGTAATTTCCTCTATTGAAAATCATTGATAAGGGTCAAAATTTACCCTAATAACTAGCAGATCTATTGAAAAATACTCTATAACTATACAGCCCAAAATTGCATCCCAGAGACAAAACTCCACAAAATCCCACAAATCAGCAGCCCAAATACAAAACCCACATAATTCCACGGGCAAGTGTTGTGATCCCCAAAGTAAACCATAAAATATCCTTATTTTGTAGTGACGTTATTTTTATTCGTCACGTCCTTCTTCATACATACATGATCTAGCCTAGCTTCCATGTGGGACTATATTGTGCTACATGGAATCGCATAGTAATAATATTCTATTATTCACTTGATATACGACATGTCGACTTTGAAATTTAATCTATTTTACCTACCAACACTTGAATCTTAATATAAAGATAGTTTATTTAGAGTACCATTACAGCACTTTCTTTGTTACTGAAAGATTTGGAGGCTTTTTCACTCACGTGGTGTCTTTGGGCGCCAAATTTTAGGCTTATCGATTTCAAAAATGTCTATAGAAGTGTTACTTATCAATTTATTCTTTTGCATTAGGAGCCATTTCTTTTGGTTACTTTTGTCGCTACAAGAGAGCTTTTAGACATTTCTAATGTTCCCTTGCCCATTCTAGAGTGCGGATATTTTTATATCGTATGATTTACAAGCATTGATCTGCCGATTCAATCAATGACCCACCAATTAACCAGAATCTTGATGATTCGGTACCTTAGTCGGACCCAGTATGATAAATAAGCATTTTTAGTTTTGCACTTTGGTCTTTGAGCATGACGTGTGATATTACTAAAGGAGTTATTATTTTAGATATTCAAGCAAATCTAATAACTTAAAAAATAACTTAAAATTGTTGTACTGCATTTTGATTAATTAGCACATAACATCCCCACCTTTCATTTTTTTAGTATTTTCACCCTTATTTTCACATTTTATTACGCAAAAGGTCATTTTCATCTATTTTCTCAATTAAAAATTGTGAAATGACAAATATACACTTCTATTTAAATAAAACAAGAAGAAAAAGAAAAAACTAATTGCAATCACACTCCCAAATTTTTTTAAAAAGTGCAAATGAAACTTTAAAAAATTATTAAAATGGTAATTAGTACATAATATTACTATCTTTCACCGTTTTTACGAAAAACGTCTGTGCGTTTCATTTTTTGGGCATTTTCACCGTTAATTACATATTTGATTGTGCAAACTATCATTTACATCCATTTTCATCCAATTTATCAATAAAGAACTGTGAAATAATAAATATACTCTCTCATTTAAATAAAAAAATATTTTTTTAATTTCTAATTCTTTAATAATTTATTTGGGACTCGTTTGCACTTTTTTTAAAAAAATATGACCATGTTTGCAATTATTTTTTTAATTTTTTTCATTTAAATAGGAGATTATATTCGTCATTTCACAGTTTTTTATTGAGAAAATTGATAGAAATGATGATTTGTGCAATTAAATGTGTAATTAAAGGTGAAAATGCCCAAAAAAAAGTAGAGATCTTTTTGCAATAATAGTGAAATGTATGGACATTATGTGCTAATTACCCTTTCAATAATTTATTTGGGGCTTATTTGCGCTTTTCAAAAAAATTGGAACTATGATTGCAATTAGTTTTTTTTTCCTTTCCCTTTTTTTTTATTTAGACCCCGTTCTGTAGGGATTAAAATCCAATTAAAATTGAAAATATAGTCGTTATTAGGTCTCACTCATCTAATAAAAGTCAACAATAACGGTTAGTTTTTCAATTTTAATTCCTACCGAACGGGCCCTAAAAGATAAGAGTATATTCATCATTTCACAATTTTTAATTGAGAAAATAGATGAAAATGACCTTTTACGCAATGAAACGTGAAAATAAAGATGAAAATATTTTTTAAAAAAATGAGAGGTAATGGCGTGTGTCACAGTAACCAACATAATTAGCCCAAAAGTATTCATATAAATAAATTGGGCTGAGATAGTGTATTTGAGCCACTTTATTTTAGAATAATATATTTTGTAATAGTAGATTGGTGGAAAATATGTTGTTGAAAAATAAAATAAAAAAGTTATTAACGTGATGTAAATTATCATTTTATTGAATAATGTGTGATTGAAAATAAGAAGATAAACGTAAAAAAGAAAAAATTTAATGCCAACCAAACATGGGCATAGTATCTCTCATAGTAAAGGAAAAATTATGGGCAAGAGAGGGCTGGAAATCTGCTAAGGATAAGCCAACATAAAAGCAAATTCAGTTGCACGCATCCGAATCAGCTCTGGCGTCATCCTATTTTTCTATTTTTCTCGCACTCAACATCGAAATTCGACAACGCGAATTCTTGATACAGATAAGCAAATTCGCATATTGTGTTCTCAATTACAAAATCAATTATCTGAAGTGAAAAAATGCAGGCAAGTGCAGATGTTAATCAACGGATTGCCAGAATAGCAGCTCATCTTAATCCGCCCACTAATAATCTACAGGTGCTTTCGAATATCCCAATTGTTTTCTATTTTTTTTCTGTTTAATTCATTTCCCATTTGGTTCCTGACTGAGATAATCGCTCCAGACGCTCCTCACCGGTGAAAGTTGACTTCAATTTAATATGATCATGAGCAATTTTTAAAATCCTGAAGCTTTTTCGTTCTTATTGTAGTTTCGTTTAGGGTTCAAAACACTAGGGATCATAAATTCTAGCAAAAATTCTTATTTTATATTGAACTCTGTTTTCTTTGGAATAATTTGTTACAGCTGGCTCTGAGTGACTATAATTTGATCATTTTGTCCGGTTTGACTAACGGGCACGTAACTGTTTTCTACATGTGGATGAATTCACCAAATTGTGATGAAGCATACGTTAAATGATCAACTTGAAATAAAATGAAATTTGATGATCAATGAGACATTTTTGCTAAAAATTTAGCTATCACTCGTTTTCATATTCAACGTGCTATTTAAAAAGTGATCATACTCATTCTAATTACAAAGTGTCTTGAACAACCCTTGTCGCTTTTTAATTATTTGGTTGCTTGAATTTGGAAGAAGCTTGTGCTTTTCTTGGATCATTTTATTATTGATTAAACTAAACTGTTTTTACTTGTGGGTATATGAAATGTGGACTCAAAGATGGAAGGGAGTTCGAATTTGAGATGGGAGAACTGCAGGGCAAAAGGGGGATCTCCAGGACTCAATGTGGCAATATTGGGTGCAGCAGGTGGCATAGGCCAGCCTTTAGCAATGCTTATGAAGATGAATCCACTGATTTCGGTACTTCATCTTTATGATGTAGTAAACACTCCAGGAGTGACTGCAGATATCAGCCACATGGACACTGGTGCTGTGGTAATTCATTTTTTATCATTTTTAATTTCCATTATTTAACTGATATTCTATTATTTGTTAGTTTATTGTATCAAAGTTTTCCATTAACATTAAATTTTCAAATGATTCTAGAGAAAGATAAGTTGTGCTTACATTAAAGGGCGGTTCATTTATCTCCAGTATCTCTCTCTCTCTCTCTCTCTCTCTCTCTCTCTCTCTCTCTCTCTCTCTCTCTCTCTCTCTCTCTCTCTCTCTATGTTTTTTTTATTTATTTTTTTTTTTTGGAAAGAGATTGATTTGGTGGTTTATATATGGAAGACAGAAAGAAGAAATCCTCTTGTTTTCTTTTCTATGAAATAGAAAGAAATTAACTTTCTTGGACTTTGTTGAATAACGTCTGAAAGCAATGTATTTGAATCTACAAATTTAAAAAATTTCCCTTGTGTTAGAACGTCTTCCCCAAGTGTGTTCTGTAGCTCCAACAACAACTTGGACCTGGACTTGTGCTAATGATGTGGAAGAGAATTAATGTGTCTTTGTAAAAGAGTCATAGAAGCAAAGGATCTAGTCTGTTAGTCCTTCCGAATATTTTGGAATGTCCTCAGTTTATTGCCTGATCATAATCTCTGAAGTGCTTATTGTAGGAAGAAAGAAAAGAGAGGAGATCATTTCTGACTTCATTGGCTTGTCAATGTTTACAGGGCTTAAATACATATGCTGTATATAAAAGAAAAAAGTAGACAGTCTAATCTACAGCTTACAATCCCCAGAAATGTGTATAATCTATATGACTATATCTATACAATCCCCATGAGTACTCCATATTCTACTCCATATCTAGAGCGTTTGAGCCTCATTTTTTTGGAAATAATGCATTTTGAAATAGTATTTTGATAGAGAATGTGTAGTTAAAAAGTAAGAGAAAGTTTTGGATTTGTGCGTAATATTATTTTATTGAAGAATATGTGATTGAAAATAAGAGAGAGAGAAATGTATTTTGAAAATAATGTAGACCAAACAAGGGCATAATGCACAATCATTGACCAACCAGATTCCATAACAGCAATACAGCTAATTCAGCTATTTTCTGAAATCCCCTCAAGCTGTTTCAAAACTATCTGTTATTTTCAACTCGCTAACACCAAAATGGAAAGTAGGTCTTGGTAGTCCTTTGGTAAGAATATTTGCTTATTGTTTGTTGCTAGAAACAAATGGAATACAAATCTGCTTTCTTTCAATCTTCTCTTGGATAAAATGCCTATCAACTTCAACACGCTTGATCCTATCACATTGAATGGGATTGTGAGCAATGTTGAATATAACTTCATTGTATCCTCTTGAACAACTCGCAGATCCTTTGACAATATTTTTTTAACCACAATTATTCACATTCTTTGAGCCATTGATCTGAATTCAGCACTTGATCTCGACACCACATCTTACTCGGTGTGGTTTCCTGTTTCAGGTGTATTCTTGTTGTCGTGCTTTAATTATCTATGTTTTGGACGTCCATTTCCCCTTGTTGTTCTTAGGCTTTAGCTCTTATTGAAACGCTCACTCTCAATTGTCTAGTATGAACATACGTCTTCTTTGGACTCTGTTTCAATTCTAATGTTTCAGTCTCTATGTTGACTATTAATGTAGAGGTGAAACTCTCGTGCCTTGTATTCTTCCACAACTCTAGGCAAACTTATCTTTAAGAACACTTGTTAGTTTCTTGAAATCATCAAAACCTGGGGGATTTAAGAAATTAAGTCTAATCCTAAATCTAACAAATTTATTGTAACCTTCACGAGATCTCAAAACTTAAGCTCCATAGTTCCAATGACAAAGGGATTTTTGGAATAAGTATCAATGCTGTAACTAGTGTGTTGAAGTGAAGGTAAATCCCGGAATATCACCAAAAAGTAAGAGTTGAGGAAGAACACATGGGGTGTTAAACTTGGATGGAGTAGATCATAGTTAGGCGGAAATCAATTGAATTATTTGGTTCCAAATAGTAAATTCACTTGCAAGAACGTAAAACTACTCAGCAGGAATGTATTGCCCTTCTTCTTCCTCAAGTTTCATCTATTAGAAGTAAAAAATTAATCCATATTGATACTTAACTGTGAAATTGATAAATAGGTCTTAAAATTGGCTCATAAAATCTAACTATATTTTTGGATGTCCAGGTTCGTGGTTTTCTGGGGCAACAACAATTGGAGGATGCTCTTACCGGCATGGACCTCGTAATCATTCCTGCTGGTGTGCCCAGGAAACCTGGGATGACAAGAGATGATCTTTTCAACATCAATGCAGGAATAGTTAGGACCCTATGTGAAGGAATTTCAAAATGCTGTCCAAAGGCCATTGTTAACCTTATTAGTAATCCCGTGAACTCGACAGTGCCAATTGCGGCAGAGGTTTTCAAAAAGGCTGGCACCTATGATCCAAGACGACTTTTGGGAGTCACGATGCTTGATGTTGTCAGAGCTAACACCTTTGTGGTAAGATTTGTGTCTTAACAATTCTTTCATTTGTTTGTATATTTTGAGGGTTATTTTTGTAGTGACTTACAAGTTTTGCCTTTTATTTATATTTTCTCTCACACATAAAAAGAAGTACATTCAAGATAAATATGTGTTGATGAATACACACAATCAAATGTTTTGGTGGTACACCTTCCATTTATTATTTGGCTGCTAAAACTCTCTTCTAGTATATTTCATGATCAAGTGCCTTATTGTTTCTTCACACTTCCATCATAACAATTGAATATAAAATCTTGTTTGACATTGATTCTATTCCATAATGGTCTGTAGGCTGAAATTTTGGGGCTTGATCCTAGGGACGTTGATGTTCCAGTTGTAGGAGGCCATGCTGGTGTTACTATTTTACCTCTGCTCTCCCAGGTTGAGAACATGTTTGCACAATAAATATACTTGTCATTTCATGTCATTGAAATTCACAGTAACTTTCTGAAAGAACTATCTCGATGGATGCAGGTTAAACCTCCATGTTCGTTCACTCAAGAAGAAACCGAGTACCTAACATCTCGTATTCAGAATGGTGGAACTGAAGTTGTTGAGGTAGGATATATTCTTACGTGGAATAATTGTATTACAAGTTCATAGTTCTTATTTCTTTGAATATGCTGACTCAATATTCCTGAACTCTTGAGTTGCATGAGGATCACTAACGGTTAGCCTGTTTTACATATGGAAAAAGGGAATATTGAGTGGTCGCTGAATTCCAGGCTTCTATTCTACCTTTAAGCTATTATTTATTGCAATTACTTTGTCTATTGCAGGCAAAAGCTGGTGCTGGATCTGCAACTCTATCAATGGTGCACTTTGTTGTTTTAATTTTAATTTTTTCATTTTGTTTGTTCCTTTTACTGCCAAAGAATGTTCGATTCTCTTCTTCGAAAAGTTGGCTAGTTTTATGGGAAAATATGCATCAATATTACAGGCATATGCAGCTGTCAAATTTGCGGATGCATGCTTACGTGCTTTGAGAGGAGATGCTGGTGTCATTGAATGTGCTTTTGTTTCTTCTCAGGCGTGTTATTCAAGTTTCACCGGCCTATATTGTCTTACGGATCTTATTTAAAGTATCTATTATACACCAAATCTATTTACTTTCATTATCTAACGAGATTTCTCTTTCAGGTGACTGAACTTCCTTTCTTTGCTTCAAGAGTACGTATTGGTCGAAATGGTGTTGAAGAGATATACCCACTTGGTCCTCTAAATGAATATGAGAGGTCTGTCAAAATATTGCTAAAATCGTTTGATGTTGATTGCGAGTTGTTGTGTTTAAACCTAAGAAGAATATAAGAATGTCTCCATGATTTTGTTTCGACAGAGTTGGCTTGGAAAAGGCAAAGAAAGAGTTGGCTGGAAGCATTGAGAAGGGGATTTCCTTTGTAGGAAAATAAAATGGCTACTGGCAGATTTCTCTGTCTTCATAGTTTTCCTTCTCGAGAAATCACGCCATCTGGAATAAAGCGGCAGTGGTGGTTGTACCAAAAAAGATACCCTGTAAACTGAGAAGATGGCCAATAAATGATGATTCTATGGTTGAGGGCTGATATTACGTGTCGAGATTTGATGTATTTGAATAATTCTTTTAGCTGAGAATCACTCTCGTCATCGGAGTATCTGCTCCTTTTTAACTTATAAGGCTGCAAATTAACATTTCGTCAAGATCTTTCAATAGCACCATGTATTTTCTTGGTCGATTTCAAGTTGCGAACATTAAATTCACATTCTTCAACTATGTATCCGACTATATAGGATAAAAACAATGAAAGATTGGGCACAAATTTGCCAGAAATCACTGTGCTATAGTGTGAAGATTAAAATCGAACCTGAATTCACATAAAACCGTAGAGTGAATTATAGTAAATTGTTTATGTTTTTGCCCCCAGAAAGTTCAATATTACAATGACATAAATTTTATAACTTTCAAATTTGGGACGTACGGAGCCTAATTTCTTCCTTGTCATTTAAAACTTTCATATTCCCTAATAACTCGGTCAAGAATTCCTTCCAGCCCACAAGAACACCAAGACCCGAATCCACCACTATAATTACAAAACACACAAGCCAAGAAGGGAGATGGAATTTTCAATAAATTGGGCAACAAATATATTAAACCGAAGAAGCAATATCCTGAAATCTGAATGATGTTAAATTAGAGTAACAGAAGGGGGTACTTCAAAGCAATTAATTCACATCAGGATTACCTTAAAAAATTAATTCACAATGCAATTGCCCAGACATATATAAACAGACAAACTATTACAACAAAAAGGTTCCCATTCTGGTCTCCAAAGAGCCATGTCGTTGCCAAAATCTGATGCGGTTATGTAAAAAGATTACAGCCACGAAAAAATATCAGTCCTCTTGCGTCCAAATCTTCACGGTCTTATCATTTCCAAGAGCACCAGATGCAATCATATTCTCGGTTGGGTGACATGATACTGATATAACAGTGTCCGTATGACCTTCGAGCTTTTGAACTATTTTTCGTGACTGAAGCTCCCATAAGTAGACATTGTTATCCTCAGAACCACTTACTATATACTTCTCATTTGTTATAGAAAATGCTGAAGAAATGCAGTACCTAGAATTGACATGGCCTGTGTAGGTTTTCAAAAATTTGCCAGTGGAGTAGTTCCAGAGACGCTGTAAACAAGCATTCAACAATTGAGACAGGGAACATTAGCTAGTAAGGTTGCTAAGAAACAGAAAAAAAATTACCAATATTTTCCTAGCATGAAGATACAATCTTAGAGCTGTCACCCCACATGTGTCGGCTATGCAACAAGTATACAGAAGAAAGACACAGGAGATAGCGATGAATTTAGATAAATCCATAATAGAAGCAATGTTTTAATTATATATAAAGGGCCGTAAGGTTTTGAAGCCCTCTCTCTAGCAGATGACGGTTTTAATTTTGCTGCTTTTCTATATCTTATCCAGTCTCGTCCTAAACGATCATTATAAAAGTGAAGAGACCAGACACAATACAGAGGAGGCATGCATCCATTTGCTTCATGCTTCTACGTCATGGAAAAATGGTGTTTGGACTTGATTTAAAATTCAAACCATGAATCTCTGTGATGACTAGACAGATACATCAATTATTCACTTTTTATCGTTACTATATTTTTTATATATTCAAAAACATAATTCACGAAATCGAAAAATTAATTACCTTTATGGTTTCCTCAAAACAGTGTCTATAATTCTATTAGCTATAACTAGAATCAAATATGTTAATCACATCTAACTACCTACATGTCCCATATATTTTTCATCACTAAAACGAAATAAATATATATTTCACATAATCAATTAGCCGTATCAAGAGATCATCACAAATACAGTCAACAATTCTGAATAAATAGAGAGTTAGTATTCCAAATAATGCTACGCATATATGATTTAAATACCAAAAATGTTCTAGTTAAGTGGTCACTGCATGTCCAGAGTTCTTACCAGTTCAACTGATTACACCCCAACTAATGACCTCATCAATGACAGCGATATTCAATTATATTTTAAAAAAATTACAAATACTATTGGAAAACAGAAAAGTTAAAAATGAATAGCCAGCCAAGCCATTTCTGAAGCAAGCCAAATAATTTGCACAGGCTAAGCATTGCAGCAAAATTTCATTAAGTCTAGGGTGGAGATGCTTTCATTTAGTCGTTGTTTGAGTCTCATTTTTTGAAAATAGATTTTGTAAAAACTGATTTTTGAAGTAGGGAAAAGTTTTGGAACACGTACAAAATTATTTTATTAAGGAGAATGTACAGTTGAAAATGATTTTTAAAGAATGAAGCTCAAACATGGGCTTAGTAAATATTTTGATGTCTAGATTTGAGATTAACAAGTGTAAGGACACATTTTTTAGGATTCTTGTATTTCTGAAATTTAAGAATATTTTCGTCATTTTAGTTGAACAGTAAATGGGTCTTAATTATGGCCATGCACTGACAAATGATGTTATCTAACATCATTTCTGTTTTATTTGGGTTCCAAGCTAAAATAGTTTTGAAGACAGGAATATTTCTAGGTCCCGAGATAAAATACAGGTTTATGGAACTAAATAAATACATGTTTCCAGTTAAAATCTAAAAATAATTGACAAACAAAAATTTAACGGAAGGAAGCTTCTTGCAATTCCAAGACTGAAACCAATAGCCACTCAAGAACACAAGATCCCAAGATGCCAATGCTACTAAACATTAAAAATGAAACATATTCTTAATCAAATAGCAATCCCATTATCAAGAAATATTTAGTTCTTTCGAAATAACATTCGCCCAATTAACCTCAAACTAGAGTTTTCATAGCCATTTACTTTAAAATTTCCGAAGAGGCTTCTTAAAGCAACCAATAATATGATAAGAATTCTACTGAAGTCTTAGACGAAAATTAATCTTTCAAACAAGGAAACATAAAGAGAGCAACTTACCAAAGTATTGTCCAAAGTCCCAACGAGAATAAACTTTCCATTAGGAGAAAACTTCACGAAACTAACAGGTGGATGCTCATCATCAATCAAAGTCTTCATGCAATGTCCAGTAGAAGCATCCCAAATCCTACAAAGCCCATCATAGCTACTCGAAACAATCAGCGTCCCATCCCGATTAAAATTAACCGCAGTCACCGGGTCGGAGTGGGCAGGAAGCACCTTTATACACTTCCCAGACTTAATATCCCAAATGCGAACCGTCTCATCATACGAACCCGAAGCAAGCATATTCGACTGAGGATTAAAATTCACACAGAACACATAATTAGTATGTCCAGTGAGAGTCTTGATGTGAGATCCAGACGATACATCCCACAGGCGAATAGTCCGGTCATCAGCACCAGTGACGAGATAGCGGGTATCGGAGGAGAAAGCGAGGTCGGAAACTCCATTTTCGTGGCCTTCGAATACGTGGTGGACGCCGGCGGAGGAACCGGAGAGGGAGTAGGTACGGGCGGTCTTGTCGGCGGAGGAAGAGGCGAGGAGGCGTCCATCGTCGGAGAATTTGACGCTGGAGATAGCGCGTTTGTGGGCTGGGAGAGTTTGGTTAAGCTTGTAGGGTTTGAAGGATTCAGTTGGGTCTACTGTTGATGCCATTCTTCCCTGCAATTCAATTCCGGTGGTACAGGGTTTCGACTTTCTAAAGGGGTTTCAGGATTCTGTGCCGAAATCATGTTTCGCCCCCAAAATTTTTTTATTTTTATTTTTTTTCAAAATCATTTTCAAGGACACGTTATTCTAATAAAATAATTTGTACATGCAATACATTTTCAAAAAAGATCACTTTTCACCTAATCAATTTTAAAAAATCACCACCAAACAGGACCTAAATAATATTTTATACTCGTGTATATTACTTAGCTAGAACATATAACGTGACACATCAATTAATTTGGTAAATGAACTGTTAGCCTTTGAAGGGTCCAATTCGCGAACCAAGTTAAATAGCAGCAAAGCAAATGAAGCGAAGGCTCGCATAAAAACGATGAATTATCCTCCGTATTCAAGCTGTCACTAAGGGCACACGAGCAAAGTGGGTAAAGTGTGATTCTATAAGAAAAAATATGCAATTCAAATATCTCTCTCAAAAAGTTATTTTCCCTCTTATTCTAGTTAAAACATCTAGAGTTGTGAATTTAGGAGGTGAAACTCATAGTTAGTTGAGAAGATTTGTTGATTATATTTATATTTGATCTTCGATTGTAATTGTTTAATCAGCATAAACTAATAATGAGTCTCACCAATTAAATGATAATAGAATTAAAATTTGTTGAAACTATGAAATAATAAAAAGGAGTAATGAATAATGAATATGTGACTAAAATTAAAATTTAACTTTGTCCTAAGTAGAGATCGTTTCCTCAACAAATTTATCTCTCTACGTTAATGAAAGATTGAAGCTTTGGATCATGCAAGGTTACTTCTGAAAACATGTTAAAAAATACAATCATGCTATATGAACAAGTTTGACATAAAGCTCAACAAATTTATCTCTCTACGTTAATGAAAGATTGAAGCTTTGGATCATGCAAGGTTACTTCTAAAAACATGTTAAAAAATACAATCATGCTATATGAACAAGTTTGACATAAAGCTCAACAAATTTATCTCTCTACGTTAATGAAAGATTGAAGCTTTGGATCATGCAAGGTTACTTCTAAAAACATGTTAAAAAATATAATCATGCTATATGAACAAAGTTGACATAAAGCTTAACGTAATGCCACGCATCATTCTATTATTGAACAGTTTAAAGCACGACTAGTTTTTCAATCTAATCATCTATCGCCACATGCAATTATGTCAAACTTTCTGTCAAATCCTTCTGACCAAATAACTATATCCTAAAAAATAAAGGCTCGTGAATTTGAATTGTTTTTGGATCAATTTTTAATTTTTGTAATTGATTGGGTCACTTCAATTCGATTGTTGTAACCTTGGTATTTTGATTGCTCTCAATTTATTTTTTTTCATTAATTTGCTTTGTTTTTGAATAATAAAGAACTAGAATACCAATTTATTTATAACTAAAGAGACAGTGAGATGTTGGAAAAGACGGGGGGAGGTTAAGTCATAAGTGAAAAAATGAAGACGAAAGTTTGAGTACGTGTACAAAAATAAATTAGAAAAATTCTTGGTGTACATAAGGGTAACCCTCACATGCTCACATGATGTGTGGCCAGCAAAAATGTGTCACACTACATGTGAGGGTTATGAACACCCTTATGTATATATACTATGTACATCAAGCAAAGTCCAATAAATTATTTAAAAAGTCAGAGCAATAAATCTCACGGACGGTCATTCAATCTCCACCCCCCGCCCTTTTTTTTTTTTTTTTTTTCCTTTTTTCCCAGTGCTTTTACAAGTTCAGCAATATTCAACCTTACAAACAAAATATCCAGAACTTCAGGTAATGTTTGGCCTTCATTTCTCAAAACATTTTTTTTTTCAAATTTATTTTCAACCATAGATTTCATGAAACTCATAACTTTTATCAATTTTTCATTACACATTTCGCCCTTGTGTCACACCCATTAATTTCTCTTTTTCATTCTCATTCTCATTCTTATTCTTCATTTCAACCACACATTCTCCAAATAAAATAATATTACACACAAATCAAAAACTTTTCATCACTTTTCCACCACACATTCTCACATCAATCACTATTCCAAAATTTCTATTTCTCTCAAAATGGGTTTCAAACAGGGGCTTCATCAACTTTGATCGAAATTTACTAAAAAACTGATTTTAATCCAAACCAAATAGAGGCTTAATATGAAGGATGTTTGGTTGAAAATGGAGTTGGAGAAAATGAATTTTAAAGAAGAGAGCTCAAACAGCCAAAGAAGGAAGTTAAAATTATAGGTATAAAAAAATGGTAGAACAGAAGCCAGGGCAATAAGCAGCAAAGAGAGAACGGGAGAAATACGTCATTGGGATAAAAACTTCGTAACTTTTATTTGATGAGCAGGCTGAAAATCCCTTATATAAAAATACAGCAATGCCCTACTGAGTCTCCGAAAAAACCTACCTGCATTTTCGCGTAAAATTCTCTACAGTTCTTTTATTGATGAATAGGCCTGAATATGTCTATCAGAGCATTCTGCATCCCACGAAAAATCCTTCATCATTGCATCTGTCATCCTTCGGTTCCATTCTGATGGATTGTTTGTCTGCAGACACAGATATTTAGAACCACGTAAATAACAAAGCTAGTAGTCAAAAGCTCAGCAAGAGATTTCTCTCTCAATGATAGGAGAGGATGTATGTAAACTTTGTGGAAGAAATACATACAATTTCCTCAACAGCTTGGCCCAATGACATTTGCGCAAAGGTTTTGTTGATGAACTGTGAGAATTCAGTGCTCCCCATATCATGATCTCCAAAGTGCCTGTTAGGAATACAGTTGTATGCAGAGACGTGGATTTTATTCCCTCTCTACAAACTAAAGGAAAACTGCTAATTTGCTATATAACACATTAACTAACCCGAATCTGCTGTCAGCAGAACGTACTGCAATGGGAGCTGCTCCATATTTCAGGGCCTTGAGCTACATATTGAAAATAAAGGAACATGTAAAGTGGAGAATATTCAGCAAGACTACATGTCGACAATATCGGCCAGATGGTACGTTTAAGGTTATGTATCATGCAAAACCATTGACTAAACGTGAAAAATGTTTCTAGCAGACAACATAGCTGACTTCCACCCCCACCTCCATCCCCCGAAAGAGGACTATAATATAGCAGGCATATAAACACATGCGAAAGATGAATAGATAGATAGTAAATGTGCTCAGGCGATTATTGAAACCTTTGGAAAATGACCTCAACGACAGCTAAACAGGTGGTGCAAGAGCCACTGTAAGTGTTTAGTTGATAAGAGCATAAACTACGTGCATGAGATAAACCTTTGTGTACTTTATATGCTGCAAGACTGCAACCACTCAGCCCTTGTAGGACGAATTTATATGAGCTCATCATATGTCCATGCAATTATCCAATCGCATAGAGTGGCAACCACTAACACATACACCCAATGAGACAGGACAGCAAAGTTCAGGGGAGGAAGGAAAAAAAAGGTACAAACCATATCAAGTTCAGAGTTCAAATGCAGATATCTTGACATCTCTTCATCACATATTAGGAAGTTGTCTAAGGTCACCTAGTTTTAACATGAGATGATGACAGAAAGAGAGCGTGCTTGCATATTCAAAGGGAGAGATATTTCCTGAACATGAGTTACTGATGATAACCAAGAATGCTTTCACAAGGCTGTTGGTACAATACAGCTCCAGTGACATTTGACTAAATTGCACAAAACTTTCTACAGCAAACACCCACCTGTGGTCATTCATATGGGGATTGCGCTCCCATTTTCTGCTTACTGGCTGATCTTGGACTCACAACCACATATTAATAGGTAGACAATTCAAGAATTTTCCATAATATTTGTACTGCATTGCTATGTGTTCATCTAAAAATGTTTCTTCTTTTAGTGGATTGTAAAGAAAAAACCACCCTGACTGACCACCTATCCCAAGAAAAACAAATAAATGAAACAAGGGTCTCAAACTAGCTTGCATATATCTTTTCCCACCATATTTTTGGGGGATGGGTAGTGAGCGATTCTTTGGCCATACAAGAGTCTAACAGAAAGTTACATAATCTTGTTTGTAAGTTAAGGATTGTCTACAGCACTGTCAAAGTAATGGCTATAAATTTGCATTGGAAAGTAATTTCTTTCTGAGCATATGTTATTGCTGATAAAGAGTAGTGTCATTTTGTTCTGACTTCTGTGTATAGTAACTAAAAATTTGCAACATGTACCGGCACTTGAAGCAGAAGATTATCAAAAGACGGGCACAACATAATGTCTGACCCTGCAAATATTAAATGCGATAATTCATCATCGTAGTTGTCTATGAATCTCACATTTCCATCCTGCAGTGTGAAAGAATTGAACGGAGTATTAGTTTCAAACAATCCTGTGAGAAACACCTGAAGCAAGTTTAGTTTTTAAATCAGACAAAAAAATGTGCGCGCCAATCATTGGTCCAGTGTAAATAAGACCATAATATTTAGTGCTTGTTTGACACCCATTACTTTAATTTATGGTTTGCTACATGATCATTTTCAACCACATTCACACAATAAAATATTCGACACACATACCAAAAACTTTTCCCTACTATTTAACCACACATTCTCCTAAAAATCACTATTCAAAACTCTTTTTTCTACAATAATGGTTGTCAAACAGGCTCTTAAAGGCCTCTAAACTGTAACCATGCAAAACAGAAATTTTTCAGTGCTCAAAATGGAAGCTGTTGCTTCTCAATAATTTGTTCACCGGACCAGCATACCCGTGGAGTTTGAAAACAACTTGATGCAACATGATGCTTGACAACGAGACAGTGTTTAAATCACAAACAACAATGTCATTTATTTTAAGCCAACCACTTGGTTCGAGCAGCTGGAGACAGATCAACCTAGATTCAGGCACAAGGCATAACCCATTTAGATTTCTGATTTAGTGTTAGTAACTATTGGATCAAGGGTAAATTAACGTTTCCAGAGGATTTGGGACTGTAACAGCTAGGGGGAGATTTACCAAGGCTTTCTTTCTCTGTTTTCTTCTCATAATAAAGTAAACAGAAATTTATATACAATGATTACAATCACAGGAAGAATTTACATTTTGCTCCACATTTTTTGACCCAGGAATACATCAGAGTAAAGCAGTAACTTCTATATAGCAGGGATCAGGATGTACTTTAGAATGATGTAAATAGTACTGGCGTGAACCTATTTTATATATGCTTCTTGTTGAAGAAACCTACAAGTATAGGTTCTTCTAAGCTATGCAAACAAGATTTTTTCTCTATAAATCAGGAACTATTCTTGTCCATTTCAGGCAGAAACGTTTCTTGCTCCCATTGAACCGTGTTTATTTTACAGAGTTAAAGATGTCTTCTATTGAAGATAGTGAAGAATCTTCATTCAGAAAGGTCACAACCTTTATAGTCAACATGATGATTATTCTTATTATTCGTTTTATCTTTCTTTTGTTGCTCTCTCTGTAAGTGATCAAGTTTTCTGAAAAAATATTCGAAGTGACATTTTTACTTTGACCCCCAAAGGAAGATATCCTCAATGAGGGTTTCAGATTTATCTAAAGGAGGAAGTTGACACGTTTACTATCTTGCTTGGGGAGTAAGTTTGTGAGATTGAACCTCAAAGGAACTGAGGGGGGTCTGCTTAGGTGGTAATATTGCCGGTAGAGGGAAGTTGACTCTACCAATTAATAATATGGACAATAGTTTAGTGATTCCAAGTATGATGGCTCTTGGAGAATAATCATGTAATGACTTGGATCATCAACTCTGGTGGAAGTAAAGTTCAACAAAATCATTTTATGTAAAGACACACACGAGAGATGTATGGACAAAAACAGGATGCTTTGTTTTTTTTTTTTCAAATTACTTGTGCTATCCAAGAGTTGATCCAGGTGATCTGACAGAGACTGTTAAAAATCAAACCACAATTTCCCATGAGAAAAGAGTAAATAAAACAAGAAATGTGAAGACACTGCCAACAAACTACTTATAGTTTGTAGTGAACACATGTCCAGAAGGTTCATATCTCCAGGGGTAATAATTGTTGAATTGGTTTAACAAAGGTGAGCTTACTCAGTTTTCTGAAAGAGCCAGTTATGAGAAGAATATGTTAAGAACTTGAGAGCTTTAAGCGGAATACATGAAAATGGTCTACACTACAGCAATTGTTTTCAGTTCACAAAATATCAAAGTACTTAAGATGCATTTATATAACTCACTCGTCGAGGCCAATAAAAGGCTCCCTAGAAAAGAAAATGCAGGTAAAATACCTTCATTTCTTCCTTAAAAAATTCCAAGGCCATGCTTATGCCTGTAGATTGACTAAATCCCATAAAGATAAACTGCAGAGAACCCACAAATGAATCAGATATGTAAACTACTACGTACAAAATAAAAGAAAAGTAAATAATAAAAACTCACCGGTTACTGGTTAGTTAATGCTTTTAACTTGAAAATTATAGTTAATGAAACGGGGAGCAGATGTCTTAGTACAAGTATTAAATTAAACTCACTTCAGTTATCATTATGTTTATCAGCAGATTTATTGATATATTATTGTTTCTTTCAAAAAAAAAAAGAATTTTCTGATATGTGAGTGAAAACCTGAACGCCCTTTTTAGAAGCCATCCACACGAGCATCTTTAAGTTCTCCAGGTCAAAATCTGAAATGCCCGAGCATATGCATCCAACCTAGACATATATTATTGTTGAAATGTGTTGAATATTGGTAATATGTAGTCAGGTAACTTAAAACAGATATGGAACTGAAATAGGTCGTGCTGACAATTAATGGAACACTGCACAAGTTGCAGACTGACAGGTGATTAGTTTATGGGAAAAAAAGACAGCACAAGACAATTTTTCTCTTTAGGTTCACTCTTTGCATATTTGGCTATTTTGACCTGGGGAAATTGCATTTACATGTGCAAAAACTTTTAAGTATATTGCTAAAGAAATAGTTATAACAATATGCCTTCGAAGGAGATACCGTGCCCACTAACTTGAGAATGTTAGCATGCTTCCAAAGCTGGCAAAATTAATTCTAAACTTAACCTGATCATATGGTGGCTTATTAGATATTAATAAATATCGCAAACTGCTCAGTTCCATGCACTTAACCACAAAACCAGAATATTTGAACTGGAGCCCTAAGTTAACCTATTTGACATTAAATAGATATCACAGCTGAACTCCCAAGTGAACGCAAGAAAAGGATCACTATGACAGAAGTTCTTTCTTATTTTCTTTCCCTTTTTTTGGCCTTCTCTTCTTTGTTTCCTACCAAGGGGAGTGGTCGAAAAGAATAATTTCCTTATCAACAAAATCAAGTCTCCAAATTTGGATACACGAGGCGATGTAAGCTAACGCAAGATAAATTTCCCACAAAATCATTTTGTACAGAATCCGAGCACTGTCCATATCAGAAATCTTGATTACACCACATGTTTGTATGGATGGGAAAATGACCAGAAACCATCTGAAAAGAAAACTTGGATAATGGTATGCATAATGTCACCAATCTCAAATCTCGGAGAATAGGATGAGAAATGGAGCTCTTCTACTGAAACGGCAACTTCATTTTGTACATAGCATGACTAACAAATAAGTATTATAATCATTCTACTATAATACATACTTCTAACTTTGAACTACATTTATTGATTCAAACAATAAATCAGTCATTAGAAGTATATTTTTCCATTTTATGTATTCTTTTATTTATTACTTTAATAATTATATTGATTCACTCATAACTCATTTTTTTTCAAACGGAATGCTCTCGTAACCTGAATATCAAATTGTAACACTTGCAATCTGGCTGTCAATAACACTCTTGCAGTTACTCCATAATAAGCTACCTAGGGCTGAACACTCACAAGAATTTTGGATGCCTGTTGTGGTAAATCCAGGTGCCGCTGCAATGAGGCCTTGCAGACAGATTTCCCCTTCACATCATCTGCATTATAGTTTTGTGGAAGAAATTTGTCAAGGGAAGGATCCCAGGTTGATTTATCAAATCCACAAGGAGCAATCAGCAATTTGTCCCTGCACCAAAGCTCAAATAAGAGTCCTATAGGATAAGGCATTGTCATTTCCCAATAGGATTTACACGAGAAAGTGGAAAAAAAATCAAAAGTTAAATGATTAAGGGACCGTTTGGCATCGCTTTTGAAAAGCCAAAAGAAGCTTTTGACACCTAAAAGCTGTTTTTGAACTCGTTTGGCTAATTTTATGAAAGTTATTCTAGTCCAATGTGGCTTCTTCTAAAAACAATTCCGGAATAGGAAGCTCTTTTAAAAATTAGTTTCCAGATCAGAATTAAGATAACTTCATCCAAAAACTCTTCTACAAGAAGTAGAAGCAGAAGCAAAATTCATGCCAAACGGGTCCTAAGTAACTTTTATGTCATTACAGTACGTATATTCCTTCACTGGAAGGAGTTCATGAAC
Source organism: Fraxinus excelsior (assembly GCA_019097785.1). Classification (NCBI taxonomy): domain Eukaryota; kingdom Viridiplantae; phylum Streptophyta; class Magnoliopsida; order Lamiales; family Oleaceae; genus Fraxinus; species Fraxinus excelsior. Next base: position 24,391,683 of record CM032638.1, read on the forward strand.
AGACAGAGAAAGAGAGGCAGGGAGACTAATAAGATGATAGGTTGGCTTAACAATCCAATTTTCAGAATTCCATAAGAAGCAAACATACTTGTGAATAGTTAAGGTGGGTTCCAAGCCATGACCCAATCCACTAATAATATGGTCTTTCGATTGTATGGATGGCATTATTATGACTTTATTGGAGTATACAACTCCACCCTGAAAATTGATAGAAGATATGAACAGTGAAAAAAAGCACTAGCTTAATTGGTTATGATGTGGTGCAAGAAATAAATTAAATAAAACGCTTGAAGTAAGAAGGGAATCTAAAATTAGATAAAATAGTTAGTAATGCTTGATTTGTATATGTTAATATGTGTAGGCATTACATGTATGCACAAAATTATAATAATTGAACAAAATTTTGATTACTACACACTTTTTGAAACCCATTACTTGTTTGCTTCAGTTAAGATGTACAATACACGTAATTTACTACATCATACTCAATGAATAGTGCTACTTCTAATTAAAATTTTAAATTTCCTATTAAACTAGAACCACAAGAAAATTTTGGATTGGAGTTTTTCTCATACTGTTCAAATCAAATATATTTTACCAGTACCTATATAATATGCCAAAATTTCCCCAACTCATATTTACTAATTATGTCCATGACAATGCTCCCAAATAGATGGGATTGAAGCTAAGACACAAGTACAAATGAACATATTTCAAGGATATACAACGATCACTTGGGGTATAATTTAAGTTATTTTTGGCTAATAGATAAGAAAGTTATCTATATAACTACATTTTTAAAAATTTATAATATATTCCAACAACAGGATCAACAATGTATCGAAATTCTATGTAATCACAAAGAAGTTCCACATGCACAGTGAAGTATATTAAATAGCTCCTTCCCAAAAATGAAAAAAATGCATAGTATTCAATTCCAGCTATAAACACCTACCTTAATGGAAATGCATATAATTAAGGACTTCATCTTAAGGTAAGGAAGAAAGTATGTACCTTTAAAATGTTGACAAGGTGAGCTTTCTTGTTATCCTGCAGGCGATCGAGACGGTATAGTCTTGAAGGATCAAGTCCACATAAGGCTAGCTTTTCAGGTTGCTCAAGACACTAACAGAATTAAAGCCTCCGTGAGATGACAATATGCGTCTAATATGAGTTTTTATTCACACAAACACACATTAAAGGGAAAAACTAGCAAAAATTTAAGATTGTGATCCCAAAAAACAACAATAAAATATGATGCTTGCCTGGGAATCAAAGCCCTGGCAGGTCAACAATATCCTAGTGCCTTCAAGTCCCTGCAAATTAAAACAGATTATCAAGTCAAATGACAAAAGGCAACTTTTATAATCAACAAGTAACTGTTATAATCAAAGACAGAGCCTTATACTAGGAAAGAACCCCCAGGAATGGACTTGTATAAATAAAAGCCCACTGATTCTGTAATAGAAATATCCAGTTTTATAATAAAACTGGGAGATTAAAAGCCCATGATTGAGTAGAACTACATTCGAAATCTGCTCCAAGGTAGTGGTCTTAGGGAATAGCTAACATAATGACATAGCTAAGAATTTCCACAATCAAGTTTTACTTGTGGGAAAAGAAAAAGAGCTTAACATATCATGAATCAGAAAGCCTCCTATTTTCCAATGCATGGTGTTAAAAGAGCCTGAACAGTTAAACATCGCACCTGATTGACAAAAATATCCCAGAAGAGAGGCCCAATGATAGATGTTTGCCAATTGTGTATATGAAGAACATCAGGTTGTTTTCCTGATTTAACTATATAGTCCAGTGAGGCACGTGAGAAATAGGTGAATCTGACACATCAACATTAAATGATGTATTACAAATCTATTCCAGCGGTCAAAAAGAAAAACAGTAGCATGCATATAGTTCTAAACAAAAAAAATTCTACTAAATAGCACAAATAATGAATCCACAAACCAAAAAACCTGCAACCGGAAGAGGCATACCGAGCCCAGTTAATACATGGATTGCAACAGCATCGACTATAATTGACATTACACCTACCCACTCACCCTTCAGGTAGGAAACTCTCTTTCAGGTTATTTATTCCCATCCTCAATCTAAGAAGAGCATTAACAACCATCCAATCTTGAGAAATGTTTTAGTAATTATGTACGTGGAGATATTATTACATCTTCTCTACACGCTTGCACACTCCCTAGTCCCCTACTTGCAAGGATTCCCCCTTTTCTGCTCTCTTAATATTTCCCTCTCAGACCTCCTAATTTCCCTTGCTAATTTAAGCTAATAATTATATTCTTAATTGTATTTATTCTGGTTTATTTGAGGCTTCCATTTTGACCCTTTTTCTTCGAACGAGAGTATCACTTAGGACCAGAATTGAAGGTAAAAGTGAACTGAGTATTAAATAATTTAATTTAAGTGATAGTTTGTAACTGAGTATGATTGTAAGCATCTGATATATTCTTGTTTTCTATTACAACGTCCATCATTTATTTCTATTCCAGATATGCTTCTTCAATATTAAACAACCATGTTACGAATAAACCCGTAGAAAAAAGTCTTTTTCCTCTCAAACTAGCTTCCATAGAACTAAAACAATAACATGTTTTCCATGTTTTGATATAAATGATTCATGTTCTGTGATTTTTTACTTGACCTGTATAATACCATTTTCAACCTTCAGCAGCTGAATTCTTCTTTTTCTTAAAATAATATTTACAGTTCACTACTACCAGAAGTTGTGCGTTCCGCCCTCCACAGTCACAACCCCCACCCAGAAAAGGCCAATTCTAAAATCCTGGCTTCATCCTGCTTGTTGGGTCGGTCAATGATACTCATAAGTACTGATACTGGATGATTGTTGGGTCAGCCAATGATTCTCATAAAAACTGATACTGGAACTGGCACCAGAATCCACAATTATCAACTCCATAGGTTTATGGTTCAGGTAGGAGTGGGTGAAAGAACCGTCAAAATTAAGTCAGCTTAAACCAAAAGGGAAAGTTGTAGTCCCACCTTTGGGTTGCATACAACAAAACCAACCATGCTATAAGGCTTACATGCAGAATTCCTTTGTTAGTGCAGCCAAAGTAAAATCAAACAATAAGTCCCTAGAAGGTTAGTTTGGGATATTTTACAGTATGGGGAAAAAATTTTAACACTGCATTTTCGAACACATTAATCACGTTTTATATCTAATAGATATTACCATATTGAACTGCAAACCACACGACAGGCATCAAGGATAATATGAGATATTTGCAACTATTTCCTCAAAGTATGTAAGATGGACTTGACCAAGTAAATATCAAAGAAGAATTTGGAAAAGAATATTGCATACCTTTCGAAGTCATTTGAGTAACCATACACTCTCTCTTGGCTGAAAAATGACGAATAATACACAGGTTGTATAAAAGTAACTCCAATGCCATAGACAACCCTGTGTACCAAGCATGAAAACCAATTTAGTTTAGATATACAAACCGAGAGAAGCACTGCAAAAGAAATAAACATCTATCATATATTCAAAATGTAATGAGTTGTATGCATCAATTTAGGCTTAAATTTAATATTTACATATACAACAGATGTATATATAGTAGGTGCATAAGTCTAAAATTATTTCCTGATTAGATAGGATTATTTCCCAATGAGAAATATCCTCTATGTATATATGTGTGTAACCCGTTTATGAATTAATGTGATATAAGGTATTCTTCCAAATCAAACAACACAAAAGAACAAATTTAATCTAACAATAAATAAATAAAGCCACTGCAATCAAACAATATAGAATAATATCCTGACTCACCCGGTCCATACCCTATTTTCATGCAATTGGCCATTAAAGTATGAGTAAAATTGTGCTTCGACTTCTCGGAACCCTTGAACTTCATCTAGATTTAATTCTGCATACCTGGAATATAGTTAATCTACCATAGGAATAAATACGTGTAAGGTTCATTCAGTCATTGAATGGTTTAAAAAGTAAAGTGGACTGGAACTTGCAAAACAATATAAAAACTGAAAATTTTAACAATGAGCTATGCATTTTCCAATTCACGTAATATAACCAAATACCATCACAATAATGCTATCTAGCACTAGTGATGCTAGAACACCAATCTAAGTAGTCACATTTGATAAGTCCAATTAAATTGATCATTTGACTTTGTATTTAAATGGATCATGTAGTTGCGACTTAGACAGATGTTAAACTAAATATCAGTGGGACTGAATAGCATTACTCAATACCATAAATATTTATTTGCAGATACTGTGAAGTCATATATCACCATTTCTTTTGCCAAATAAAGAGAAATCCAAAGAAAAGACACATATTACAAAGAAAGGCTGCTCACATATATAATTATGAAAAGCTGTAAATTAAAACTAAAAAGTAAAATGTAATGCTTCCTTACAAACGGATATTTTAAGCAAGTCACAATCACAAACACGAGCAGACCTGCTAAAAAGATTAAAGAACACAAATGAAGGGTGATTGTTAATAGATCACTACGTTTACAGTCCTATATTCGGGTGTTATATGCTTATGTTCTCCAATAGTTATCTATTATTAGAGATTCCCACTCCTGATGCATCATTACAATTTCGATGACTTTATTTCTGATTTTATTCGTTTTTGAGTAAGATATGCTTGTGTAGTTAGTAGAAAACAATGCATTGTTTTGAATTTATTGATCAATTGCATCAAAACCATCATATTTGGTTTCATCTTTGAATTGATCGATTTTGCCCATTTGTCTTTCGACTCCAAGTTCTTGGTCACATGAATTTCTCACACTATTCATATTCATAAAGCAACATATAAATCGAACGTAGTTATTTTGTATGAGAAAAATTCCTTCAAGTGGTTTAACTACCTTCAAGGATGTGAATTAGACAACTCCAGTATCTTAGGTGATAGTAACCTTTTCAATGAATGATCATTCCACCAATTTGTATTCTCTTCCAAGCATATCCATGATGAAGGATTTTTAAGGATAATTGTATATTAGAGAAAACAAGAGCCTTTAGGGTATAGAAGTTGTTAGCTACATCTACTCATATTTATATGACAACAGTCTACTAGACTCTTACACTACCAATGGTTATCATCTTCAGACTTCCTACAACGGTCAGCAATATAGTCAAGAAAGTAATTGAGCAATCTAAGCCTTGGTGTATTTGCAAACAGACACGAGATTAAAGGGAAAGGGAAACTGAAAGCTATATAAGATAGGTGACCGATAAAACAGTTATTAGTTTCATGCACCCATTACCACAACATTTGTAAGAAAATACACCAATTGTTACCACAACATTTGTACAAAAAATAATTTACAATTGTAACATTGTATAGTTCATGATTACTTGGGCAAAATAACCTCAACAAGATTTCCCTTCTTCTGCAGGGCACGAGATATGCCTGTCACATATGATGCCAAAAATCCAATAGAGACCACTGGTTCCATTTCAGTACAGATGTGGACTATGTGAAAGCCCTTCCTGAATTAAAAATAGGGCAACAGAATTTTAAGTTTTAGTAATATGGAAAGAGCAAAGCAACTTCTAGTAGATCAAGATACATCATCTGGGCATTGAAGCAAAACAGTTGGAAAAAGAAGCCTACATCTAAAAATAAAGAAAAAAGGAATGATAAGGGTGGGTTGAAGTATAGCGTCTCTAAAACCTTACAGATAGGATTAAAACATTTCTGCAATATTGTTACAATTCAAAATATGTAGTTTGATATATCTATGGTTTTAGGCTGACTAAGGTAAGACTTCATCAAGTGCACTGAAAAGTCTAGCTCCTAGCAGTATCCACATATTTACAGAAAACCTACATATGGTATATTATCTCCTAAAAGGACACTTCTCTATCATATATTCTGCAGAAAAAGACAGATCAAAAGATTTTCCCTTGGCAGTTTTTCTGTTTACTTATAGTCCACTAGTGTTCAGAAAAAAGGAGGCTATAGCAAGCCCATAATCGAATATTGAAAATATGAAATTTGTTGTTAAATTTAAGTCAATGTTTTACAAATTTGAAGATCAATATTTATAATTGAACATTACACTAGAAGTAGTTACAATAAGCATGGAAAACATTACTTTTTTCCTTTTACAGAGAAGTGGCGCAGCTTTGCCAGAAGTTCAGCATCTTTTTTGTAAATGGTGTCATAGAAGTCATCAGCCACACCACCTCTTGAATCCATTAATAACTTTCTAAAATCAGATGCCTCCCTACCGCCAATTATGCCAGTGAGAACCATCGAATCTATCCTAAGCAGCAACTCGGAGCTGATTGCGAGCTTGTCTGGTCATATTGAGAATGCAGTAATTGTAGCCATTAGACTTATTTGCATAAGGGAATTGATGAGCATGTAATGCTAGGACTAAAACAGGTGAAACGAAATGAAGAAGTGCTATAGGAACTCGTATGAGAGAAGATCTTATGCAATATTGTAAGATTATTTCATTTAGTTTCCAATTTTAAAACTTATTCTAGGAAACATAATTATGATTTGATATATAGTATTTTTCTACTTCAATTTGAGCTAGTTTAAACCATATATAAAGGGGGCTTATGCGAAGTATTTCAGACAAGCTTTGATATATGAATAAATATTAATATTCTCTCCCTCTTCTTCACTCCTTTCCCTCTCCTTTCTCTTCTTCTCTTCCCTTTCCCTTCTCCTATAATTCTCCTATTGAATCTTGCGTCACCAACACTCATGGTTTTGCTTCGTTGATATATTTGAAATTAAATGGAATACCAACATACTTTTAAAATCTTAACAAAATATAAGTTGCCCAAACTCATATTTGTTAGTAATTATTTTCTAATTTCTCATGATATTTAATGCAAGAGCCACATTACTTTAATGGAACCTAATGGAAGATATAAATTTGATATGAAACATTTACAAAAAAATATGAGCACCCCTTGTTCCTTTGATTTTGTGTAATACTTCTAGGTCTACTACGAGGGAGCTTCACAAAATAAAGAACTGGAATGAAAACAATGTCTCCAGATATGGCCATACGATGTCAAAGACTAAGAATATCCAGAATCTATTATCGTAATATAAACTCAAAACACTGTCACCTTTTCTGGTGTCACCCTGCTGCTTTGCCTCCAGTTGCTCTATTTTATTAACTAATGACTGCCTTTCATTCTTCACTCTGCCAAGCTCTTCAATTGCCATTAGGCGTTGTTTGTTCAAGTATAGAATATCTGAATTAGATACACATTACACATCACATCATCACAAATCAAGACAGTTTTGCATAATGCACAGTATAATTAATCACAAAAATAGGCCGTTACAAACTTTGCTGGGCTTCCTTAAATAGTTGCCAAACGTCAGTCTGTTTATCTTCTTTGTTATTGATAGACTGCAACTGCTTCTTCAAAAGAAACAAAATAGGAATTTGCCAAAGAACACAGAAATAATAAGTGGTAAATAGTGGAGAGGAAGCTTACCTGATGCACCTCCATGTAATCGCGGCTTCCCAACCCAGATTGCAGAAGACACTAATTGTTTAGTGATTTTTCTATATAAAATGCAGAACTAAAAACTCTATATACAGAGAGAAGATGCTTACTCCCTCTCAAAAGAACCTGTGGATAAGCCGTTGCTCTCCCCATTCTTCCTGAAATTGATAAATTTAACTCAAACGCCAAATCTACATTGAATTTTCTAGATACTGAAACAACGTTGCGGGATGCCATTATAAAAACATCAACAAAACTTTTTCGACGAATCAAAACAAGTTAACACCAACTTCTTATCACAAGAATTTTTAAATTTCGAGTCGAGGTGAAGAGTAGTACCCAAAGCAACAAAGGGGGCGATGTCGATCTTCTTTTTGGTTTATTGAAATGAATTGGGGAAGATGGAGAACATTTGGGATCGAAGCAATTACGAGCAACTTCATTTTTTCCGTAATTATTATTGCCAATCAATCTAGAGGCGAGGTCGCAAAGTATGCATTATATTGCAGAAGATGATGAGGTGTCTGTCTGTGTCACGGGTATGCTCGAGAGGCCTTGAAGTTTCACTTTTTAGATACCAAGTCCACCATTATCCCTCTTCTACTAAAAGAGACAATTCGCAGTTTACTATTCATTCTTGACGTATTTTTGTTTCCTAATTTATCCTCCCTCTTATAAGAAATTCCTTAAAAAAGGCGAAAAAAGGAAACTCTTCCAGCCTCAATTGTTGACTTTGATGTTAAAAAAAAAAAAAAACAGAAAACTATTAACTGTAGGCGGTGAAACAAAAATGTGATGACTTTTGCGTATCACATTAACCATAGGCGGTCAAAATTGTAGGCGCCTTTTGATAGTTTCAATAACTTTTGATTTTTTTTGGGGTCGGTTAATTTTTGTAGTCGGCTGAAGAGATTGGTCTATTTATATGGGAGAACTAATGAAGAAAAATTTATTCAATTATCGAGAATTTGTTAACCTTTATTGATGTTTACTGTAAGTCTATCGAAAAATTTATTTTAGTTTCTATTAGATATTAGATATATATTTTGCATGTTTAGTATTTCATTAAATAAAAATACAATTGTGTTCCATGTTTAAGATTTTTGTAAGTAATTAGATATAGTTAATTTTGTTTTTTTTTTTGTATGTTTAGCATGTAAATACCATTATGTTGATCTATAAATCATGAAAATATTTATTTTACTACATTATGTTTTTCAGCTTGTACGACTAAGTTTTGAAGCTTTGATATTGCAGCAGAACATAAACTTTTACTGTAAGTATTTATATGTAAAAGTTATTTTTGTTTATATTAGCATGTAAATACCATTATGTTAATCTATAAATCATGAAAATATTTATTTTACTCCATTATGCTTTCCATTATGTTTTCCAGCTTGTACGACTAAATTTTGAAGCTTTGATATTGCAGCAGAACATAAACTTTTACTATAAGTATTTATATGTAAAAGTTATTTTTGTTTATATTATTATTACTTTTGCATATTTAGTATTTCTTTAAATAAATATAATTGTGTTCGATTTTTGTAAGTAGTTAGGTATAGTTAATATTGTTTGTGTAAATTTAGTATTTCTCTATATTTCACAATAATGTTTATATTATTATTACTTTATTATTTCTTTAAATGGTTATTTTTGTTTGTGTAGATTTAGTATTTTTCTATGTTTCACAATAAATTCTGAATCATATTAGGTTAATTTAATAAGTTTGTGAACATATCATTTTAGTATTATTATTGGGGTGGGTATCTTCCATTACAGTTAAAGAGTTGTGTGGAAACATTAAATTTTTACTAATTAAATTACAACAATTAATAATACTTACAAAAATTGAATGGGAAAGAAAATAAAATAAAAAAAAATTAGGAGAAACGTCTCCCCGTTCGCGCACGGGGAGAAACGTCAAAATTTTTTTTTTTATTTCTTTATTTTTTTATTTTTTCTTCCTTCCTTTAGAAAAGGGATATCAAATGTAATTGAAAAGTTAATTACAAACCAAATTATAAATATAAATTCATTTATTAATAATTTAGGTCAAAATAATTAGAAAATATTCGATGTCGTACATACATAAAAACCAAAATTCCTTTCGGGGGCGTTGCCCCCGAGCCCCCACGAGGGGCGCTGCCCCCTCGACCCCCGCGACCTAACCGGGCAGGTCGATCCCTAATTAACTTTTCAATTACATTTGATATCCCTTTTCTAAAGGAAGGAAGGAAGAAAAAAAAAAAAATTTGACGTTTCTCCCCGTGCGCACGGGGAGAAACGTCAAAAATTTTTTTTTCTTCCTTCCTTTAGAAAAGGGATATCAAATGTAATTGAAAAGTTAATTACAAACCAAATTATAAATATAAATTCATTTATTAATAATTTAGGTCAAAATAATTAGAAAATATTCGATGTCGTACATACATAAAAAACCAAAATTCCTTTCGGGGGCGTTGCCCCCGAGCCCCCTCGACTCCCGGCGTTGCCCCCGAACCCCCACGAGGGGCGCTGCCCCCTCGACCCCCCGACCTGACCGGCCAGGTCGATCCCCGTCGGGGGCGTTGCCCCCGAACCTCTAGATTGGTGCATCTCGTCCATTCGGTCAAAAAAATATGTAACTTATTTCATATACTTCGATTTTTAACTTTTATTATGATTATGATTTTCTTTTGCTTGTTATATTTTTAGTCATTCCTAATTCTTTATATATTAAATTTGTTTTCAATCTTTTTTTCAATTGCAAGATATCATTCTCAAAGTAAAAATATCATAATTTTTAACATCAATTGAATTGTGTTATTTTCAGGTACAATATTTTTTTTATTCTTTTATAAATTTTGTAAACTTCAATTTGCAGTTAACCTTTGTATTTTTTTCTCTAAAATTTTTATTATAGTATTTACCATTTAACTATTATTAACAAATTGTGGACTCTAATTTATATTTATTGCTTTCTTCTATACAGTGTCCAATTATTTTTTCTAGTGGTTATAGTTTACTACAGTAGTGCACTCTATCTTAGGTACGTTTCTCTAACTGAACTATTTAGATTTTTATTCATAATATTATATGTTTATATAGTGTTATAGTTATTTATTTATTTATAGTAACTTATAAATTTGTAATAAATTGCTGGTTCTCGAGTTTTCTTTGTGAATACTATTTTTTCTCTTTTTAAGGTATATTTTCAGTTATTGTTCACAAATTTTGATATTTTAAATTTTAGTTTTACCCTACGTATGTATATTTTAACATATGTAAGATTATTTTTTTGTACAGTTATGGTTCAAATTCAATTATTTCACAAAAATTGTTAGTATTGTAATAGACATTTTTGTACCATCTGGTGATGGGGAAGTTGATTCAACTATTCTACAACTTTATTTTATTTCAAAGTATAAAAATGTTAATAACATTCTTTAATTCTTTAGTTCTTGTTGGTTACTTTGGACTCCAACTATTTGATATGGATACTTCGAGTGGTTTTGAAACAATGTCTCATCGCCAACAAGAAAATCAAAGGAATAGGTATCGACGAAAACAACTTCGAAGTGGTTGCAATGATCGTCGTAGGAGAATAGGTAATCCTCTATCATCTGAACATAATAATTCGAATGATGTACAAATGCAACAACCTATAATGAATCATGATTTTGAGGCTTCTACTTCAAACAAAGATATACCTCATATTTCCAATTTGACATTACCAAGTGGTTTTAATGTATTGAACATACCAACGACTGCATACATATTACCGACATGCAATAGTTGTAAATATTGTGGTGCAAGAAAAATTTATAGAGAAAGTAAAGGGTTTTGTTGTTCTGATGGGAAAGTACATATTTCTATGCCTAATCCACCCACTGAATTGTACAACTTGTTTACTTCTAAAGAATCTAAATATATGGCATTTAAAAAAATTGCACGAGGATATAATAACCACTTTGCTTTCACTTCATTTGGTGTCAAATACGATAAAGAGCTCTTTAAAGCATATCGAGGTATTTACACATTTAGAGTTCAAGGACAAGTATATCATTACGTAAACGAACTTATCCCACAGAACAATAAGCCTTCTTATATGCAGTTATATTTTTATGATACAAATAATGAGATTCAAAATCGTATGAAGATTTCAGAGAACTTTGATGAATGTACTTTAACTGTTCTAATTGAAATCTTGAAGGTAAATCCATATACTAGATTTTTCCGGTCTTTAACTAATATCACTAACTTACGAGATCATCAAATACATATAAGATGCGATCCAGGACTTGATCAAAGAGTATTTAATACTCCTACCTCATCTGAAGTTGCTGCTATATGGGTCGAAAACGATGAAAATACTAATATTCGCTTTCGTGACATTACCATATACGGTCATTCTGGTGATTCACATAGAGTTCATTATTATTATGGTTGCTATGATCCTTTGCAATATCCTCTACTTTTTCCATACGGAGAATCCGGTTGGCATGAAGGCATTGAGAGGTGTAGAAGGACTGAACATTTCTCTGAATTTGTTCAATTTCCTAATACAGTTACCTCTGCAGCTGAATTTATTGAAAAGGAAAATCAAGGTTTGTAAATTTATGTTATTGTACATTCACCTAACTTTTGCATCGTCAATGTTCTAATTGAATGATAACTTCTTTTCTGCAGTGCTTAATGGAATGAAGAAACGATCACAGGTTTCTTGTCGAGAATATTATTCATATAAATTGCAAATTAGGCCTTCCGGTAAGTCTATTTTACTTCACAGTGGTAGATTGTTCCAGCAATATGTTGTAGATATGTATGTGAAGATCGAAACTGCACGGTTAGACTATTTTCGTAACAACCAAAGTCAAATTCGAGCTGAACTTTATCAAGGTATTGTAGATAGCGTTCAAAATGGAGAGACAAGAGGGTACAAAATTGGAAGAAAAATTATTTTACCTCAATCTTTTACATGTGGACCTAGAGATATGTTAAGGAGATATATGGATGCAATGGCTATTGTACAGCGTTATGGAAAACCGGACATCTTCTTGACTATAACATGCAATCCAAATTGGCCGGAGATTAAGCAAGAACTAAAACACAATGATGAGATTCAAAATCGACCTGATCTAATTGTGCGTATATTTAGAGCAAAACTAGAAGAGTTGAAAAATGATTTATACAAAAAAAATATCTTAGGCCCAGTTGTTGCGCATATATATGTTATTGAATTTCAAAAAAGGGGACTTCCTCATGCACATCTATTGTTAATTTTTAAATACGGCTACAAAATTTGTTATGCTCTAGATGTTGATAAGATAGTTTGCTGTGAAATTCCTAATGAAAATGAACATCCTTATCTTCATTCTGTTATTGTTAAACATAATATACATGGCCCTTGTGGACATCTTAATCCAAAAAACGTATGTATGGAAGGAAACAATAGTTGTAAAAATAAATATCCTAGAGATTATTGTAGTTCTACTATATTCGGTGATAATTCATATCCTTTGTATAAACGTCGTGATAATGGTATTTCTATTAAAGTTAAAGGTCAAATGTTGACAATCGATGGGTTGTACCGTATAATCCTTATTTGAGCGCAAAATTTGACTGCCACATTAATGTTGAAGTATGTTCCTCTATTAAAGCTGTAAAGTATTTGTACAAATACGTGTATAAAGGACATGATCGTATTCATTTTTCAGTTTCCACAAATGAAACAGGAAAAGAAACCGACGAAATCTCATCTTATCAATCTGCTAGATGGATATCTCCACCTGAAGCTATGTGGAGGATTTTCTCGTTTAATTTGGCGGAAATTTATCCAACTGTTTATTCTTTACAGCTTCATATCGAAAATCATCAACAAGTAAAATATGACAACGAAGATAATTTGTCTACTATTATTGACAATGAAAATACGAAAAGAACAATGTTGACAGAGTTTTTTGAGGTAAATAAAGCAAATGAATTTGCGCGTACATTGTTGTATCGAGATTTTCCAACCCATTTTGTTTGGAACTCAACTAAGAAGATTTGGACTCCCAGAAAAAAATACGTTGTTATAGGACGAATTGTCGCTGCGAATCCATCTGAAGGAGAACGATATTTCCTACGCGTTCTTCTCAATCATATTCGAGTTCCAACATCATTTCATGATTTACGAACTTTGAACGGAGTAACTGTTAATATGTATCGAGAAGGAGCACTTTTACACAGTTTGTTAGGCGGAGACAATCATTGTGAAGAATGTCTGTCTGAAGCTATTATTTATAAAATGCCTACTTCTTTAAGACGTCTTTTTGCTACACTTCTTATGCTTTGCAACCCTGATCATCCAAAATTACTGTGGGATAAATTTAAAATTTATATGATCGATGATTATGTATATGAAAATATACATTCAAGGGATGCTGAACTACGAGCTTTAGAAGACATCAATTCTATTTTAGAATCATCGGGTAAAAGCATAAATGACTATGAAATAGTATCATTCAGTGTACATATAGGTGAAAATGAAAGGTTGAGAAGAATGGTTGCAGATGAGACAACAAATTTGAATATAGAAGGAGGCTATGTCTATACATCAAGCTTAAATAATGAACAACAATTTGCGTATGATACAATTATGGAAAAAGTAAATTCCAAATCAAGTGGGATCTATTTCATCGATGGTCCAGGAGGAACGGGCAAAACTTTTTTATATAAAGCTCTACTAGCAGGTGTAAGGTCTCAAAATTTAATTGCTTTAGCTACAGCATCTTCTGGAGTATCTGCGTCTCTTTTACCTGGAGGTCGAACAGCTCATTCAAGATTTAAAATTCCTCTGGAAACAGTTGGTGAAGTTATTTGTTCTGTTAGTAAACAATCGGCTCTAGGGACTTTGTTAAAAATGTCTACATTAATACTTTGGGATGAAGCGCCTATGGTGAATCGTTGTGCCGTTGAAGCCGTCGATAAAATGCTCAGAGATATCACTGATTGTAATTTGCCTTTCGGTGGAAAAGTGGTCGTTCTAGGAGGAGATTTCAGACAAGTTTTACCAGTGATACCGAGAGGAAAAAAAGAAGACATAATGAAAGCTAGCTTAGTTTTCTCTAACTTATGGCCTTCGTATTCACATCTACCGTTGGTTGAGAACATGCGAGCAAAATTGGATCCCACGTTTTCTGATTATTTGCTTAGAGTTGGAAATGGAACAGAGGAAGAACACAGTTGTAACTGCATTCAGCTTCCGAGCAATATAATTGTACCATTTGAGGATGAAATTACATCTCTGAAAATTTTGATAAATCATGTTTTTCCAAATATAGAAGCATATGTTGATAATTTACATACGATGGGAAATCGAGTAATTCTTACGCCTAGAAATGAATGTGTTGATCATATTAACAGAATTTTACTTGATCAGATTCCTGGTACAATTTTCACATATTATAGCTTCGATGAAACAATTGACAAATCAGAACATAGCCTACAGGAAGATTTCTTGAACACTTTGACTCCAAATGGTATTCCGCCTCATGAATTGAAGCTTAAGATAAACTGTCATGTGATGTTATTGCGGAATATCAATCCTTCTGAAGGCTTATGCAATGGAACACGCCTTACTTGTAGAAAATTTGATAAGAATGTAATTCTTGCTGAAATTACAACTGGTGAATATTGTGGAAAACATGTTTTCTTACCAAGAATTCCTTTTATACCTATGAAAAATGATCAAACTTCAATTCATAAAAGAACTCAATTCCCGATTAGACCATGTTTTGCAATGACGATAAATAAAGCACAAGGTCAAACACTTGATTACGTTGGTTTATATCTTCCTGAACCAGTTTTCTGTCATGGTCAACTTTATGTAACATTGTCAAGAGCTAAAACAAGCAAATCTTTAAAGGTTTTACTAAAACCATCAAGCGCTGACAATTTACACATTAGATGTACGAAGAATGTTGTCTACAAAGAAATTCTCTCATTCATTCATTTGTAGAAATATAACTTCTTCGTAAGTATTTGTTGCATATTTTAGTCGTTCATTGTTATAATTATATTACTGATTTTAGTTATTTCTTATTTCTATACTAACTAATTTCCATTTGGAATATTTCAGGCTTTATGATATTTGTGTATATTTTTCACACGTACTTGGATTTATGACAACATGGTACTCTAAAGTTACAACCATGATGGAAGTAACTATAGCTAAGAAAACTTCAAAAACTCTCATGCATATACTCTTGATAACATGTTAGTTATTATTACTTTTTTGTCTAATCGTTATTAATGCATGGTATAAATTTTTCCATTAACCATAATTCGTTTTAATTTCAGCCATTTCCATTTTGTCTGTGAGCTTCTAATCATATTTATGGACTCTACATTTTTTTATTTCAAGATATTATCTGATTTTCCTGGTAAGCTCTCTGAATATTCAGGATCAATTTATGATGATATATGAACAAATTTAGTTATAATCCGTATGCATTTTGTTCAAACTAATGGTGTTACCATCATTTTGCTGAATTTGTTAGAATGAATCTATTCCTCACCTTTTATATTTTTGCTACCACTCTATCAAATACCATATTTATGTATGTTTCTGAATTCAGAGTGAATCTTTTAAGGGCTATAATAATAAGAGTAGGGCTATAATAATAAGAGTAGAATAAACTCCATACCATGATGGTCTCTTTTCCTTCGACATCTTCTTTCCTGGAAGCTATCCCAATATTCCACTTGTATGCTTTAGATATTTTTGTGTCCAACCCATTTTACACTTTTGAATATGTCAATGCATTGTCTTCCATTAATACTAACTTACTTTTTGTTGCAGCAAGTCCATTACCACTCTGGTGGACTTCGCATCAATCAAAACTTGTACAATTGTGGCAAAGAATGCCTAAGCCTTCTCAACACTTAAAGTGGTAGTCAAAAGTAGAAGTTGATCCATGATATATCAACTATGCTACATGTTACAAGGTCTACTTTTAAATGCTAAGCCCTATTTTAATAAGTCTAGACGTGCAAATATGAGTGGTTCAACGACAGGAGAAAAGTGTTTAATGGCATACAATGAGAATATTTTTATTCATTCTCTCTAAACAATAGTGTACAGTATGAGGCGGCCACCGAAGGCAAGATGAAATTGAGATCCTTCTATGTACTACTGTTATTATTAGACATTTCAATCCTTACATATTTTGGTAATTAATTTCAGTTTATTATTTCCTTTTGAGTGACGATTTCATTGTATACTGATTTAAGTTTTGTGTTGTGTTGCTCATAGCATTTCGAGGACTTTGTGATATGACATTCCTACAAGCATTCTCGTGATATTCTGATAGCATGTAAAGCCTATGTAGAAAGCACTCAATCGGGATGTCTTGTCAAAGGGATTGTTGAAGAAAGTGATAGGAGCTGCTCACATGATTTGAAGACCAATTTAGTATAGTTCATCACTACGTTAGTAAATACATTTTTTTCCAAAGTAACACAAAAAATTGTCAAGAGTTCTTTTATTTAGCTCACATTCGTATCTGCTGGTAGGATATAAAATAAATTTTAC
This sequence comes from Fraxinus excelsior, assembly GCA_019097785.1. Taxonomy (NCBI): domain Eukaryota; kingdom Viridiplantae; phylum Streptophyta; class Magnoliopsida; order Lamiales; family Oleaceae; genus Fraxinus; species Fraxinus excelsior. The sequence continues at coordinate 24,408,757 of CM032638.1, forward strand.
ATCATGTCCCATGCGAAGAGAGGATAGGAGGAAGAATGTGCTTTTATTACTTATGATTTTTGTCATCTAAGATTACAACTTTTTTGCAATTTGTCAATGTTATTGGGTTCCATTCGTCATTCAATTAATATTATGTTCTTTCGTTATTAATTCCTATTTTCATAACGTTTGATAATAAAGTTCAGTATCTATAATTCTTAACTCTGGAAAAACAAGTGCATGAAAAAATGTTACATTATGCATTAAATTCTTAAAAAGAATCCATCAAAAAATGAGATAAATATATATTTTTTTTAAACGCTAATATTACCTTTGAAATGACATTGCCCGTGCATTGCACGGGCAATAGACTAGTATTGTTAGAAGATGCTGCGTGTTCCAATGTTTCAAGCGCACCTCAATTGAGGTCGTCAGGTAATTATGTAAAATATTAGATAATCTATTTGGTACAAATAAATCCTATATTGTTTTCTTGGGTTTTCACATCGTGGAAATTACACAAAATCATGTTTTTCCAAATCACTTTTCAAACACTAGATTTGAGATTTCATTTTTCAAAAATCAGATATTTCATATTTAAATATTATAAATTAATATTTTAATAATATTATATATTAATCTATATATACACCCCACCCCCTATTTACACATCTAAACCCTAAAATTAATTCACAAACCAAAAACATTCACCACCGTCAACTGTCGACCCGTCGTCGCTACAGCAACCCACAAGATGGTGGTCGCAATGAGGTGTCACTGTAGCAACTCACAAGATGGTGGTTGCGCTGAGGTGTGGTCACGATGATGGTGGCAGATCTGGTGGTTGCGTTGATGGCGATGATGGTGGTCACGTTGATGGCATCGGATCTGGTTGTTGGAGCGGTGATGATGGCAAATCAGGTTTGTTGTTGTTGGAAATGGTAGTTGTGGTGGTGGCTGAAAATGGTGATGGCGACGACGGCGACAGCTGTGAGATTACGATGGTTGTGGAGTGTTGGTTGTGTTGGGTAGCAGATCTGGTGGTCGCGGTAAAGTGTGTCTGAAAATGGTAGCGACGCCGACGACTGTGAGGTCATGGTGGTTTGTGGAGTGTTGGTTATTTTGGATTTGATTTGTGGTTAGCGATGGGGTGAGGTGGTGGTGGTGGCGACGATTGTGTAGTCAAAAGGTCAATAAAATTATAAATTCACATGTAAAATTATTTTATTGAAGTGATGTGAGGTTAAAAATAAATTTTAATAAATGAGGACCAAACATTAATAAATTTTGATTATGATTTGTCACAAAAAAAATAAATACATTTATTTCCAACTACACATCTTCCCAATAAAATAATTTATATGTAAATCCATAACTTTTTTTCATTTTTTAATCACATTCAGACATTCTCCATAAAAATCATATTTCACAAAATCGCTTCTTAAGCAAAAAATAAAAAAATCATATAAGAGCTAAGACAAATTTGTCCAAGTGCGGGTAGATTTTAGTAAATAATTTCTTATAGTTGGTAAAAAAAAAAAAAAAGCACCTTTTTAAAGCTATTTTTAAGTGTTGTCGAACTTATTATGTTGCAGTCTTGGCCAGATTTGTTTTCAAATTCACTAATTTACATTATTTTGGTAAATTTCTTATTTAATTGCTTTAGTGTTCATCGAGGATTTAACAAGAGCGTACTTATCGAGTTTGCAATTTGCCATGCTGCAGAATTTGCACAGTTGAGTTCATTACCTCTTCTGAATTTCTTCGCATTTTACTTTCTGGACAAGTTTCTTTGAAATGGCGCCGACTTAATAGATAATATTACGGGTTCTCTGTTATGGTCGGGGATGTCTCCAACTTGACCCTTTTCAGATTCAATATCTAAGAGAATAGTTCACGATAACCATGTTCGACATGGGCAGACCCAAGGGGGGTCCTGGGGGGCAGGTGCCCCCACAACTTTTGAGGTTTTTTTTTTTAAATTTTTTTTTTTTAAAAAATCATGTTCGGTATCGATTGAAATTTTAATTTTAATCTAAATTAAAGTTAACAATTAATTTTAATAACGTATTTCATGGAATTCATAACTGTTTAATTTTTATCAAAATTTACTAAAAATTTGATTTTAATCTCCACTAAACATGGACAATCAAAATAAATTTGAATTCCAATAGTATACTAATTTTAAAAATTCTCTGACGATCGTAAGCTAATCGAATCTAAAAATTGCTTATATCATTTCGAAGTTTATTTCAAGAACTACATTATGGACATATCAAATAGCTCAAACATATATCGAAAATAGTTAAAATGCGTTAAACGTGAGTCTTTAAAAAGACGTATAACTCGCATTTAAAAAAAATCCAATTATTTCATTATATCGAATCTACCAATTATTATTTTTACGATACAAATTTCTCAACGTAATTTTCATCATTTTATTAGAAAATTTTCAAAAAATTTCGAAATTTTACATCCAAAAAAGTAATATCCTATATAAATTTTTTGATGTAAAATTATATGTGTTATGATTTTTTTGGACGTAAATTTTCGATTGTAATTTTTTTTTGCAGGTTCGTTTGTGCCCCCCAATGTTAAACTCCTGAGTCCGCCCCTGCTGTTCGAGACCACCACAATTGACAGTCTTTCACTGCACAAGGAATGATGTTTTTGCTTGATAAGCCATGATTATCCAGGGTAGAATAATCTGCTATCGACCAATTCATGCTATGTGTATACGTGGGTTGACACTTTGGATGACACCCCCTCACATGGGGGTGGGGCCACGCATAATAAATAATTACAGATGAGGAGGGTATCAACTCCTGAATTTACAAATATCATTAATGCGACCAATTTATGTTTCTTGTAATTCTCCAACACCCACACATTCAGCTGCTCTTGTTCAATACTGGTTACAGATTTGCGGACGTAATGATTTAATTGATAATCAACTCGAAGTCAGAAAAATCATTTCTTCAGGTAAAAACAAGCCTTTTATGACCATCGTCTCTTCCTCAACCTCGAAACATTACAAAAAAATGACGTCCTACACAATAAACTATATAAAATATTTTACTTCTGCTACAAAATTCAGATTGGACTAGTGGACCCAATCGAAAAACAGGTGAACTGGCTGTCAACCGACTCAATACAGTCCGAACCTATAAATTATGCCCCGTTTGACACCATTTAATTTCTATTTCTCTTTCTGTTTCTTATTCTCATTCTTCATTTCAACCACACATTCTCCAAATAAAATAATATTACACACAAATCAAAAACTTTTCATCATTTTTCCACCACACATTCTCACATCAATCACTATTCCAAAATTTAAATTTCTATTTATCTCAAAATGGATTTCAAACATGGGCTATATCACACAACAGTACCGATTAAGGGCTATTCGATTTTCTCAATAAACACCAATGACCAAATTTTATTAAAAAACATAAAAAGGAACAATGGCTGGTTAACTGCTTAAAGAGAAATAACACTTGACTTTTAATAGTTAACCTCATTACGTTTTAACCACATTCTCCGAAAAATCACTTTTCAAAACATCATTTTCTCTCTATAATGGCCATCAAAGAGGAGCTTAATATTTCCTTGGACCTTGATCCAAGATTTTTAATGCCAGGTTATCGATTAAAACCATCACCAAGTGACCCACCTCCATTACAGTTAAATTTATAACTACAAGATAAAACAGGGAAGAACGATTGAATCAACAAGCAAAAAATATGACGAAAGAGCCCGCATTCACTAGAACTGAAGAACATTAATTATACATTTTCATCCCAAACAATATGAAGGGCACAAAACAATCAATCATGTAATCTAAAGCTGGAAAACCTAATACTGATAAATAACCAAATGCCCAGTTCTCATACACTTGACATATGGAATGAACACGTAATATCAAGGCAGGACTCCCCTCATTTTTTTGCTCTAACTTCTAGGAATCGTTGAGCCAATTCAACTGCCAATTCTGTTATCATAGAAGCATTTCTTTCTATCATTGCATTCGCTGCCTCTTTGCCAATCGCATCCGCTCTCTCCTTTCCTCTTCTTCTATAAGGCGAAGTTGTTCTTCGTCCTCTTTCCTCGCAATTTGTGCACTGAATAACCAAAAAACTCAATCGTGATCCTCCACAAGATAGGACAAAAGTTTTAACAAGAAAACAACATGAGGGCTAATTTTCATGTGTGCTACTGCTATCCAAGCAAAATTTCAAAAGTAACATGACATATCTATTCAAATATTCACTAGAAGTGCGACTGAATCTATCAAATCTAAAGCATTTTGTCATTGCAAAATTCTTCATAAACAAATGGACCATCAAAATGCCGAACAGCAAACTGCTTCTAGGCTGTCCACATTGCCAACTAGAAATTATGATCACAGAAGCATGCGGTTCTTGAGTGAATAACATAATAATGGTGATTTTGATGTGATGTGATGATAGAAATAAAATATATAAATACAACAGGCTAAATTTCCCTGACATGTGGTAATACCAACACTAATAAGCCAAATACAAGAGTCGAGCCCAAAGAGCATGGCCTATTACCCAGACAGGAAAAGAAAATTTCAGGGACTAACCATCAACCCATTTAATATAAAACAAGAAGCATATACACAAACCAAAGTTAAAAAGCATGCAATATCAATAATAACACATCTATTTACCTGCGTCTCTCCTCCGCCAAGATATCGTCAAAATTAGCCTCCATGTCACTGTCATCGTCGTCATCTCGATACTTTTTAGGATTATACCTGTAAAAGGTCTGACAGTGCTCAAATGCAAGCCGTATAAAATGGAACAAATTGCAGTACTGAACATACTTCAGTCATTAAGGAAGGATACAAAGGGAACCGAAAATAATTTTCAGTCATTAAGGAAGGATACAGAGGGAACCGAAAATAATTTTCAATAGAAAAAAAAAATCATAATTACCCGAACATTTTTCTGATCATACTTATAGCTTGCACATCGTCGTCATCATCGTTCATACGTTTTCTCTTTGGGCGTTCATCAGCCAAAGTACCACGAGCTGAGGATTTAGGTGGTAGTGGCTTTGCCTGCCAAATTGTAGGAGAAAACCAGGTAATATCGTACGGCATTCCATCTGAAATCGTAGCAACTTGCATGATCACATACCACAAATCACCCATTTACCAAATTAAAAGTTGGCCATACCTGAGGTCTAGAGGATGACATAGGCTGTCTCGGTATGACCTTCGCCTTGATAGTTTCTTGAGACTCTTTCCTTTGTACCAATGGTCTTTTTTGAACAGAAGATTGCGAGTGCGAAGGGGTTGATTTATGCAACTTAGGTTGAAAGGATGAAGGGGTTGATTTACGCTCACCAGGCATGGAACTCTTTGCAATTGGTGCTGTAACCTTCTTCCCCGTGGTGGCTGCTGGATTTCTAGATGGTACATCTTTCATCCCCACAGGCCGACCAGGCCCACTCCCATTATCCATACCAAGCTTTTGCTTTAATCCCATTGACAACTTGCTGGATGGAGCCAATTTATCAGACCCAACTTTAGGTCTTGCTTGGCCACCTGCAGGCATTGGTTTCCTCTCAGGATAATTACTCAAGGCTTTTTTGCCACTATCTTTCACTGGCTGTTTTCTACTAGGTGGTAACTGAACTGATCGCGCCTCTTCAAGAGCATCAAAAAACCCGTGTTAAGTTTTCTTGAGAGAAAAATTATGCAATGGGTTTTTGCACCAAATATTCAGATATCATAATGGAGTGGACACAAACCTGAACTCGGGGCAGATGCATTTCTTGGTGGAGGATTTTTGGAGGGAGCTGGAACCTCAGCATCATCAGATAGCAAAAAAGAATAGTCCCTTGTATTTTTAAGCATTTCAACTTTTGATTTTGCCTGCATTTAACAAATAACCATACATTATAGGAAGGCAAGGAAGGCAAAAGGAAGAGAAATCCCTTTCTTGTGGAAAAGAAGAAGCAGGTCATATTAGCTGCTGCATACTTGATCCAGTAAACAGAAAAAATTTAAAATCACCCCCAAAATAAAGCAATGACTACAGTGATTACCTCATTTGTAACTCTTGGCGGATGGCCAGCTCCAGGTTTTGATCCCATGGTGGCTGAGGCAGAGCTCTTGTAGGCCCGCATGGAATGGTTGTGTTTAGAAACCTTTGCTGCCAAAATTGGGTTCTCCAACAAGGACTTGCTTTCTTGAATCACTCTCGGAGCAATAACTGGCTGAGAAGGCCCAAAAAACGAACCATAGCTGCAACACATCAATAATCAAGTCATTAATACAAAATAATTTTGAGCAATGCTTACATGTATAGCATAGACATATAATATATATCAATAGCAGCCTTCATTTGAACCAAAATACAATAAAAGGCCCAAATTGCAGAACTGTTCGAAGAAAATTTAAAAACCAGAAGTTTCATCGAAATCATAAACAATTTAAAACGGCTGAAAATGTTGAAGTGCCCACAGCTTATCAAATTTAAACCAATACCTATTACAGGGAGTAATGGCACATTAAATGCATAAAAAAGTTACAACAGCTGGAAGTCACGAATTTCACAAACAGCAAAGACTGTAGACTGTTTTTCATTAACTGGAACAGGAACAATGAGTAACAAAACATCTTGTCAAACTCGAAGGGAAAAAAATTGCTTCAATGATTCTACTGGGCACTCGTTACTCACAAGCACAGTCTCCGAAATTTACTACAAGCAAATGAAACTCACTTGTCCTTATGCACTGTACTATTTTTGTCACGGGAACTAGGATTAGCAGTCCCTGATTCCTTCTTCATCTTCTTTCTGTATGCCTCTTTTAATCGTTGCCTCAGTTCAAGATATTCCAATGACTCCTGTGTGGGCTGGTGGGTTTCCTCCTCTTCACACTCCTCCTCCCCACCACCTGCTTCCTCGTACTCCTCACCTTCCTCTTCATACTCATCCAAACCTTCGTATTCCTGCAATAGAAGAGAAGTGATCAATAAACACACAATGCATTAAAACCCCTAAAAGTATAAGATTAGTGGTGCAGTATGCGCATACATCTGTATCATATCCCCGCATTGCCACAGTGAATTACCAGATACCAAAGGAACCTATTTGGATGCTGGCTCCTCGTGAACCAAGAAATATCAACCTGATCACCAAAAATAAAAGTGATCTTTCATATATATATAAACAAGAAACTCAGAGATTTATCAACATATCTGCACCCGATAACTAGAGGCACATATAGAAGTTTCACAAAAAGCATTTTAAAAAACCATGTCCTGATAGAGTAAACGCCAAGTAATAAAGAGTAATTGCAAAAGTAAGGAAAATTCACATGATCATTCAAATTACAGTATTTAGCCCATTAAACTATCATTTTTCTCCTATTTATGGTTTCTTCAGAAATTGATACAAACAAATACAGGATCTGCACCTAATACCAAAAGAGAAGAAAAAAAAAATCTTCCTAGTCTAATTGAGAAGAGGATCGAGCTCACACACGAATTGAAACAAACAAATAATAACTCTCATGAATCCAGTTCAATAAAATTTAAATCAGAAACAAAATATTTAATTAACATCGTTAATGCCAAAAATCTTCTGGTCTTCACCGAATAGAGGAATCGTCAGAAACAGGGGCGGAGCCACCTGGGGTATAGTGGGGGCAACTGCACCAACTGGATTTTAGTCCTGGGTATTTCACCAATTGAAAACCATAAACAACCGCATCAATAATTTTTAAAGAGAAATATTGTTGAAAAATCACTGTTGCAAGAGAAAGATTACCATCAAGAAACAACAATTCTGGAAAAATAAAATAAATTATAAGGAGTTGAAATTAAATCATTCACAACAAACAAATCGAGTCGATTTCAACATATAGAGCCCGTTTTAACACGAATACAATATGTAACTACCTTCCAAGTTTGGCGATGAAGAAGTTGAGAAAAAATCACTGCAACATAAGATAAATTGGTGCCGGGGTGATGAATATATTCCCAATTTTTAGTGTAAAATATCGACAAAGAAAACCTAGGTTCGCTGTCGCTGCTCTTCCCCCTTTCTAAACAGATACGGGTTATACTTCCATATGCCTGCCTTTTAATTGGGCTTCACAAATATTTTCTGAACTTATCATTTAAAAATCAGATTTTGAGGAAGTTACACGTATCCTGATTTCTAACTTTATATTTTAATATAATAAGGTTTTAAGTTTATTATTTAAAAAATCAGGTTATATTAATTTTAGGGAAAAATTCACGGATCAGGCTTTATCTATCATGAAATAAAAAATCAGGTCCCAAATTTTAAAATTGCAAAAATCAGGTTTTTCATAAATTAATTAATTATATTTCACAATTATTATATTAAATTAAATATTAAACTGTAATATAATATAATTAACCCATCCACCCCACCCCACCCCACCTCCTACTGCTCCGATGACCGACGTCCACTGTTCACCGGTCACAGATAAAAATTTTGTAGGTCACAGATTATTCTGAGGTCACAAATCTAAAATTTTTATGTCACAATTTTTTTATTGGTCACAGATCAAAAGTTTTGTAGGTCACAATTTTTTTATCGGTCACAGATCAAAAATTTTGCAAGTCACAGATTTTTTTAATGTCACAAAACTAAAATTTTATAGGTCACAGATCGAAAAAATTATATGTCACGGGTCGTATATTTTCAAATTTGTTGGTCACATGTTCTTTTTTTAGTTACAAATGATCAATTTTAAGGTCACGGACATAAAAAAGAACCACCACCGCCATTGCAAAGGATACCAAATCCACCGCCCACCACAAACAGTGGGTCACATACATCGGCACCATCGACACCACCTCCACTCCGTCAGAGCCACCAGATCCACCGCCCACCAAGAGAACCACCGCCGCCCCATCACCGCCACCACCACACAGATCACTATCACCACCACACAACCGCCACCACAGATCCCCACACCACAACCACCTCCACTCCGTCGCAGCCACCAGATCCACCGCCCCATCACCGCCGACATCACAGATCCCCACACCACAACCACCACCCAACAAAAAAACCCCAACCCGCCACCAGATCTCAACAATGGAGAGTGCAAAAAACAGCAAGAGAGAGAGAGACGTCGCTGCGACGCTGCTGAAAGGCAGCAGCGTCGCAACCGTTAAAAATTAATAAAAACAACGTCCGTTCAGCAGCGTTGGAAGGGGGAGGGAGAAGGGGAGGGGAGGGGAGCTGCGACGCTGCTGGACGGCAGCAGCGTCGTAGCCGTTCAGCAGCGTCACAGGCAGCAGCGTCGCTGCCTGTGACGCTGCAGGGGAGGGGAGGGGGAGAAGGGAAGGGCAGTGGCGATGGAGGCTACCGGCGGTGGAGGGGGCCGGCGACGGCGGCGACGGCGGCGAGAGAGTTGAAAGAATGAAATGGATTAGGGTTTGGTTACGTTTTTATAGTTAAAATAAAATTGGTGGGGTAGGTAGTAGGGTGGGTATGTATATTAGTTTAATTTAAAATATCATTATTAATATTAATGGTAAAAATTAAAACCTGATTTTTGATTAAATAAAGTATAAACCTGATTTTTTAAAACTCAAAACTAAACACCTGGTTTAGTGTAATTTCCTCTTAATTTTTGGGGAGTTCATTTAATGGGCCTAGTCAAACTAAGTTTTAGTTTAAAAAGTCCACCAACCAAGTTTTTTAGTTAGATGGCCTCAAGATACAAATAAAAGGAAAATACAATTTGTAAATTACTAAAATATCCTTGTATTTAAAAAGACACTGCACTGATATTCGTAACGATATTGATATCGTTCCCGTAACAAAAAACGACCTGAATATCGTTTCAGTATGAAATACATGTTGATTTTCGTAATGATATGGACATCGTTCCTGTAATAAAAAACGACTTCAATATCATTTCCGTACGAAATACACAATGCTTCACTGATCTTCGTAACGATATAGAAATCGTTCTCATAACAAACCAAAAACGACTTGGATATCGTTTCAGTATAAAATACACGCTAATTTTCGTAACGATATGGACATCGTTCCTGTAATAAAAAACGACTTCAATATCGTTTTCATGAAATCGTTCTCGTAACAAAGTAACGACGTTCATATCGTTCCAATATAAATTTGTCGAGTTGGAACTCATTTCAGTCAACATCGTAACTAGAACGACATATAAATGTCGTTTCTTCCCATATAAAACGACAAATATGTCGTTGTAGTGTCAAACCCACGAAACAAAGTAACGACATTCATATCGTTTTAGTACAAATTGGCGAGTTGGAACTCGTTTTAGTCAAAATCGTAACTAGAACGACATATATGTCATTTCTTCTTATATGACACAACGATGATGTCGTTATAGTGTCAAACCCATGAAATAAAGTAACGAGATTCATATCGTTTCAGTACAAATTTGACGAGTTTGAAATCGTTGCAATTCAAATAATAACTAGAACGACATCGGTATTGTTTCTATTTACAGAAAACGAGAATTATATCGTTATACCTAAAAAAGGATAATTCGATCATCCATGACCACTTAACATACATTCTTCGTATGTAAGACAACAAAAATAGGTCATCGAGTGAGTTTAATCTCACTCCAAGAAATTAGGGGAACATTTGTGTTTCTATAATTCTCTATCACCTTCGAATTATGTTGATAGAAAGAGAGTATCTCCGTTCGCTCTTTCTGAGCCATGTGAGTGCTACATCAATTCACTTGATGACCTTTTTCGATCTTCCTATGTATGTTGAAGACATGATGTGAGGTTGTAGACGATCGAATCGTTATTTCTAGCCAAAAGGATATAATTGTCGTTTTTCATGAAAAGAAACGATATCGATGTTGTTATAGTTATTATTTGAACTAGAACGATTTCAAACTCGTCAAATTTGTACTGAAACGATATTGACGTCGTTATGTTATTTTATGGATTTGATACATAACGGTATCCATATCGTTTCAATACAATTTTGACGACATTGATATCGTTTCAGTTTAAATCATAACTAAAACGATACATATATCGTTTTAGTTTATATACAATGATAAATTAAATCGTTTTGGCTAAAAACGACGATTCGATGTACATGACAACCCGACATGCGTTCGACATACGTAGGATGATCGAAATTAATCATCAAGTGTGTTTGATCTCACTCAAAAGAAACTATGGCGATATTTGTATTCTTATGACTATATACAACTTTCGAACTATTCTAATAGAAAGAAAGTATCCTCGTTCGATCTTTCTAAGTCATTCGAGTGACATCAACTCACCTGATGACCTTTTTCGATCGTCGTACGTATGTTGAAGGTATGTTGGGTGGTCGTGGACGATCGAATCGTTATTTTTAGCCAAAACGATATAATTATCGTTTTTCATGAAAAGAAACGATATCTATGTTGTTGTAGTTATTATTTGAACTGGAACGATTTCAAACTCGTTAAATTTGTACTGAAACGATATGGACGTCGTTATATTATTTTGTGGATTTGATACATAACAATGTTCATATCGTTTCAGTACAATGTTGACGACATTGATATCGTTTCAGTTTAAATCATAACTAAAACGATACATATATCGTTTTAGTTTAAATAAAACGATAATTATATCGTTTTGGCTAAAAACGACGATTCGATGTACACGACAACCCGACATGCATTTGACATACGTAGGATGATTGAAATTGATCATCAAGTGTGTTTGATCTCACTCAAAAGAAACTATGGTGATATTTGTATTCTTATGACTATATACAACCTTCAAACTATTCCAATAAAAAGAAAGTATCCTCGTTCGATCTTTCTAAGTCATTCGAGTGACATCAACCCACCTGATGACCTTTTTCAATCGTCGTACCTATGTTGAAGGTATGTTGGGTGGTCGTGGATCGAATCGTTATTTTTAGCCAAAACGAAATAATTATCGTTTTTCATGAAAAGAAACGATATCTATGTCGTTGCAGTTATTATTTGAATTGGAACGATTTCAAACTCGTCAAATTTGTACTGAAACGATATGCACGTCGTTATGTTATTTTGTGGATTTGATACATAACGATGTCCATATCGTTTCAGTACAATTTTGACGACATTAATATCGTTTCAGTTTAAATCATAACTAAAACGATACATATATCGTTTTAGTTTAAATAAAATGATAATTATATCGTTTTTTGCTAAAAAACGACGATTCGATTGTCCACAACAACTCGACATGCATTCGACATATGTAGGATGATCGAAATTGGTCATCAAGTGATTTCGATCTCACTCAAAAGAAACTATGATAGTATTTGTGTTCTCGTGACTACATACAACCTTCGAACTATTCCAATAGAAAGAAAGTATTTTCGTTAGTTCTTTCTAAGTCATTCGAAAAATATCAACCCACTTGATGACCTTTTTCGATCGACGTACGTATGTTGAAGACTTGTTGTGTGGTTGTGGACGATCGAATCGTTATTTTTAGCCAAAACGATATAATTATCGTTTTTCATGAAAAGAAACAATATATATATCGTTGTAGTTATTATTTGAATTGGAACGTCGTTATGTTATTTTGTGGATTTGATACATAACGATATCCATATCGTTTCAATATAATTTTGACGACATTGATATCGTTTCAACTTAAATCATAACTAAAACAACATATATATCATTTTAGTTTATATAAAACGATAATTATATCATTTCTGTTAAAAACGACGTCATTTTCATTTCTATTAAAAATGATGCCATTAACTACTACGATACGAAAGTTGTTATGTTATTTCGTGAATTTGACACATAACGATGTCATTATCGTTTCAGTACAATTTTGACGATATTGATATCATTTTAATTTTAATTTTAATTAAAATGACATATATATCGTTTTAAGATATATAAAACGACAATTATATTTTGTAAGGTATATAAAAAGTATATATTGCACGTCGTAAAAAGTTTACGTGGGGATAAGGGGAAACAATAAAAAAAATTAATGGTTGAACCGGTGGATGATTACTTAAAAATATTATTTGAAATCAAATTAAAGATTTTAAGTTAATTGTCACTAATTATTTATATATTTCGAAATCATAAATTTTGTAGACATTCAATTCATCTTAATTAAAATTAATCTTTTAATACATAATACGTATATAAAATAAAGTGAAATATTTGACTATAATTTTTCAAGATATTCAGAAATATAAGGTTATATATATGTTATTGCATCAAAATAAAAAATATTGTTCAATATTTTAATGGTGTGAGAAGAATCATTTTTCTTAAAGGTTGAAGGTTCAAATCCTTGGACTTTGTAAATTTGAATATAATTTGTTAAGATATATATATATATAGGTTATTGCAAAAATATTAGCAATATTGTTCAATGCCCTAGTGGTGAGGATAACATTTAAAAAAACTTTTTCTTAAAAGTTGAAGATTCAAATCCTTGGACCTTGTAAATTTGAATTTGATTTGTCAAGATATATATATAGGTTATTGCAAAATAATTATCAAAATTGTTCAATGTCCTAATGGTGTGGGGAGCATTTTACTTTCATTGAGGTGAAGGGTTCAAATCCTAGAACCTTAAAAAAAAAAATTCCTCATTTATTTGGTTATACAAAGAAGGGTAAAATAGACATTTGCAGTTTTTAAATAATTAATTTTTTTTTCTTTTTAAAAAATTTGGTCAAAGGCCATCTAAACAAAAACTTCTTTTGTGATGGCCATTCCAACTCATTTCCCTTAATTTTTTAACTTAAAATATTATAAAATTATTAATTAATAACTAATGATGCTAAACCCGTGTTTGGGCCCATTGTCTCCCGTTATAATGAGAAGAACGGTAATTTTTTAGACAATGTGTGATTAAAAAAAATTATGTTTAAGTATAATATTATTTTATTGGAGAATGTCTGAATGTGTAGCTATTAAAAAGAGAGAGATGAATAAAAAAAAAATTGTTGACGTAGGAACCCGCAACCGCTACCCGCTAGTGCGCACTGGATGAACATTGCTTCATGTGCAGTAGCCCGCAACCACACACGAGAGATAAACATCACTAGGCAAACCCGATGTGACGACTCGACCGAAGAAGTGTTGGTAGGGGATTCAAACTCTTGACCTTTGGTCTCCGCGTTCACCTGCTCCACAAACTCGGTCACCCTCGAAGGGCTAAATTTGGAGTATCCGAGGAGGATATATCCGAACAAATTTTCTATTGATTTAGCAAATTTAATTCCCCAGCAACATGCTCAAGATTCTCTCGAGCATGCTTCTTTCTTTAAATTTTGCCGTCATCTCGAAGGAATGTGTTGACTCTGTCTCCAGATAATAATACTTAGGGTGTGTTTGAGCCACATTATTTTGAAATAATGTATTTTGGAATAGTAAATTAATGGAGAATGTGTGATTGAAAATGAATGAAAAGTTATTGATGTGATGAAAAATATTATTTTATTGAAGAACGTATGGTTGAAAATGAGTAGAAGAATGAAAATGAAAATTTTACTATGTACCAAACAGCAGCTTAGTCTCCATGTGGGAGCAATTCTTTCGAAAATTTTAATCAGAAAAGTGACTGTTGTGCCTTTAAATCTCATTTCTTTATTCCAAACAATCTCACATTCACGTGACATGTAACTGTAGCATTCATTTCTTTTTACTTTGTATTGCCAATTGTACTCCTTTACCACTTTCCTTTCTTTCCTTATTCAAATAGCGTACAAGATTTGAAAATGAGGATAAAAATGACTTCCTTCCTAATTTGCACTTTGAAAGCTTGTTTACAAGATTGCAAGTGGATGTCACTGATGTAATGCGAAAATCAATTTTTTCGGGGATAAAATTGCGCCATAACAAGGGCTTAATTAATTAGGACTCTACTATAACTTCGAGCTTATCCAACTTCAACGGCATTATAGTTCCAACATAATGCTACTGTCTTATCCCTACCGGATTTTGATGCAGTCTATAATTCTTATTTGGATAAGATATCAAGCAACCTAATCCTAGTATGGACGTCCCACAAATCTCTATAAATACTCTACTTTCATGCATTATTCAGGTATGTTTTTACATAATTTTAGCCATAACCATTTGCATAAATTTCATTCTTTGCTAACTTAAGTATTGGAAGGGCGATGATAAAACACATTGAAGCATTTGTTTCAAGTATATTGAGATCATGTTTGTGCCATCATTCGTTGTCAAGCTTGAGATTTCATCGGTGTGGATTTTTGGTAGCATCATTGGCATCGTCTATGGGAACCACAATCAAAAGCCATGGTTATTACGCATTCAAGACATATTCCAACAAGCTCATCCACTCCAATGCTTAGGTTAATGCGGTTCCTCATGAGGAATCATCAGAACTAGTACCCCAACTAGCAATTGTTACTTCGGAGCATTCGAAGAGCTTCGTCAACAAGTTGCTATGTGGACTCAATTGCTAAGTCGGCGAAATCCACACCTAATGCAAGCAACCGATGTTGGTTTCGTGGCCAAAAGCTTGGGCTCCATGCCAGGCTTTATACATCGACGGTGTTTGAACCTCACCTCGACCTCAAGATTGGTTACCATGGATTCAAGTGAACTCATTGGGATCATTTAATATGGGATCACAGTTGGTTTACGTCAAAACACCCAGGGGTCAATGGGTTCCACCCCTAACACTTCGTTCACACCACATTGTCGAACATGTTTAAATATCCTTGAATAAAGGAATACGATAAAACTATCGATTCGATAAACCATCTCAATGTATAAACGGGCGTCGTGAACTTGCAAATTGCACCATACCCAATGGTGTGCAAAGCTTTCCGGCGAACCCTAAATAGCTTAACGGGCTAGTCGTCTTCTTTTAGGTGTCACTCCAACAGTCCTGAATTCAGGGATATTTAATGATTCTAAAAAAATAGCC
This sequence comes from Fraxinus excelsior, assembly GCA_019097785.1. Taxonomy (NCBI): domain Eukaryota; kingdom Viridiplantae; phylum Streptophyta; class Magnoliopsida; order Lamiales; family Oleaceae; genus Fraxinus; species Fraxinus excelsior. The sequence continues at coordinate 24,424,703 of CM032638.1, forward strand.
ATCATAAAGTCTAGACATGACATCTGACAAGTAGAGGTGTCCGCCACAGAGATGTCGCATTAATCAATTGTAAGGGATATCGTGTAGATGATCTCTTGAGAGGTGTTAGGGTTGTGATGCCATCATGTGTTTGAGGTGTGATCCCTTCGACTTAGTGATACAACATGTCATATAAATTTGCTTCGGTCGTTGAGGTTCGAACTCTACATAGCTATTAAGGTGGTGCATCACTTCAACTACCATATTATATGGTATCGGATAAGCCAAGTAAGATAGTGACATAGAGTATAGTTTGAGTTCATTTACTAGTAAGCTCTCATGTGGTGGATGTTTAAAGTCTCAATGGATGAGTAACAGGTTTCTCTTAGCATGACAATGTTGGTGTAGATGTGGTATATGTGAAGGTGATGGCAAACACATGATGACAATAGAGGTGGTGACGTACATCGATGTGATGGTGCTTTGGGATGAAATGATGGAGGTAGCAATGGTGATGGTGCGAGATGATAGTGGTAGTGGTGATGATGGCAAGATATAGTTTATGGTGGTGGTGATGGTGTAACACGAGCATCACGTTGTGTTATACGCGTATAGTGTGTGTTATAAAAAATGCTGATGGTGAGAGATGAGAATAGATAGAGAGAAGTGAGGTAGTGCCAGCGACGATGGTACCGATGAGGTGGTGCCAATGTGCCAGCGACAGTTGTGCTGGTGGTGGCGAATGGCTAGAGAGAAGGTGGGATAGAAAGAGGAGAGAAAATGGAAATGATGAGATAATTAGAGTTTTGGTGTCTATATTTGAGTAGAATGAATATATATATTTAATTTTGTAATATAATTATTAATATTTAAAAATCTTGATTATCCTCCGATTTTTAAAATAAGAACCTGTAAATCTGAATTTTAAAATGGAAAGTTTAAAAATCTGGAACGCTGTAATTACCACATGGGCTCACAGAGGTTATAAACATATAAACTTATATTATCTCAGAATTCGAGAAAAAAAAAATGAGAGACAATAGTTTTTTTTTCTTTTTTCTCAATTTTTCCATATGACTTCTTCTGCATATATGTGCATATGAGTTGATCAATGGTCTTTCGCAAACTTGGGCAAGTGAAGTTCGTTTGCGGGTCTTTTCTATGCTTTTTTCCTTTATTTCTTTTTTCAGGCTAGCCAAAAACTTCAATAAAATAGTGCATGTTGATGACCGACCTCCGAGGTCGACAAAATACTGTTTAATGTGTACAACAAGCCCGTATTAATGCGAGTTCGGGTCTTTGAGGTCAAGTCGGTCATGTAGTTTATCGAGGCTCAAGGAAACATAATGATTATAGATTCCTTGCACATTGTACAAACTATCCACAAAATTGTGACACTTGGCAAACATTACATCAGCGCCCAATATTCACACCAATGTAATACTTTAGCTTACCCCCTAAGTAATTCATTAATTATTGGGGACCACATATGAGATTAACTCATAATGACCTGATAGGTCGAGCTCTTTAACCAATCTAAACGTGACAATGAAGGTATTTTTTCAGCTTGGCACTGTAGCTGACAAGATGGGTAAATGACAGTGCATGCAAAAATTTTCCTATAAGAAGGAGAAAGAAAGAGAAGGCAAGTAAGACAAACAGAAACACAAGACTTCACATTACAATCTTCTATAAACTTGATCATATTTCAAATATCTCCTTAGAAAATAAGGCAAAAATCATTGTATCAAATATTTTTTACTATCAATCAAGTTACATTATCCTTTTAAGTTGGCTTGAATTTTATCTATATAATCTTCAATGTCAACAGTGTCCATTCATTAGTTTTCAATCGAATCGACTGGACGTGTCCTATTTTAAAAATATTGTCAGCTTTTTACTGGAAATGATAATAACATTTGTAGTAGATGAATGTTAAAAGCTCAGTGTCAATTCAAGATGTTCAATCAAAATGAATTGAAAATCTGTGATCAATCACTTTACACATTGCTCGAGACCCAATCTCAAAACCGTATAACTCTCCTCATTTTTAAGGTCTCGTTATTCTCTTGATAAGGGTTCGTTTGATTGCAAGGGTGGAAAATTGGTGGAAAGAAAATGAATTTCAGAGAAAATAATTGTCTAGAACTTATTTTTCAGAAAATTGTTAATTAAATGTGTTTGATTAGTATAATTTTTTACTCGAGAAATTTTAAAAATTTGGATCTTTTTGTGTTCGTTTGGCTTTATTTTACATGGAAATTGTCCATTAAAATTGCAAAGAATCCACAATTGGTTATAAAATTTGTTTTCATTGCCAAAAAGTAAAAAACAAAAACAAATTTTTTTTTTCTAGAAAATCATTTTGTTTGTTTGACCTTATTTTATATGAAAATTGTTCATTAAAGTAATTTTTTTAACAATTAGTTATGAAATTTGTTTCCATTGCAAAAAAAAGGTGGAATTCAACAATTCAACTATTTCATGGAAAGTGTGCACGTGTGTGAGTTGTGACATTTGTGGAAAAAGAATTCTATGAGAATTTTATCATATCAAGCACGACAAGATGGAAAATAGAATTTGAATTCCATTTTCCATGGGAATTTTAGCATATCAAACGGGGCCTTGATGTTTCAATCATGACCATTTTTTAAGATAATTTTGGAGAGTTGTATATGGTTTCTGCTTACTTGACTTGAGGAATCCACGCCGTGGGTGGTGGTAATCAATGGTAAGGTGTCTGATAGGGGCATAATTGGACGGTGGTAGTGTGACGGCCCACATTTTATTTTAGTTTCTATGCAATTAATTAATTTATTTTTATCATTTTTCAGAAATAATAAAATAACATTATATTAAAAAAAATTGCATTAGTTTTGAAAACGATTTCATTTTATTAACAACATTGTATAACCATGAAAGTAAAATATTTCACTCCTCTATTAAAAGAGTCATCATGAAATTCACTATTCATTTTTGTCACACTCCTTTTCACACTTACCCTCTTTAGAACTGGATTTGCTACAGTAACCGACCTCTTCTACAGCGATTGAGCCTTCTTTGTTGACTACTGGGTTGATATTTTAAATATCTTCTTCTACCGTCTTTCAATTATTCTACCGCTTTTTAATTATTCTTCCTTAAATATCTCACATGTTTTGGTGTTGGGTTTTCAAATTATTAATATTTTTAGTTTTCATCGTAAATTTCCTCTGGTATGGTTGCATTTTTATTTTTTTTATAATTTCTCGTGTTTAATATTTGTTCTTTTTTGTAGTTGCAATTGTTTTTTTCCATTGGAATAGCTTTCTGGAAGTTCATATGAAATGGTTTGATGCCGAGTTTTCAATTATTAATCTTTTCACTTCTCACCTTCATGATTTTATTACTTTATTAGATAGTTAATAAGTGAAGATGATAAACATGCATCACTGATTCAATTTTCCTATGTAACAGTATGATGAATTTAAGCGATTTGATATTTTATTTATTTTTTCCTGTGAAGAAATTCGAACATGGATGCAAATATTGTTTACAAGTGGAAAATTCTATTTTGATTGTACTAATGGAAATGACATATTGAAGATTACTGGCAAAAAAAAATCGAACAGGACCGTGTCTCTGCAATATCCGGACATGAGCTCCACATTATGCGAAGACCATGCTTTGGTTGTCTCCGTATAATGCGAAGCTCATGAACAGGTTGCTCCACATTATGGGGAAACAATGCTTTGGTTACTCCGCATAATGCGGAGCAATCTGTTCATGAGCTCCGCATTATGCGAAGACAATGGAAGCATCGTCTCCGCATAATGCGGAGCTCATGATGAAAGGATATGTCTTCACCTTTAAGTTGGGACAATTTTGAAATTGACTTAACTAAGAAATTCATCTCTGGATTCTTGAATTGTAGAGTTCTGTAAGTATGTAAAAGAATGTAAAAATTATAAGTACAGAAGAGCTCATTTTTGTGTCAATTAAATTGTTTTTTTTTTTGCTTCTTTATTCGTAAATTATGTTCCTAATTTTTCCTTTACCACATCCGGACAGACTTCCAAGCTGCTTTAGATGAGCAAAATGAGAACCGTTCAGATGTTGAGACAATTGTGTGAATATTGCTCATTAACTAATTAATTCAAATTCCAAATGAAAATTGAAAGACTTGCACCAAGATCCTGATTTGCATCAAATGGAATAGAGGGCCTTATCCTATTTGAATTATCGAGATCACCTAGCAGCTTATTTTTCAGTTGCAGTATTTGTTCACTCTCTGAAATTTACTTATAAGTTAGTTCGGTTTTGATATTAAGACATTTACTACAATTGAAGTGGATAAAAGTCTAATGAATTGAACAGAATACATACCTAATTTGGACCATATATTAAAAGTAATATAAAAAAACATATATATTAATTATTTGATCATCTACTCTAAGAAAACTCAAAAAGCTCCAACTCCGCATTATGTGGAAAACACTTCGCATAATGCGGAGTTCATGTTCCATGTCTCTAAATTCTATGGAGACGTTTCCATAGAATTTGGAGACACTACACTTTGAATCAATTTGTAGGAAGCCACCATTTCAAATAAAGGAGAAAACGGGCTAGATTTTGATTTTTCGTAGTTGCCCATCGTTTATGTAAGAAATACTCCGCAAAATGTGGTGCTCCGCATTATGCGGAGCTTACTCCGCTTGCGGAGTAGCTGCTCTGCAGAAATACGGGGTAAGCTCGGCAAATGCGAAGTTGGCGCTTCGTATGCGTAGCACCTGCTCCGCAGAAATGCGGAGCCCCAACTCCGCATTAATGCGGAGCTTACTCCATACGCGGAGCACCTGCTCCGCATTATGCGGAGTTTGTGTCATTCTTTTTTTTTCTAACATTCTTCATTTTCTTTACATTATTTTTTTACGTATTAATACTAATATATTTCAACGTAATATAAAATTAAAAATGTGAAATTGAATATTTATGTTAGAATTTATTGTACTACAAACAATGCGGAGACACGCATAATTTTTTTTTAAGTTTCTGTTATACACCTGAATAAAAAATCCATCTTCTGACTGTTTTTTGGGAGATGGAAGCCCCCTCCTCCTAGCACCCTTTGCTTTTTCTGTGGCCAATATCTTCATGTGTCAAGCAATTTCACAGAGTACATAGAAGTATTAGCCTGGTAATGTGTATGCAGTTGACTATAGATACTTTTGGAAATTTGTATCAGTTCTAATCTGTTAAGAGTATGATGGTATAGATGTGCCTATGATGGCCAAATGCTGTGTCTCCAATTTCTATGGAGACATCTCCATAAAATTTGGAGATATGAACCATAATCTCCGCATTATGCGGAGTTGGAGTTGGAGGTTCTCATGTTCATTAGCTCTGCGGAGTTGCTTTGGTTGCTCCGCATTATACGGAGCTCTTGAACATGAGCTCCCCATAATGCGGAGTGCGGATGCTCCGCATTATGCGGAGCAACCGAAGTGTTGTCTCCGCATAATGCGGAGTTCATGAACATGAGCTCCGCATTATGTGGAGAGATTCGAAAACTAAAAAATCATACTAAAAAATTCAAAACTCTCACCTGAGAAATATATAGATGCAGATACACATATATGCTTGGGAAACATTAAAATACATTAGGTAAAATTCTTTACAAATCCTTCACCCTTCACATTAAACAAAATGGAAGAATTCCACCTATCTACACACAATTATGCACATTACCAAACACATACCTCATGATCATGGAAATAGGAAACCCAAAGATTAAACATAATCATTACTACTTTCCAGGAATTCATCATATTAATTATATAAATTATCCGTGCAAATCCTGCCATATGAATATAATTATCTTAAAGAGACTAACATAAACTACCTTGGATAAAAACAAGCACTCATATAATAAATGGAAGTTGGCTATTTACATTTCTATATGTAAATAAATGGAGCAGATGATCAAATAATACGGAGTTAGTGCTGGTGTCACATTATTTGGTCAAAAAACAAAAAAAAAAAATTCCTCCGTATAATGTGGAGTGTGGTGTCCGGACACTAGCGTCTGGTGTGCGCCCGGTGTCCGCACACCAGGCGCTGGTGTCTCCATAGAAATGCGGAGTAACTCTACAGGATGCGAAGCTGATGGTGTCTCCGAATTATGTGGAGTTACTCCGCGCGGAGTAAGCTCCGCATAATGCGGAGACACCAGGTGCCGGTGTGCGCCTGGTGTGCGGACAACAGGCGCCTGGTGTCTCCGCATTATGCGGAGTAATTCCGCATTTCTTTTTTTTTTACCGAATATACGATTTATTTACATTTTACACATAACTATAAATATAATTTCACTTAGTAATAATTTAATTCAAAAACATTAGAAAATATTCAATTCCATACATAAATGAAAATCAAAATTCCTTTCGGGGGCATTGCCCCCGAGCCCCCACGAGGGGCGCTGCCCCCTTGGCCCCCCTTGACCTGACCGGGCAGGTCGATCCCCGTCGGGGGCGTTCCCCCGAACCCCCGCAACGTCACCAGTATCCAAGTCTATTTTTTTCTTACTCAATGGTCAAAATGCTGACATAAATGTACTATTGGGATTTGTATTCGTTTTCTTCCTTGTGCTATTCAATTCTCTGAGAAATGTAAAAGAAAAATATAATATCAATTGAATCATTGTCTAATAATGCCACATTTTACTAGAAAAAAACTTTACTTAACATCACACATCTCTGTATTATTTTCAATTCCAAGTTCAAAATCATAATACATTTTTTTTAGGATGGCGAAAATCAAACACGTCATTACACCGATCATATTGAACTCTTCAAATGATTTGGTTCCTTATCTCCGCACCCACGCCTTTTTAGTTTTATAGTGTGCAATAAATTTTTGTTAATTAATGAAAAAAAAAACATAAATAATTATTTACAATTATTTATTCATTTTAATATTTATTAAATATATATTTATTACATCGATAAATGATGTTGACACAGACCAATTAATAAAGATTTTGAGCTACTCATTTTAATAAGGTTGACATTTTAAGATGGAACCCCAGCTCTTAACAGGTTTCTTCCTTTTATTTTTTACTTCTAAAGCCGATTTATAAGCTATTTCTTGAATTGAATTTCTTGTATGTGAACCTGATCCATTATATTTCTCCCTCGACATTGGTAGTAGAGTGCAAATTTTGCAGGCCATTCAAGATTCATTGTAAATATAACCTGTCAAAACTTTTGAACTTTTTACATGATTTAGACACAACGTTCTGCTTAAAATAATTTTGAAAGCTTTACAATGAATTGCGTTGAAAATGCAAGAATCTTTCTCGTTGCTTAATCTTCTAGCATTCACTTGCACAATGATAGGTAAAGATATTTCTCAACAAGGTCAGTTTCTATTCGTTAATGCAAGATTTGCAAGTTGAACTTTCTCTATATGAGGTATCATCATCATTTTTAATAATTTCTACTGATGGAATTACGAAGTTTTACCTCAAAATTTTAAATGAAATTTGGGAAGTTCATTATATCACTATAGGTTAAAACTATTATATTTGATTAGCTGAAATGCATTGACACAGATGAAGACATGGGTTCACTAGGTACTCAACGATGCTGGCAGAGAACCTTGTAAACTCACCAACTCCTCAGAAACCAATCAACTCATACTCTGCTCAAGAGTAATTGAGTATTCAATGGACCAACGCGTTAGTAAGCATTTCAATTTCAAACTTATCATAGAAGACTTTCTTCCTAACCTCAAAGTAAATCACAGAATTGCCTTCTAAATCTATGGTTTATCTTATGTATTCAGCCTTGGATTGCTCATCAATAGGTAGAAGTGCCTTCACTAAGCTGGGTCCCTTCTTTCCTACAGGCAATGATCAAGACCTGCAAACGAATTCTAAATCATGGAATAAAGGTGCATATCTAACAATTTCACATTGCCTCAATATGTCAAATCATGTTATGGGATAATTTCTTACTTTTCTTTTCATCACTAATATCTATATACTTACTAATTTACACCATTCATTTATGTAGCATCAAATCTTCTTTTTCTTGAGTCCATTGCTGGTGTAGGTTGGTTATATTCAAATACAAGCTCAGACTACACTTGTGATAATGTGTCCACGAGTAAGGAAGTAGCAAAAGCAATGGGTTCAGATTCCTTATATTTCACATCTTGCGTAGTTTATTATAATTGTTGGAAGGTCCTTGGATAATTCCAAACGGCATTAACGTACAATTTGTAGTGCTTCTATTTAACATAAAATGCATTAATTTAGAATTTGTAATGTTTATTTTGGAATTTGCTTATTTTTACCTGAATTCTCTTTATCCAAGACGTACCTTTTGGAATTCAAACATGCTACATTAAATAGGTAAAGTCAAGCTTGAGTGGAAACCCATTGTTTAATAAAACTATGTTTTGCAGATTCAAGTCTAGAAACAATGGGAGCAACATTACTCATCAGCTTGCTTTTGTAATGTTACAAGTACTATTCTATATGCTTACACAACCGCGCTGTTTTTTGACAGCAAATCTCTATGGACTAATAGTTTATTACATACTCAATCATTTCTCCTTTCAAAAGCATTCTATTGCATAAGATAAAAAACACTTTTTCATAATCTTAACAACTTCATATTCGTTACATCATTTGCAGTCTTCCACTACATTAACGAATTCCTTTTTATTGGATATTTTATTAACTTTTTCCTTATTATATTATTCCAAAAATGCAGATTGAGGCGATATTCGGAAAAAAATTGCAGAGATATTCTTCCGTAAAGTGAAGTTCTGGAAAGAAGTTAGCAAAGAGGGAGCACCACCTGTATTTATAGGTTTTTTATGCTATTGAAACTATAAGACACTAATATACATTTTCTTTGGTAATATTTTAAGTATAATTTTTATAAAAAAAATATATTTCTCTAATGAGCAACTTGAGTCATTTTTGGCCAAGTCATTTGTATAAAAAGATGTACATCTGTGTAAATATATTCATGAATTTCCTTTTAAAGCAAGTGAATTTTTTGTTTGTGCTCATTTTCTTTAGCACTTTAAAACTGGAAACATCAAATTTGGCTTTCTTGCCGTGGGGGCCTATTTAATCAACCAGAACTTTTGCTTCTAAATATTAGTTATTTTCCATATCTTTCATATTTTCCGTATTCTATTACTACTTTTGTTGAAAGAGAATAAGTTCAACTTGAAAGGAATTGTTGTACGTTTCATAATTTTAAAAAAACTTGTTTACATTCAAATGCGTAACTTAAAAGGTTTGCTGCTATAAGTTAAATTCTTAAATTATATTGTGAATGCAACTCCTATCAATTTTTAACATTACACACGCTAACATTACCTTCGAAATAACACAGCCCGTGCATTGCACGGGCACAAAACTAGTAACTTTAAAAACCTCATCTTACTTTAATAGAGATATTATTTTGATATTATCCTATTAATATTTAACTGATAAAATTATGAGTTTTTCGTAATAAATGATAGGATTGTGTATTTATTTTTTAACTAAAAATATGGATTTTTCATTTTTCTTTTTTAGAATTCATCAAAAAGATAAAACCATAAGAAATCCATAATAATCCAACTAATCCAATAAAATCTTATCACGAGAAATCATCCAAACGTTTGTTTGAGAAATATTTATCAACAGATAAAACTACATTCACGGTAACAATACTTATTTTATTGTCAATTAAGTAATCGTAATCAATTATCTTCATATTAAAATAAGGGTATCTGTTTAAATAAAATTATAGTAGAATTACCTGTTTAATACAAATATAAAGTATAGTTATCGCGAATGATATTAAATCGTTTATAAATATTTCAAATCATAAATAAAAAAATTATAAATATTAGTTAGCCAAATATGAGCTATGGGGCATGTTGAATGCTAATTTATAAAATGCATTGGCGATGCTTTAATAATCAATTTCAAGGACAATTTTTTCAATGGCCCCTTAATCTTAAACGTCCCCCCCCCCCCCCCGCGCCCCCCCCCCTCTCTTTAGCTACAATACTTTTTGTGATGTTTACACTCCCACCCTTCGGCGTAAAATATTCAATCCAGGTATTTAAATATTTTAATATATATTCAAAAAGTATATTTGTATTTAGTTAAGTTTATTAAAAAAAAAAAACTTCATAAAAATCTATTCAGAGCCTATTTGATATAACTTTTGTACATATTAGTAGTAAGCACATGCGTTGCACGTTTTATGTGCCGAATGAATGCTAAGCATAATATTTTTAAAGTAAGGTAATTGATAATGTTAAAAAAAAATTAAAATTGTTAAATAATATATATATGAATAAAAATCTTATGAAATTACGTGCATAATGTGAATGTTGAATAAACTGAAATGTAGTATTTTGTTTACTTGTTTGTTTATGCTAGACATTGGTTGGACCCCTATTTTCAGCCATTACAACGATATAAACTATCTTTGTGATACAGACGGACACAAAGAAGAATCGAATCCAGAGATTTACATTTGACTAAGTTTAAAATTTTTACTTATAGGTAAAAAGATACATAAATGATTTTCAAAATAAATAATTACTCATTTTGTTTGTAACGTAAAATTCTTAAAAAGTAAAAACAAAAAGTATCTTACCTAAACACATTTAGAAACAAAAGTTACGTACTAATCGTGCTCTTCATATTAAACCGTAGCATTTATTTTAAATTAAAAACCAAAGTTACATTCAAAACATATATAAAAGTAAAAAATCTTAAGGCAAAAATGTTTTCTTTTTCTTTTGAATGAGATTAATACAAATGGAGGAATAAAAATTATCCATTTGAATGTCTCGAGATAAAAATATTTTTCTTTTCTTTATATATTAAAATCTAATAAGTAACTAGATTACCATCAATTATTATGCTGATACAAAAATGAACATACAATAATAATAAAATACTCAATGCTACCAAAAATCGCACATGTTAGATTCCGAGTTTGACGACTGAGAATGAACACGAATGCGGTCTTTCGATACCTGAAACAAAGGCGTCGAGGTGTATTCTCATCGCCCCACCAATGCTTAAATCAGATAGAGAATACGAAAAAGTTCGGGCGCTGAGAATTGTATGTAAAAACGTACCTGAATAATGATTCAAAGTTTCATATTTATAGAGGTAGGTAGTGCACTCCTAGCGAGACTGACATCTTTATTTTTAGGCATTCTAATTGTGATAAGTGTTGAACCACAATCATAAGTCTAATCATTTATTAACTATAGTTTTCTCCAAGGTGGACTCCTGAGCTGAAATATTTGGATAGGGTTAGAGTTCTTAAGAAGTGTGGGCTCTCCACGCTTGAGCATGAAAGAAATTTTGGCCAAGGAAAATACTCGAAGACTCAAACCTGAGGATGACCAAAGTAAATGTCACGGGCACTCACCAAAAATCCTTGAGGTATCTCGAGGATGCCTATATTCTCGAGCACATTGGTCCATGATTGTGAAAAACGAACACTGGGAGTCCTCGTGCTCGAAGTACATCTTTTGTGCCACATCAATAACTAATACTATATTAATTATAAGCCTGTTTGGTACGGCTTAAAATCTAATTAAAATTGAAAATATGGCCGTTATTGGGTCCCACCCGTCTAATAAAAGTCAACAATAACGGCTATATTTTCAATTTTAATCTGATTTTAATATCTACCACACACCCTCTATATTTTAGAATCCATAATCTTAATTTTTATTAATACTTAAAAACTTGGTTTTAGTGAAAAATGTATAATTGAGATACTAATCTTGTATTTGGTAGTGTGGTGGCTACAAATATGATAATAATGGTAAGTAACTCCTAATTATTAGGAGTAATTAGTAAGGTTTTTAAGATCAATGGATAATTTCTCCCATCTTCGACTCTTTCCCTCCTAATTATTGATCACATTTAAGCAATTTTTCTCTTTTCAATTTATTGTCCTTTATATTTAAATAATTATATATAACCTTTGAATGAAAATGTTGACAATGTTATATAATGACAAAATGGTAAATTGAACATTTCTCATATATTTCCACATTTTATTTTTATACATATTTTAATTATAATATAATTATATAAGTAGATAAACGTTGATTTTAAGTGAAGCTCACGTACATAAATAATAAATAATATAAATATATACATGTAAACATATGAAATAATATAATAATATATTAAAGGTGGCATTGATGATAGATTAATTATAATTCAGCTTCACGTAATCCCCTCTTAGATATAGAGTTCATTTTTCATATTGGAGTACTCAATATTTAATTAAATTAAGTCCAATCACTTAAAATCGAAACTCGTCTACGTATATTATTTTATATTGTAATTAATCTACCATTATATTAATGCAATCATTAATATATTATACTATTAAGCTCATGTTTGGTACACATTAAGATTTTTATTTTCATTATTCTACTCATTTTCAACCACACATTTTTCAATAAAATAATATTTTCCATCACATCAATAACTTTTCCTTATTTTTCAATCATACACTATCTATCAATCTACTATTCTAGAATACATTCTTTCAAAATAATGTGACTCAAACATACTCACATCATATATGTGAGCTGCGATTTTAAGTAGTAAATTTAATTTAAATATTGTAGTTTAAGTAATTAAACTTAATTTGATTAATGTAAAAATTTAAGTACTCCAATATAAAGCAACGGGCTTTACTTTTTTATAAATTTAATTTAAATAATGTAATTACAGTAATTAAACTTAATTTGCTTAATGTAAAATTTTAAGTACTCCAATATAAAAAAATAAAATAAAAGAGCATTACACTTAAATGGATATTTTAAATTATATTACATGGTACTATAGTAAATATATAAGGGTAGAATTGATTAAAATATATAAGTGTAAAATTAGTATTCAAAAGTTTCTCCTTAATCTATACTTTTAATATACTAGTCGTATGCCCGTACAATGTACGGGTTTTGATATTTTTAAGGTAATGTTAGTGTATTAAATATTAATGGAAAGCTAAATTATTGTGAAAGCTTAGTAAGTTTTTATCTAACATAATAATGCACGATCATAGAACATTTAATCCATATACATGTCAATGCCTTCCCATTACAGTCATTATATATAAATCAGATTATTTATTAAAAACCACGATACTCTTCAAATGTATCTTCTCTGTCTGTAATTAAGAAAGCTCAAAATTCATCTAATGAAAGAAATAACACAATCTTAGACCCAAAAAATAAAATAAAATTGTAAAACCCAGTCATCAAATGCAATTCTTTATGCTAAAGCATTTAAGCAAAATTTAGTTCACAAATAATATAAATAAACAATAGATGACATGATAATATGATGTGTAAGAAATAAAAAGCATCTACTAATTGTCATCAATACACAACCACAATGAAATATATAGTAGCATGTTACAAAACTTCGAGAATTATGTAGTCCAAGATTAATCTTCAGAAGGAAGTTGTAATACGTTCCCTTTCTTGGTGAGCGTGAATGGACTGATTCTGCTGAATTCCAATCTGAGGAAGGTACAACACGTGAAATACCAATTTATATCCGGCCATCGAATGACAAAGACTGAGTAAGATAAAAGGGATGAAGAATGCAAGAGGAGTGTAATGGCAAAAGGTAGTCTATTGATTCTGATGGCAGTCTATTGATGAACAACAAATGAAACTTAGATATCTCCAGCAGCATGAAAAAAATAGCTGGAAGATGAAATGTGAAAAATCAAGACTTTGGAGAATCTCATGTAATACTTTTTCTGGATTGTGCGTGAAAAAAAAAAAAGTATTCGTGCAAGTTCAAAACTTTAAAGCCATAAGAAAGACAGAAAGAAGATTGGATTAGAAGCATGAATCAAATGTTAACAGATCCAAATTTATAAAAACATGGTTAATACCATGAGACTATGATACATTTTGTTAGGTGCTATTATTACCTATTATTCGAATTGGATAAGTAGATTGGTGAAAAGAGTTCTGGATTAGCTCAAATATACAAGTTTAATAAGTCAAATATTGGTCTGCTCTAGATAGTTTTTTGCTCTAATGGGAGCTATAATTTCATATATGCCACCTTATTTCCTTTTTGCTCCATATGCAATCTACCCACAAACAATGACATCGGGATTTTAGTTTCTGATGTATTTAAACATCTCCTTAAATGCCCAAAAAAAGAAATAGGACGGGGCATTAGAAATACGCAGAGGTAACTATTGAAAATGAAAACGAAGAAAATGGACTGGATTCGACCGATTGTACCTTTCTTCTTTCTCTTGGGTTTGGTCGAAAGAGGAGATCGTCCAAAAGCAGAGGACATATGAAGAGAGAGAGAGGGAGACAGAGAGAGAGAACACAATCCAGTTTCATACGAGAGATATTTAGAGTAAATGGCTCAAACACGTGACACACATAATCAAAGTATATTGAATAAATCGATACTTGGAAATGGGTTCAACAATGGCAATGAGGAAGTCATAGGCATGTTTGTCCAGCAGGGAGAAAGTTTCGAGAAAAATTTGACCATCAGCACAAGCCTACAATGAACGATTGACATGATGAGGTTTAAGTTCTATTTCAGAAAAAATCCTTCTTTTTCCCTTCGCCTTAAAAATAAGACCAAATCATTCAATTCACTTTCCAACCCAGAAACAAAAATGAATTTGTAAAAATTCAAACTGCAATAAAAATAAGTTATTATAAATACCATCACGAATATCATTGTGGTTAAGGAAATGAGAAGCCTCGTCTTTCGCAACAAAAGCCTTTTATTCCTCCTTTGGTTCAAGTGAATAAGAAATCAGAATTATTTGGCGGAAAAAAAAGTAACTAAAAAATTCGCAGAGAACCTTCATAAACTTGAGAGAGAAGACGAAAGGATAAACCAAGAAAACAAAGAAAAATAATTAAAACACTGTGAAATGAAAATAAGTAAACAATAAAGGTAATTGCTTCGAAATTTCATTGAAGAAGCTCATATCGTCATCAAACTCAACTAAAGATTGCCTGTTTCGATCCGTTAGGCCCCCTCTCTCTAAAAAGAGAGTACCTTTAGAAGGAGAAATGACATAATACAAGAAAAAAGCACGGGCAACTTTTGAGACCATTTGTTCAAACTTGTGATATGAAGCTATTATAAGAGAAAAAGAAATGGCTCACTTGTAAACTTGTCACTCATAATGGGTTCCGTAATTGCAGCCTTTTGTTGCTCTGATGCTTGAGTTATGGTTACCTAAACACTTAGCAGTTTTTGTTGTGCTTGACCACGATTTATCTATTGTAAACCAGATAGAGTGATAATTAGACCACTAAAACAGTCATTTTGCTAGAATAGACTTGTCACAACCATGATCCATCGCAGAAATTCTAAAGCACAAGGTAAAAAATCAATTAATATATGCATCTACATTAATGCCGAATAAAAAATAATAGATTTTATTTTCTACACTTCAGATATCAACAACAATGAGAATAATAGCAAAGCCTCTAAAGATCACAAGCACTAATAAGTTTTATTCCAAATTTAGGTGGATTGAATCTCTTTGCATATAAAATTACTGACAGCCTTTTAACATCAATACTTGTAGGAGCAGTCAAAATTAGATTTTGACGGAAACCTTTTTTTCTAAATGAAATGACACAATGAATTAATTGCTATTATAAAGCGGGGGGCTATTATAATTAAAAGAAGCTGAAATAAGCAGAAAATAACAAAATCTAAATATCACGAAACAATATATAAATAGTAATTCAATAATTTTTTGCTTTTCCAGACACAAAGAATAGAGAATCATAATGGCTAACACAAATTATACCCCCACGAAATTGAATAAGCTTAGATCATGTTATTTTTCAGGGTACCTAGACTACAAAATGAAAAACCAAAAATCATACAACATATTTTCACCTCATTTTCCTACATTCATTTCCAGTATGTGTGTAAGGAGAACATACAATTTCAGAGAAGTCGGCTCGATCCACAACAACCAACACCATCATCGGCTTGACCACCATCGACCCGTCGATTCCACCTCTATCGCAACATCCCATCGACCTCCACACTATGACCGTCGTCAAAGTCTTGTGTCTACATGGGTGCATGTGTGTAAGGAGAAGGGATTAGCTTAGGGTTTGGTTTGGCGTGGAGTGATGAAAGTGAGGCAGAGCAAAAACGGTAAGGGATATTCTAGTGAAATCGGTTAATGAACAGTACGAACCAGATAAGTGTGAAAACAATGGTGCGAAAATGAAGACTGAATCCCTTATCCCTTCTTTTAAAAGAGTAGTGATTATAAATTTATTAATTTTATGAAATTGCTTCTTTTAGTTACTAAATGTTTATTTATCCAATTAAACTTCATTTAAAACGCTATTGAAATAAAAAACTTTTTTTATAAATTAGTTTGCAGATAAAAATCGAGATACCATTATTAAAAAACTCTTATACAAAAAGTAAAAGTAAAAGCAAAATCATGCAAAACAATCCTTCAATATAGATTAAAATATTATGTTATTCTAGCATGGTTCATTCGAAATATCAATGACTTTTAACAACTTTTTTAAAATCCTTTATATACTAACTTTTTAGGAATATGCTATTTGTATATAATGCCATATCTATAACGACGTCCACTTCCTCACATGGAAATGATACACTTCAAATATATTATATTTTATTTAAAGTAGATCCTCCTCCATGTGAGGGGTGGACACCATTATGGACACCGCATTGTGTACGTGTAGCATCACTTAACTTTTTAAGCAAAACAACAAGGATTAAATTAGTTGTACACGGTTGTGTACAACTAGGTTTGACATTCCATATGTTGTCAAAATGTGTGCCAATAATTATTTAAAAGATCGTTAAAATCAACGTATAAAAAGATGTCACCTCACAATAATGTCAATTTTAAAATAATAAAAACTAGTCAGAGGCACGTGCAAGGCATGTGTCATAGTATAGTTGACTATATAATAACATTGACTGATTTTTTTATTATTTTTGGAGATATAACTAATTAAATCTTATTTAACAAAACATATTCAATAGAAAACCTTAAAGTTACAACAAAAAATAAACAAATAAAAAAAAGGAAGTTAGAAATAAAAGGGAAAATTATTCATCATAAAAAATCAATATAATTTAATTCAAATTTAAAAACACTTAGGATTCGTTTGATTGCAAGGGTGGAAAATGGGTGGAAAGAAAATGTTTTACATGGAAAATTTTTTTTCCTAGAAAGTGTTTTACAGGGAATTGTAATTAAATGTGTTTGATTGGTATAATTTTTCATGGAAAATGCTGAAAGTTTGGAATCCGTTTGAGTTCATTTTTATGGAAATTGTCCATTAAAGTGATAATATTTTCTGCTATTGATTCTAGAATTTGTTTCAATTGTCAAAAATAAAAAAATAAAAAAATTTGAAAAAAAAATAACCATACTGAATCTTATTCGTTTTGCTTTGTTTCGTATGAAAATTGTCAACAAAAGTGAATTTTTTTTACAATGGTTAATAGAATTTGTTGTCATTACTTAAAAAAAAAAAAAGTGGAAATTGCTTTCCTACCTAATAGGTAGGAAAACAAAATCAAGAAAGTGTGCATCAAATGGTTGTACCTAGAAAATGGTGGAAAACGTTTTCCATGGAAAAATTTACCTATCAAACAGCTTTTTAAGGAAGGAAAATGTTTTCCTTTTCCATGGAAAACTAAGGTTATCAAACGGAGCCTTATACACTAACAAACTACCAAAATATTGTTATTTCTTCTTTCTTCCTCAATTTTCTTGAAGTGCAAACCTTGGAGGCCTTGCATATCACATTTTATGTTTTTTTTTTTTTGGGTGGGTAGAAAAGAAGAATTAATGATTATGATTTCACGTTTAATAATTTAAGATAATTTTTATATTTAAACTTAATCGACAGTATATTTATTATTATCACATTTTAAGTTTTTTTTTTTAAAAAAATTTAAATCGATCTAAATGGATATTCATATCGTGAAATATCGAATCAAACGTTATAGGAAAAATAAAGTTCGAAAAAAGGACATTTGAATGAGATTGATATTGAAAAGAAACATAAACAATCACGATTTTACGTTTCAAAATTAATGTAAAATTATTTTTTATATTTAAAATTTATCGACGATATATTTATTATGACCGCACTTCAACATTTTCAACAAATTTTAAATCGCTTAAAACGCATATTTGTAACTTAAAATACTGAATTAAACGTAAAAAAATCGGCTTAATTTAAAATAAAAATTGAAGAAAAATAAAATCGAGAGAAATTAGTGTGGGTAGAAAAGAAAAATTAACGATTATATTTAAATTTTATCAACAATATATTTATCATGGTCACACTTTAATATTTTCAACAAATCTTAAATCGTTTTAGAACGCATATTTGTAATTTAAAATACTAAATCAAATGTTAAAAAAAAAAAAAAAAGCTTACATGGATTTAAAATAATTTTTATATTTAAACTTAATCGACAATATATTTATTATTATCAATCCAAATATCAAATCAAATGTTGTAGGAAAAATAAAGTTCGAAAAAAAGACATTGGAATGTGGATGAGATTGAAAAGAAATATAAACAATCACGACTTTACGTTTCACAATTAATGTAAAATTATTTTTGATATTTAAAATTTATGGATCATATATTTATCATGACCACACTTTAATATTTTCAACAAATTTTAAATCATTTAGAACGCATATTTGTAACTTAAAATACTGAATCAAACGTAAAAAAAAGACTTACATGCATTTAAAATAATTTTTATATTTAAACTTAATCGACAATATATTTATTATTATCACATTGTAAGTTTTTTTAAAAAAAATTAAATCGATCAAAATATCGAATCAAACGTTGTAGGAAAAATAAAGTTCGAAAAAAAGATATTGGAATGAGGTTGAAATTGAAAAGAAACATAAACAATCACGACTTTACGTTTCACAATTAATGTAAAATTATTTTTGATATTTAAAATTTATCGATCATATATTTATCATGATCACACTTTAACATTTTCGACAAATTTTAAATCGTTTAAAACGCATATTTGTAACTTAAAATAATGAATCAAACGTAAAAAAAATGCTTATATAGCTTGGTCGAGCCGAGCTGGGCCAGAAAACCATTTGGCTAGGCTCGGCTCGCGGATATTCGTATAAAAAAAATAAAAAATTAGTTGAGCGATCGGCTTATGAACGGTGCCACCAAAACTGACTCTTTTGTTAATGTAGGGAAAGTCTCTAAATATCTTTTAAAATTTAAATTAATGTATATCCCTTACATATCACTTGAAAAAAAAAAAATTGATCCAGAGAGAAATGAAGTGACGGATAAAAAAGAAAAGAAAAATGGCCATGGAATATGTTTCAACTCGTTACAATTTTTTAATCAGATAAAAAGTAATTTTTGTATTAGGCCTGTTTGGACTCCATTTTAATGACGTTTTGGGAAAAATATATTTTGTTATAGTAATTTTTTTTTGGAGGTTGTGTAATTAAAAAGTAAAGAAATTTTTAGATTTATTTGTAATATTATTTTATTAGAAAATAAATGATTACGAAATAAGTTTAAAAAAAAACTTATTTCGTCCAATTTATATATACATGTTTTGTTTTTCATACGGATTAAGAAATCTTATTTAATATTATTCGAAAAGTAATTTTTGCCAAAAAATTCTTAGTTTACTCTCATTTAATTATTAATAATTAATAATAAATTATTATCGAAAATAGTAAAAAAATAATCGTATATTAATAAATGAACAATGAGACAAGAAAATAAAAAAAGTGACTAGGGATTATATTTTTGAGCCAAACGAGGGTAAATAAAACCTCGTGGTGAGAAACAAATGACGGGTTCCGTAAACCCAGAAAGGCGAAGAAGAAGACAGAACAACTAAGAGCGCACAGCAGCCAGAGGCGGTCTGCTGGCGCGAATACAGTCCAACCATATAAATTCTGGCCTTTAAGTTCTTCGAACCTACTGTAGAATGGAGATAAACTACAGGAACAAGACTATTCTCGCCCCCATGGTCCGAGTTGTAAGTTCCTATATTCGTTTTCAACTAGGGTATTCTAACTTTAGTATTTTATGTTTTTATACAAGGATTGGATAATCTTAATATACTATATTGTTTGCGAATTTGAATATTTTTATTTGGCTGTTCTCAATTGTTGTAATTTGAAGACGGCTAGTATCTATTTTTTGATGCTCGAGCTCGAATATGAAATATAGGGGACATTGCCATTTAGGCTACTTGCTGCTGAATATGGTGCGGATATAACATATGGGGAGGAAATTATTGACCACAAACTCCTTAAATGCGAGCGCCATATTAATGGTAATTATATTCTGTTCTTTTTTCCTCTGCCAACTACTGTAAAATTATATGTTCTGGCTTAGTTCGAGATATAAATTGTATTCAATGATGGATATTTCAACACTGTATTTTTTATTTTTACCCATGCATGATTGTAAATAAATGGTGAATCCATGGCTGATTTTCTGGAACTTTAACATTATTTTATTTTCTTCGCTAGATGTACTTGGAACTGTCGATTTGATAGAGAAGGGAACAAACAGTGTAGTTTTCAGAACGTGCCCCGAAGAAAGAGGTCGAGTGGTATTTCAGATGGGGACTTCGGATGCTGTGAGGGCCCTTAATGCTGCACAGATGGTGTAAGTTGCTTTATGTATGTAGGTTTATGTAGTCTGTACTTTGACATTCGAATCAGAATGATAATAAAAATTTCTTTGGGTTGGCACTTTGGAGTGGACTCATAGGTGTGATATCTTTTTCAGAAAAGAATTTTACAATACAAAGTATTTCAAATTTTGATCTGGTTTTCATGTAGATTTCTGTACAATTCTCCATGTTAATGCAATGATCTACAGCTCTAAAAAATTTCACCAAGTGATTTTGCTGATCAACTCTGTAAAATGTTTTTTCCGTGCATTGTGTCTGAAATTTCATTGAAATAGTTTTACTCCTGGTTTCTACAAGATATGGAAGGTAATTGAACTTTTTGAAGTTTTACAATTCTCTCAAAAGAAAAAGGAGCTGATATCGTTGGTTGATGGATTTACTCCCAAGCTTAATTGCTCATATTGTGAAAAGGAAGTGGCCATATTGTCCTGGCATGACATCACGTTTCTTACCATTTTTAGTCATCACATCTCCCATATAGTTTGCAATACACTGATTTCCCATGTATTTGAATGGCAATGTTCTAAATTTTGAGTTTATGGTTTGGGGTAGGGCTGGCTGTGGGCCGGTTAGGTTTGGTTCAGGTTTTTTCGGTTCCAAAAGTTTTGCGTATTTAATAAATAGAACCGTCGGGTCCAAATATAATTATGGAACCATTCAGGTTCGGTTCGGTTCTATACCATAATTAAATTTTTTTAACATTTACAATGACACTACATAAATACAACTAATGACATTTTCATTCGTAACTTTTACAAATTAACGTAGTATAATTTAAAAACACATAAATAACAAGATGTTGAATAAAATTAATTCAATTGACACAAATTCCAAAAAATAGATACTAATATTAAAATATCGATGATCCACATTCAATTTTTTAAAATGGGCTTGAACAGACTACTAAATAGCAAATTGGGTTTTGTAAATAATTTTTCAAATGGGCTTGAACAGCCTAGTAAATAAATATATTATAAAAAATAAATTTGGTTAGATTAATGTGTTAATTTGTTTTAAAAAATTTAAAAATTTAATTAATCCAATATAAAAAATAAAAAAAAAATATTTAGATTCGAGTTTTATTCGATTATTCGGTTCTTGGTTTAGACCCGAGACCCGACCCAAACCGTTCGGTTTTCAATTCGGGTACCCGTTCGGTTATTTAATTTACGAAGAACCGTTCGGTCCGGTTCGGTTCGGTCTAGGAACTTTTGTCTAGCCCTAGTTTGGGGTGGACATTTTCTTGCCAAGTTCTTGTTCAATTCCTTCCATTTCCTGAGTGCTTGTTCATTTCTTTCCACCTTGTTGGAAGATTCCTGCTCATAAAAATGTTATAGAAGACATCAATGATGCTATTTATGTTCCCAGAAAGGCTTTATAGTTGTACTGTGTAACAATGAACCTTCAGCAGTTGGTAAGTCATTTTTTCCTTCTCAAAATGCTATCAAGGATCGATCCTGCATTCATTTTGTTTATCACGATTACTGTGATCAGTATGAAGCATCTTCATCTGCATTTTGGTTCCATTAGAGATAATTCTAATCAACTTGGAGGGTTCTTCACCTCTCAAAAGGCATCACTTCCCAAAAACAAATTTTTGGACTGGAAAACCTACAAAGTGAGAAGTGACATGGGCAAGTTGGACCTCTTACCAACAATGTTGATTAGTTTATGGTACTTTGTTTATTTCCTTTTTGTACAAAGACCAGGGGAGCTAAGGATTGAATCCAGGGAGCACCAATGTACTCTCCTAAAAGAAAAGGAATTATATGCATTTTTATCTTAACATGAGACAGATAACCGTTTAATTTTTAATTTCAAGAGCAAGTTTCTAATAATGTGACTTTTATATCAGCATTTAAGCTCCACGAAATTGAAGTAACCATCGTATCTTTGGCTCCCCCCCCTCTCCAGGCAAACACAAACACCCTACCCTTAGCATGCATTAACATGGAGAGCTAGTCTTATTCTTGATATGTCTCATTAATCATAACTGGTTCAGGATGCCTGTTCCTTTTTTCTACTGTTATTTTGGTGATGTGCAAAAATATCAGATGATTTATATACTCTTACTGGTAGGACAAAACTCCACCAGTCTCTTTTGACTTCTCTCATCATCAAAATAAATCTTATTAGCTGAATGGTTTAGCCTGAAATTGGGGCATGTACTGGATCTTTACACTTCAGATAGCAATAACTGTATGCTTATTTTGTACAGCGTGTTTCTTTCAGGTGTAAAGACGTTGCTGCTGTGGATATAAACATGGGTTGCCCCAAGTCCTTCTCTATTAGTGGTGGAATGGGTGCTGCATTATTGACAAAGCCAGAGCTCATTCATGATGTATGAAATACTTTTTTGCATCCTTTTGAGTTTAAGTAAATTTCATTTGGTTAACTCAAGTTTTGCATTCAATTGTCCCTACAACTTTTTCTGAAATCCAGATTTTGACAACATTAAAAAGGAACCTAGATACACATGTAACGTGCAAGATTCGGCTATTAAAATCATCCCAAGACACTGTGGAATTGGCACGGCGAATAGAGAAAACTGGTGTTTCTGCATTAGCTGTCCATGGAAGGTACCTTTAGAATATTTTTGCTTGTGCAAGATTTTTAAATAGCCCTGGTGTGGCAATTTGGTCTTGACTCTTCACTATACTGCATCTTTTAAAATAAAAATATGTTTTTTCATCCCATTTGTCTATTTTGTAGATTAGTTGGGCTATTTTGAATCAGAACCAGCTCCTTTATGCAAGTCCAGATAAAATTTATTGGTGGCTTTTCTGTTTTTATATGCTATAGAATATAAACACACTGGAATAAAGGGAAGATACACATAACAAAAGAGACTTTTTTGGCTTGAAAGATGGGGTTTGCAAAAGCTTGACCATTTACATCTCCTACGTAGTAGTGAATTTGAATTAACTTTAGTCTGAAACATGAAGAGTCCACCTTGGTCAGAGTATCGATGTTGATGTGTCTTGGACACTCCAGGACACGTGTCCGACACGCCATTTAGTTATTTTCTTTATATATTCAAATTCCGACACATAGGGAGACATGGATCAGGCCAATGGGGATATGACTAAGGCTATGCTTTATGGGCCATTTTCTACCAATTTAGTTGTCCTGTGAGGCTGTGATTTGACTATTCTAAGGTAAATCTTAAATAAGTAATTGAAATTGCTAAGCTATCTTCAGATGAACCGAAATTGGTGACGACCGTCTTGTTTGACAATGGAGACAAAGAAGTAAAGAAAGATGAATGAAAGCATCTATTTCATTTTGTCTGGAGTTGAATGGTATACTGGAACAAAAATAATATGAACTTGAATTGTTTTGATCTAGTATATGGACTTTTTAACACATGAATATGTTTAGTTCATTGTCACTAGTAATACAAAGTTTGACTTAAAGTTATTGCATGGATAATACCTTTTCTTCCACGTCCTATTCATGTTAATAAGTTTCAAAATCAAAACAAAAAATTTGACTCAAAGCAAGTACAAAAATAAAGAATAATGTTATTAATGTTACCAATTGCTTTCATTTAAATCTAAATGTGCCCAGCATGCACATGTCCCAATTTTTATTTTTTTTGGAAAAGTTACTTCTTGTGACAGTAAGCTTCATGACAGCCAGTTCCACAATTTACCATCTCAAACTGATTATTGTCTTTGCCAACCATTGATATGATTGCTCTCGAAATGAACTCTTGGAATTGAGATACGATTACTGAAATTACCTTGCACGAGAATAGATTCCTCTAGCAATTATCTTTCGATTGCATCCTTTTTGTTTCACAATTATCTCTTGCTCAATTTTGCTCAATTTATTGTGTTTTATGTTTTATGATTGGATTTCCTTCTGTGGGACCTTCACGATGATTCTAAATTTTTTCTCTTATTCTAAATCAATCCCAGAAAAGTTGCGGATAGGCCAAGGGATCCTGCGAAGTGGAGTGAAATTGCCGATGTCGTTGCTGCACTTTCTATCCCAGTTATTGCAAATGGAGACGTATTCAACTATGCAGATTTTGAACGCATCAAAGTTGCTACAGGTAGAGAAATGGTATTTTATCAAATCTGTAGGTCTTTTACCCTTTCTCTTTTCTTACTTTTTCAGTTGATTTGGGGATTGGTAATATTTCATCCTATGATATTACTTCTTAGCAATACATTCTTCTTTGAATGGAATCTTGAAATCGAATAGGTTCTCCATTGTCAGATAGCATTGTCATTACTTTTAGAGAGACTGAAAAAATATTTGTCTTGTAGGTACAGAACTACATATGACACCTTGCTTAATAAACCTTGGTAGTCCATATTGTTTTGATTATTAATATTTAATTTGAAGAGATTGCACTTCATAATTGCTGTTGATGCATGTGCCACTTCAATAGGTAAATGATACTTTTCGCATGGTGTATGGAGAGATGAGGTTAGGACAGTGTCTAATGTACTTTGTTTTGGATCGTTTCTGAGTAATTAATTCCCTACATGCTGCAAGGTGATTTTCTTCTCTTTAAGAAAAAAACCTATGTATAAAGGTTTGGCACTTCATATTGGGATTGTATTTTGTAGCATAATTATTCTCTAGATTGCACTTTTTCTTTGGGAATATATAGATTTCTTTTATTATCTTGGAAATTTATATCAACATGTTTGAATGTGATTGTAATTCTTGTCTATACAGAGCATCAAACTATTACCTGACTTGCTATATGTTGTCACTAAAGCTCTTCCTAGATAGATGAAATCAAACACTTATGTTTGGTTGGGCAATGCTCTCTGTAGTGCTTTCTCTGCAACATTTCACTTTGTTTTGCTTTTCTCAAGTTGACTCATAGTTATATTATTTTACCGTTAAACTACTCCTTTCATGTATATATGTGTGCCTGTGCGTGTATCCATATATAGCTACCTTCAAAACTGAAGGAGGTTTATTATCTGCATACTAGACTTCTCATTATGTGGCAATACATCTCTCTGCCACATGGATTGTGGTGCCTGTGAACGCACCCACTTTCATGGTGTCATAAACATCCCACTTTGTGATCTTTGGGAAATAAAGAACTGATCATAATCTGTTCAAAAATCTGAGGTGCAAGCCGACCATTTGGATTCATCTACATGCATCATGCTGGTCTTGACACTTGTGGCATCTCACAAGGTTTAGAATCAATTCATCTCTCTGCTGTTTTGTATATAAATTAGGTCATTTAGACCAGAACTAAGAAGTTTATATTTCCTTGGCATTAGCCTCTCTCCATAGAAGACTGTGATTAAGTTGAGCCTGCATTAAATTGAATTTGGAGGCACATTGCTGAGTAAAATTTCAGTGCATATGGGTTTATATGAGATGTTAGGGAGATGCCCTCAGAGTTTTCAGGGGATATCCAAAAGGGCCCAGTTTGTCACCTTTTAGATTTTGTTAAATACCCTTGCTTACTTCTTCTTCTGCAAAGGTTACAAATAACATGTCAACAGTGGTATGGGATTGGGATGCGTAACATATTTTTTATACCGTGATTTATGCCTCAAGCGTACGTTCCAAAGTTTATAAGTAAGAACACTAAAGTAATTTACTCCCTCTCTCAAGTGTTGAGGAAAAACCTATTCCTATATTTCAATTTCAGTATCTCTATTCCGAATTAAAGTATAAAATTTATCAAGTTCGTGGTTCTTGAATGGAACATGCTTTAAATGAATTATACTCTCTTGAAACCTATAATTTCATATGTTGTGTTATTCTTATGATCACACCTAAACCTCTCTCGAGTGTCGGAACTGACTAGGATCTAATCATTCAATTAGTGGCAAATTAATTGAAAGCATTAAAATCATAACACAAATAAACACATGTGAAAAATCTAATAGAAATAACTAAAATTAATCAATCCATATTCTCTAGTTTTTTGCTACAATCAAACCCTAGATAATGAATTTAGCTACGATAATCTATGAAAATTCTAAAATTCATCTAAGAAGACATAGGAAGAGAATAGAAAAATTAGGATGCAGATCTTCATTTTTTTTTTTTTATTGTTCTTCAATCCTTGATGTTTTTCCTCCTTGAAGAATTGTGTTGAATTTTCTCTTGCTTCTTGAAACGTTCTCCCCCTAAAATTAGGTTTTAAGGGTTGTATTTATAATATTTTGAAATATTGGAAGGGTTGGAGTTGTGTTAGACCAAGAAAAGAGTCTAAAAAACTCAAAAATCATTTTTCTTGCCCTGCGGCTCCTTGGTGCCATAATCGTGGCGCTGCAGCGCCCAATTGCTGTTTAATTTCAGAAATGACGACGCTGCGGCTCCCAGTGTCAGATGAAAATTCAACACTACACGTCTTTCAGTATTTTTATCATAATTTTTTCTCCTGATATCCGATTAAAGCAATTCGAGATGCGTTGGAAATATAACTCAAAGGGATACAACTTTGCTTCAGATATCATTTTCCAATTCGAACATTTGCTATATCAAAAATGAATTTCAATACAAGATTGAAAATCTGGAGCATAATTTTTTCGGTTGGAAATTGATGTGTGACATATTTTGTCTATATTTCATTCATTTGATTTCTTTCTTCATCCAATTTACTCCTAACACTCTTGAATCTTTATTGTGAGGTCCGACAAAACTTTGGGATATTTTCACTTTAGTCCCCGATCTTTGGATCTCTTACAATTTAGCCCTCTCCTCCAATTTTGCAAACTTTTGCTTATTTTCTTCAATTTAATCAACCTATATCACAATATCAAAACAGACATTAAAGCGCTCTAAAACTTGTAGAAATTAGTTAAATATCAAATTTAGATGATGTCTAAAGTATGAGTGAAATACACTCATTAGGATGCCTACATTTGCTTACTGAAGTTGTCTGCATAGAAGATTAACCTTTGGCAGTAGAGAGGTTTTTTGACTTTCTACTTACTGGTTCCTGTCTGTAATGTGGACCAAAGCATATTTCTGACTTGTAATGTTCAGTTGTTAATAAATGCTGTGGCTTCTGCTTCTCATTTTGATTAAGTATCGTGGCATACATTCTTGTGTTCTGTTTTGGTTGGTCATGTAGTGATTCTGATTTACTCTTTACACTTTACACTTCTGTTTTTGCCTTTGAATGCTATAACATTTTTCACTTCTAATTTGCTCATGCATTAGGTGCTTCATCAGTGATGGTCGCTAGAGGCGCTCTTTGGAATGCTTCTATTTTTTCTCCTAAAGGCAAGTTACCTTGGGAAGATGTGAAAAGAGAGTATGTTAGGAAGGTATTTGGGATGAAAATACTAGATTTCACATTTTGTTTCTCTTCACTTGTTAATATATAAATAGTGCTAAACTACGTTATGATGACACCACACGTTCTCTAGTTAGTTTTATGACAACTGAATTCATAACATTGTCGTGGCATGCTTTGTTTTAAGCTCTTGGATTGATGGATAAAGGTGAATTTACCAAGACTAGACTTCTGTGCAGAGCATCTTATGGGATAATGATATCAAGAGCACTAAGCACACACTCAAGGAAATCATAATGCACTATTCTTGCCTTGAACTTTCAGAGGGAAAGGGTGTAATAAAGTCAGAGAGCCATGCAGATCTAGCGTAAGTTTGTTTTTCTACACATGCTCTTATGGGTATTATATGGCAGATTTATAGTTAATTCCTTAAAAAACCGCCATTTTCTGTTCTGCTAAATTATATGAGAGGACACTCATATCTCCATGTTCCAGAAATTTGTGTTGGGTAGTAGAATTGCATTATTGGGGGTGATGCTCATGTTGCACATTTTCAATCACCACATATGCTATGGACCTGTAGGTTTGTATTTTTCTTTTGGTTTGCAATTTATGATGTTTAGGAAAATCATTATTTTGGCTTATTATTAGTAGTCCAAAATAATCAACCGATTTACGTGGATTGTCCTTCAGTACCGTGTTACTCCAAAATCAGTTTTATTTTAGTTTTTGTTCATTTCGATTATGGGTGTCTTTTTTTGAAAAGAGATGTATTCTTGGGGTTAGATGCATTTTGCTCATCTGGAGATGGCTAAAAAACCTGCCCCGTGAAGAATAAAAAAAATTTAATTACAAAAAAAAAAAAATAATAATAAAAAAAAAATAGTTGACTGAAAAAAAAAAAAAAAGTGGGGCTGGAAACAGGGCATGCCCCGCCCCGTTGCCATCTCTTTTCATTGGAGATGAAATAAATTTGTTCTGGTTAGAACACCAGTCCACCCTCCTCCATATGGCAGCATATCGGACAGAATTCAGTTCATGTCTATTCTACTCTTCTAATTTTATTTTTTTTCAAAAAACAATGTTATTGTTTAATGTCCAGGCGACTTTATGGAGAAGTCAAGTACTATGAGCACGTCAACAAGCAGCGGTTGCTCTGTGGAAGTAGATGACATAATTTGAACATCTTTGGTCTCGGGATGAAAATGATGGGGTGAATTTTTGCTCTAGGCAAGCTGATTTCATGATGTGAATTCTGGTTCATAAATGCCTACATTCTTTTAATTTTTCTCTACGGACTACGGCTATGCACCTGTCTGAGAAATTAGTGTCTTGGACTTTTGTTTAACCAACTGGAGTGATTTAAGTTATTGTCTAAATATTGGAGGGACTGAATTATTCTACGTGAATCTAATCGTCACCATTTGGAGCTATACATGGGAATTTTTGACATTCATTGGTTCCTCTGTTGTCGCAGTTTTATGGGATACTAGTAAGTTGTCTCAGCGTGTTTACCCTTGTGTAATGCCTACGGGCATAACCTCATTTGAGTTCTTTTCTTTGTAATGTTGTATTAGCCCAATAGGAAAATTTGTTTTGCTGTAAGCTTAGTCACACCCTTTTAGCTACTCTCTCTATACCGGATTTTGTAATTATTTTTATTTGATTGGTACTAGTAGTTACCGTAGTTCGTCAGGAGATCAAATTTCTGCATCAAAATTTTCAAATATTTTATGTCATTTAATTCTGATCACATCTCTACATTTACTTTCTTATTTCGCCCATAAAAATTCGTTTTAAGAGAAATCTGGTCTATGACATGATGCTGATTTACTTTTGCTTTTGTGGAAGAGCTTTATAAGGAAGTTATTTAAGTGTCAGTGAGTCAGTCAGTGCTTTTAAAATTTCTTTCAACCAAACAAGGATCTTTCACGAAATTGTTCGAATAAAATTGATATTTTATCTCCAGCGAGTCGGATAAAAATTTTCTCCCGTTGATGTTGTAGCTCTAAATATATGACTATTGAATGTTCTCTTGCCATGTTAGTGATAGACAAGTTTTTATTTTGCCATTGTGGACGGGAGATTTGATCTGATTGTTTAAATATGCTTAAAAGTAGTTTTTGAATCTCATAAGCAGATTTTGACTTTTTATAAGTCATGGGAAATGAGCCAAGAGATTATTTTTGCTTTTATTACCAAATAAGTTATCATATAAAAAGATTAAAATTAAATAGAATTTTCCTAAATACCTTTGTTGTCCTTTTTGATTTAATTTATAGCTGGTTTAAACTTTTGGAGTAATAATGTTCGTAAGAAATATTTTACGAAGACAGGATTATTTTTGATTAAAAACAAATTAACCTAAATAAAGTAAAAATAAATAATTACTCCACGCTCGTTCTAATAATTTAATAAGTAGATTTATTTGAGTTTAATAACAATTAATAAACTACACACTCAATAGTAAGTAGATTTATTAGAGTTCAATAGCGATAGATATTAAAAAATTAAAAACGTACAAGTTATTTTTAACTCGACCCCAATTTTGATAATTGAGTTGAGCATAAAATAATCCGTCGATGATATGATCCTTACTTGAACTACCCACCATTCGACTTAGGGGTGTCACGAGTCAAGCCGCAAGTTGAAACTCTTTGCTCAGGTTTGGCTCAAGTAAAAATACTTCGAGTTTTTTTTGGTTCAGCCGAGTCGAGCAAAAGCTTGGACAAAAAATTTAGGTTCGATCCGAGCTTTTGGCTCTGGACTTTACGAGTCGGTTTAGACCTGAGCTAGCTTATTTTTTTCTTTTTAAATTCATGACAAATCTAAATTTTTCTTAAAGAATTTAAAATTTGTGCAATTTATACGTATTATAAATAATAACTAAATATTAACATATTAAAAATACAGTTAAAATGAAAAGAAAAAATAATAAAACTAAAAAAAAAAAGTGGCAAACAAATTTTTTTTAAAAATTTTTTTTGACTCATGGGTCGATCCGGTTCGAGCGACGCTCCAAAATGGGGCTCAGCCCTAGCTTCGACTAGGCCCCACTGAGCAATGAGCGGACTCGGACTTTTTCGGGCCGAGCTAAGCCGACAAATCATTTTGTCATCCCTAATTCAACTTCAAGAATTAAGAACTTTTTGAGTATTCCAATTTTTAAACTTGTCATAGTGATTGTCGAGCTATCTTTTAATTTTTTTAAAGCATGTTTGGATAGTGTGTATGAATAATTTAAATTATAAAAGATAGAAATAAATGCTTATAAATGAATAATATTTTTGAATTTCTCATAATATACGGGAAAAAATTACTTGAATAGATTATTTTTAGGCCAAATGTATGCCTAGACAAGTGCAGCCCATCCACAGGCTTTTCACTATTCTAATTAAAAAAAGATCCCAAACTTTCGAAAGGCAGAAATCTCAACTATTTCTCACCGTTTGTATTGTGAACAAGGTTCTCCGACACCTGTCCGGCTATCCCCGTCAAATCGGATCATCTTTGCATTTCTCTCATTTCTTTGCTTTCTTTCGGTAAGGAACCAAAATCCTTTCCCCCTCCACCTGTTCATTTATATTTTTGTATATGTAAATTTTAGTGTAAATTAATTCATAATATTGAATTTTGTGTGGAACTTGCTGAATCAACTTCATTTTCTTGGATCTGAGAAATGTTCTCTTGCAATATTCTTAATTTTCTTTATCGTCTGTTTAGAATTTTCTTCTTTCGGACTCTATTTGTGATGTTTTTCTTTTGGGTGGGGGGGAACAATTTCGAGCAAATCTTAATTGAGAATTTGTTCATGCTCTTTTCTAGCTTTTTTTATTAGCTTTCATAGTTATATACGCTACAGTCACATATAGGCATGTATCTTAAGCAGTAGGACCCCCAGCCCTGTAATTTTAAGTGCTCGATTTTGTTTTTGGACTTCAAGTTGATTGTTTGGTTTGAACTCCCAGAATGATTTCTTATATACTTGTATTTTAATTTAAAGATTAAGGAAGATATTACATCCAAGTTGTGCTTTTTTAAGGTTTTCTTCTTATCCCGTGGTTACAGATGATTTTTTAGACGCTCAAACTAATGCTTTTCTTTTCTTGCCTTTTGCCGTTCTCCCTGTGCATTTTTATCAGACTTTTTAAACTTTGTTAAGCCCCTGTTTGACAACCAATGAGTTTTTGAATGGTAAATTTTTGAAAAATGTGTGGTTCAAAAGAAAAAGTTTTGAGTTCACATGAAAGAATATTTTATTGTGTGAACGTGAGGTTGAAAATAAAAATGAGAAAAAAATGAGTTTTGAAAGAATGGTTGTCAAACAGGGCTAAATCTACTCTTCACCATTGGTGTTAAACATATACCATAATCAATCATATAATGATAATATTTGTCATTCGAAATACTGTTCAATTCATATTTTGTACATTTTTCAAAACTCTTGTTTGTATTGATGCTTGTCAACTAGAGAAAGTTTGCTGCCTTGCTTCTCATTATTTCTTCCTTTTCCTTCCATGCACAACTACCAAGAGGTAGTTTCTGCATTTTGTGGTTACTATATTTTGGTCTGTCAATCACTCAATTATATACGAGGAGACTTAAGTCTTTTATCCCTTTCTTGTAGGTGGCCATCCATTTTTACTTCAGCTAAATTATACTGAGGAACTTGGCATTTAGAGATGGAACTGAATTCCATGAAAGATGCATTTGATCGTGTTACAAAGAAACAGAAGTTATCATCCTCCAAGTCTCTGGAAATGATAGAACAGATTGTGCAAGAAATAGAACAAGCATTAGCAAGAATACAATCAGGTCATGATTCTACAACCCCAAGTAATCATGTGTTGATCCTAAGTGAACTAAAAGCAAAGTTGAAAGAAATCGCTCCACTCAACCAGCTGGAAAGCAACCTGAAAGAATTAAACATTGCATTGAGCAGATATGCAAAGCTCCTCGAGAAATCCTTCAATCCTGATATATCAAAAGCATACCGCGATATTGATTTTGATATACACATCATTAATCAAATAATTGCCGATCATTTCTATCGGGAGGGCCAGTTCGTTCTTGGTGATTGTTTCGTAGATGAGTTGAGGGAACCAGAAGCTGCAGCTAAGAAATCTCCATTCTTGGAAATGTATAAGATACTAGAAGCCATGAGATCACAGAACCTGGAGCCTGCTCTGCAGTGGGCTGCTACCAACCATGAAAAACTTAAACAAAATGGATCCGACATTGAACTGAAACTCCATCGTATTCAGTTTGTGGAAATCCTTCAAAAACATGGTCGAGATGAGGCTCTGAAATATGCTAGAACTTTTTTGGCTCCTTTTGCTGCCAGTCATATTACTGAAATCCAAAAGCTTATGGCTTGTCTGTTATGGGCTGGGAGACTTGATTCCTCACCATATGCAGAATTACTGTCCCCTATGAAATGGGACAAATTGGCTGAGGAGCTCACCCAGCAATTATGTCATCTTATAGGGCAATCCTATGAAAGCCCTTTAAGTGTAACAGTTGCAGCTGGAGTCCAGGGTTTGCCGACCCTTCTGAAGCTGATGAATGTAATGACTGGTAAAAAGCAGGAATGGCAGTCCATGAAACAGTTACCCGTGCCTGTGGATTTGGACACAGAGTTTCAGTTCCATTCCATATTTGTGTGTCCTGTGAGTCGGGATCAGGCAAGTGAAGAGAACCCTCCAATGCTGCTGTCATGTGGACATGTACTCTGCAAGCAATCTATCACCAAGTTGTCCAAAAATAATAGCACCCGTCCCTTCAAGTGTCCTTACTGCCCTTCTGAGGTCGAAGCAGGCCAGTGTAAGCAGTTGTATTTGTGATGTATGTTCAAATGTGAACCAAGTGTTGTATCAAACTTCTTACTTTGCATCCCTCCAGCAGTCTCCCCTTCCTCCAACCCTCCACTCCACAAAAAGAAAATGAAAAAAAAAAAGGTAGAAAAAGAAAACTCTAATTAATTGAATAGATGTAATTATAGTCTAGGGTATATGTTTCTGAAGTTGGTCTCGGTGTTGTACTGTTTGGTGAACTAGAAATAGATGTTCTTTGCACATTCATTCTAGTACTTTGGGAGTGTAGATACCATGTAAACTAGGTGGACAAAGATGAGAATCCAAAGATCAAAGAGGAAAAAAGGGTTTATTCAGGGTGATCAAATCAATGAATTCAGTTAAGCCCCTGTTTGTCTCCCCTTAAAATAAAATTCTTTAATTTTCATATTCATTTTCAACAACACATATTTTGCATGTAAATTCAAAAAATTTCCATACTTTCTAACCACATATTCTCTTAAAAAATCACTATTTAAAACGTCATTTTTTTTTTTTTTTTTGAAAATAATGGCTATCAAACAAGGGCTAAGTAATGAATTGATTTGATCAATGAAGATAGTCTTGCTTTCTTCTTTCAATCTTTGGACCTCAAACTTTGCTGTCGTAGCTCATGTGAAGTGACATGAGACCATAATCTCATACTGGATTCACTCTCTTTGTTGATCAAACTCAAAGGAGGGTAGACTGAAAAGGTTGCAATATAAACTGCTATTCCTCCATATTTTCACACTTAAAGCCAGTTTCATTCAGGTGTTTGGAGAACCCTTATTCACAATACACACAAAAACCACAATGAACATAGCTTTTAACGTTTTTGCTTTTGTTATACTCCCGGTCTCTGATAGGTATTTATGATAGAATCTATCCATGATTTTGAAATTTTTGTGGATAAGATTTGAAAATTGATATTGAACAATATGACAACTGGGACAGTTGAGGGCTGTGCAGAACTTATGCTTCAACATGATTATGCATCCTGATGGTGAATAAACTTGAATGACCTAAAGTTTAAATTTAGTGTTTTCATATAAGTTGGCTCTCTTTCTGTTGTGAAATGAATTCAATATATGCCTGCAGTTTTGCTACCTATACATTACAACTTACAGACTTGTTTACCAACAGATGATGTAGCGAGATATGATTGAGTTAAAATTTCGCCAACCAACGAAAAAAATAAAATTTCCGCACTTTTTGTTGCCACATCATCAATTTGTAAACGATGGTGTAAAACATGCATACCTTATGCATGCTCCTATTGATTTACAGTGGTCTCGCAGGTCCTATGATGTCTTTAGGGAACTTCCCTATTTGGCTTCTCTCTACTACATCTTCTCTTAGTTGTGTAACGAGTTATCCTGGTGATTGCCAGAGTCTAGTGGTTTCTATATTGAATTATTCTAGATGAACACGACTGACCTCCCACCTATAGGAACGCCGTTGGATGAACAGGCTGTTCATCTAGCACAACTCTTCTATATTTTCCTTGGTCACGACCTTGTTTCTTTGTCTACTAGTAAGAAAATGTTGTAGCTCTCCATATTAGTACGGTATTGTTGCTAATAGTACTTCAGAATGTGTTTAGATTCAGTCCTTTCTTTGTGAGTTGCATGTCCCTATCAACCCGTGTTCTTTTTCTTGACACGTGTTCTTACGTATATCTTGGTTGCACATCTAGAGTCGAAGTATGACTCTTGTTGCAGAGAGCTGTCGTATGCCTTCTAAAACCGGTTCACATGGGCCCGTAGACTTAAATGTCTCACCCGACACAACATATTCTATTTCATGCTGTTGCTTCATATAAATCACCAGGCAGAAATGTCCAGCTTGACACAGCCCACCTATAAAGCTGGACCAACCTGTGGCCCGGCCCCGGCCCCGGCCTCGTCCTGACGGCCCCTTTTTAGTCTTTACACGACTTTTGCTTCGCTGGATTTGATTACTTTTTTAATTATCGTATTGGAACCCCACTTTGACACTGGCTTCTTTAGCTTGAAGCATGCCTTGAGATAGTGTACAGTGCCAGAACAGTCCTTTAAGCATCAAAATTGTCATCGACAGTTGCACATGGTTATCTGAAGAGACAAATTGGTCACCTAGCTAGCATATTTCTACTGTGATATGGCTTTGCTGGACCCAATTACCAGCTCAGGCATTGTATTTTCCAAATAGGGAAGTAGAGTGGAGTGCACAGAATTGAGCCCACTACATAAAGCTGCTAAATAAAGGTTGGAATAAAGCCCGCGATTGTTGACCCCACCATCATGTGAGGGGACTGTGAAAAAACTGTCAAACAAAGTTGTAACTCCAGCATCTCTCATAAAGGTTGTCAATTTGTGCGGCTGACATAGACTCCTTTTACTTCAACTTTTAGCATTTTTCTGCTACAAAAACTAGCGAAGTCTTAGCTCCTGTTTGCCTCCCTCTAATCACATAAATTCTCAAAAAACCCACTATTTAAAATATCACCGATCTTCGATAATGACAATAAAACATGGGCTTAATATGTTCAAAAGACATGTCCACCAAAAGCTTCCTTGAACGTTTCAAACTTGTATTCCTTTTGAAACATCTTCCTCTTGTACGTCAAAATGTACAAAATACGGGGAAAACATACTTTTCTGTACTTTTTCCTAAAATATTACAAATCTTTAGTGTTCTAAACTAACTGGTACTTGTCCTTTAAGATTACCAGGGGTCACAAAATGCGTCTTTTCCCACGTCATTATACTTTTATCAAACTTCAATTCACATTCAATTATTAGTCCTTATATTTAAGAAAAAGAAACTTCTCTAGTCCGAAGATCTTCAGCTAGTGCAACCTATGTAGGGTGACAAACAGGTTGAATTGCTCGGAGCTCGGCTCATCCGAGTCAGACTATGGTTGGCTTGTGCTCATTTCGAGAAGAGCCATGAGATGAGTTAGACACTTTTTTTTTTTTTTTTCACGAGCGGACTTATGGGTTAGTTTATTTTTTATTTTTTAAAAAAATGAGTTGGATGACAGACTTGTGGACGACTCGGCCTATGAGGCTCACCACCCAAAGGACCGAACATAGCCTAGTCCAACATGAACAGAGCTCGACTCTTCCATTTGGTCTAGCCGAGCTCATTATCTAACCCGGCTCAGTCTATTGTCAAGTTTAAGCGTGTGAAAATTTTATTTTCGATATGTCTTCTTATGTTATTCGTATCTAACGAACTCAAATATAACATCGTGTTCAATACGTAATTCTAAACATGACCGAGCAATCTAATAACTAACTTTCTTTCCCCTATGTATTAATGCATATCTACTTGATGCAACATATGGATCATTTGATACAAAAAGCATTTAATGTGGACAGGAGGAAGAAGCACCCTAGCAGCTAATTATATACACCGATTTTCTTAAAAATAAACTACATGGGGGCACCATGCTCAACAGCATCAAAGCAATGTGGGGGTACCCCTCCTATTTCCGTACCTTACCCCGGGCACAATTTGTACCTTTAAACCTTTATAAATTCTCACTACACCCCCTTCAAATCTTACACATTCAACAGCCCTTTAATTCTTTTTCTCCTTTTCTTCTAACAAAAAGATTCAGTTTCTCCTTGAACCCCTCATGTGGGGAGTGGGAAGATCAAATAATTATGGAGAGTTCTACTACATATCATGCACAAGGCGAGGCATCTCGGCCATTCCTCCGCTTCCCTCTCGGCACAGCTCTTCTCTTGATTATCATTTTTAGCTTGAGTGGCGTATTCTCCTGCTGCTATCACTGGGAAAAACTCCGCTCCTTTCTACGATCTTTCTCCAATCTCCAGGTCCAGGCTGGTGATGATCAAGGCCCTTTCAAGCCTAAAATTAATCACATGGTAATAATATTTACTTAACTCTTTTTTGGAAACATGATGAATATTTGAATTTTTTAATTCTAAGCAAGTGTTTTTTCAGAGTTCAATGGAGCAGCAGAAGGAGAGCTTGCCAGTTTTGATGCCTGGCGATAATTATCCCAAGTTCATAGCATTACCCTGTCCATGTCGGCCTCCGGCATAAGATAGATTTATCGTTGAGATTCAAAAGCCGCCTCTAGTAGCTGTGCCTTTGTTTTAATTCATAGACATTATGTTACTACCATTTTATTAACTTTTTTACAGTTCAATCAAATTCCCAGTATACTGGAATCTGAAAATGTTTGCTGATGAACCAAAAAATTTACCTTATTTTGTTTTCCCAAAAGGGAACATGAATGGTGAAAAAAAAATTCAGATTTATGGGAACATCCTTTCAATGTAATTTATCTTGGATTTCCTATTAGTAATATTAAACTAAAATATTATAAGTAAATAAAGTAATATAAAAAAATTAAATATTAACCATAGAAAATTCTGTTAAAAAAAAAAAAATCTTAAGTTACTTGTGAAATACTCAAATCGGTATTTATTATATATAGAAAGAATAACCTTCCATTGATGATGCTGATGGTAATCACAAATGACTTCTTCTATGCGATCAATGTTCATCGTCGCAATCATTGCTGACGGTAACTTTGATGAATTTATCTATGATTGTGAACACGCTATGGGTATATATGAACACTTTAAAAAAGATTATTCAAAATGTTTTAAAAAATAGTGGGATAAAATGAAAATTTCTTGGTTCAAAATGTCTATCTTACATAAACGTAACCTTTTCATTTTTTTTTAAAATCCAAAATCACAAATTTTCAACCATCCCAGACACCATACCCCACCCCCATCGTCGGTTGGACTCGAAATTGAAGTGTCATTTATTGCCATCACCAAACATGCCTTTCAACACTTTATGTCAATATCGAGCGGCATTCTTACGTTGTCCCACACAACATCAACCCCTGACCTAACTTCTGTAATAATTTTATGTTCAATATTTGTTGAAAATACCGAGCCATGTTTGGTTTAGCTAAAATTAAATAAATAAAATTTGAAGAAATCTATGGTTAAAAAGTTGATAAAATCTATGGGTTCCAAAAAAATGCGTGATTAAAATTAATTATTGATTTTGACTTAAATTTTTATCCACTTTTCTAGCTAAACCAACCCGCGACCAATTGTTGAAATCAATTTAATTTAGGATAAATCTCTTTGTACAATGTTTTTTTTTTACAACATTGTTGTTGGTGGCAAAAAAGTATTGGTTGAAAGCTAAATTATTTTTTAAATTGTCCAATAACAACATGTCATGTGACATGTTGTTAACAACATTGTAAATCATGCACGATTATTTAATTTATTTCAACGATGGGAAAAGTTCGGCATGGATCCCTACTTGTATATTAATAAAAAAACGATACAAGAGGATAAATGACATAAAATCTTGGAGCTCGAAGCATAAACAAGATATACGAGCAAGTTTTAAGCATAAATTAGGAGGCACTACCGATGTCCTTTATGCATCGGTTATATATATTAAAAGTGCTTATGTCCAAAGTTGATTGGACCTAGGGCATAACTACTACATTCGATAGTTGGGTATGATCCAATGACTTCCAACTTGTTGCCAGATGAATATATTTTATGATGTCATGCTGTAAATGAATAGGTCTATGGTCTAACTCAAACAGGGCGATTTAGATAACGTGGGGTACTTCAGACAAATGAAAGGAGGGATTAATCATACATATTTCTTGTTTTGCCATGAGTACAAGTGGAAATCATCGTAAAGAAGTTAGGTACATATCCAAAGAAAGTGCAGTATTTTTGCTATATGATATGAAAGATTATTGTGTTTCCGTGTATATATTATGATTTTTGCTCAAAACATAAACTTTCGAAGCTCGTGGAATGAGAATAAATTACAACTATTTTCTAACTTGCCGGTTTGAAGTCTAAGATTCTCTATATGCTTGGGAAGTTAGATTTGACTTCATTGTCTTTAGTTTGACTTATAGAGCTTAAGTCCCTCTTTTCAAGTCAATGACTGTTAACGATTAAAATAAAAAATTAGTCCTTATTTTGTACAGATTCTTTGAACCATATTTTCCCTCAAATTTATTTTTAATCGCTCATTCTTTTATTAAAATAACTTTGTACGCAGAGTCGTAATTTTTGTCATAATTTTTTTCAAAAAATCAATTCTCATAAAATCTGATCTCAAAAAATCTACCTCGAACAAAAATGCTCTCAGCCCTTAATGACATAACTATGAATGAATCTCATGATCAAATCTGATGAATATGGGCAAGGTTTAATGAGGTAGCCATGGAATTGATGGTTCAGTTTTATGTAATGTCAAATGGTGATTAATGTTGTGATTGGAAAGGCAATAATGGGGGATTAGATTTATACACATTCACCTATTTCATCATTATATGGGTATATTTAGCAAGTTGAATGACTAGGATTCTATCCAAATACATCATAAGCCCCTGTTTAATAAAAATATAACTCAAAAGTCATTAAATAATTTTAATCTTAACTTATAGGACTCACAATTTTTATTAATTTTTCAACATACATTTCATCATCTTTTATCAAAATCTATTGAAAAAAATATTTTTTTAACAAAATCGAACGTTAATTCCTAAAAAGTAAGTTAATATTATTTTATCGTTCTCACTATTAGCTAATTGATGTAGCTAATGCCTTTAATAGTCGTTTTAATATATAATCTGTTTCATTTATTTATTTATTTATTTTGTTTTATTTCAATAGCAATATTTGGAAAAAGTTTCCCAACACCGAGAGCAATTGACGAGATGCTGGATGGATTTGGTTCAGACCTGCAATTGAGTAGCTTGAATCTAATATGTGGAAAGGACTAATATATCATTTTCAGTTTCAAATTTCCATAATAAATAAGCCAATATGGACTTTAAATTTCTTTTCTTTTATTTTGTAAATAATTTTGAGTAAACAAATATGCTACAACGATCTCATTGTGGAGGAGATTGGTTTTGAATGTGCCCCTTTACCATATTTGTACAAATAAAATAGTTCATTTATACAGAATGGTAAAAGCGTCTTGTATGATCATCGGCCATAGAATTGAAATGAAAAGTTAATGTTACAAACTTGATCTTGTTGCTTTTGACAACAAACACGCATGGATTTTATTTTTTTTTTCGAAATTATGAATCTGAATAGTCCAAAATCTTGAAAGTTAGCTCTCAGCTCTCGATCTACCGATCGAAAAACAATGTCAATAAATGCCCGTGGTGCACTCCTTGGTGAGGATTGTAACTCTTGATAAATTTTTCATTTATCACTCTACTACATAGCTTTGGTTATTTCTTTTTCTTTTTAAGCTCGACAAATGAAATGTTATTTCTATTCCAATTTTGCGTCTTCTTTTCCTTCTTATTCGAACTTTATATGCTATAATGATTTAGTATCCATTATATACCAAGCTTGTGCGTAGTTGCTCGAGCTTGTGGGTTGGTTGGCTTGGTTTGGGCTCACCATTGAATCTTCGCAATTGGATTAACTTACAAATACTAATCTATGTGAAAGTAGGATCACTGTAATATTCTTATTAAAAATAGGATGTATTCTACATAGTGTTTGCAAATTACATTGAAGACCTTGAATCTGGAAGATTGTGGAGAAGCAACTAGTTGTCACCTTTTCAAGACTGAAATTAGGGAAGAACTAGAAAACTAGATTTTCGTGACAGACCCGCTAGATGATATTGAGTGTTGGGCTGTTAGAAGACCAGATGTCCAACGGAGATATTTCACTTAGTTGTTCCCTTTTTCTTTTATCGAAGACCAGAAATGTTGAAATATCAATTCCCTACAATTACGTCCTCTTGATTCACTATCTTAATGTATTAGTACCCCATCGGGCATTGAATAATTAAAATTGACCAAAATTACTGTTTTACCTTCTAATTATTTTCTCATTTAAGCTTGCATTGTATCCAACAATTTCTTTATGTTTTCTCTCCCCCATTGCTAGTAGGTTGATGGATCACACGTCGAGAACACATACTTTGACCTTTCAGTTGAGCCTATTATCCCTCTCCTAACTGATAGCTCTTTTTGCCTTGTTGATCGATTTTTAGTTCATATCCTATTACCTATTAGCTCTCTTCTCGTAATTAGGTGGTTAGGTTGAGATACGATCAAGTGCACTACCTATTGGTTCACCAGCATCAAAAGAAGTAAACTTGAAAAAAAAAAAAAAAAATTGATCAATAGGAAACTAGGGATCCATGTATCCGTTCGCCTTCTCAATACTGGCATAATATCAACTTGTGATTAAAACATTTAGCACTCCTTTTTTCAAGATAAGTAATAAATTATATACAATTGAAAAGCTTTCTATTTTATTTGAGCCTCCATATTATTACCACAAACATATAGATTATCTCTATATTGTTTCAAGAACAGTTTTATCGAAGCTCGATAAGGTTTTATAAAACATCATTTTTATAAATCCAAGTATTAGGAGTAAAATCATAGTCAAGTAGATACCAACCTAATCAAGTCCTTAAATGATGAAAAGAGAACTCCACTTTATTGCTTTGTGCGGGCGGGCGTAACAGTAAACAGTGGCTTTCAGAAAACCCCGATATGGCTGTACTTCCACCAAATTTGCTTCATTCATAGGATCACGATCCAACGTTGATAGTTATGGACTAGAACCTAAATCGAGTCTTACACAAGTAGATTCTGCAGCATGACAGTGTGATTCGTAAGGGTTTCAAATCAAGATCACCTAAATATAGCCTAAAACTGTTTTCCTTGAGGGTATAGCCTAAAAGTTTCTTCTGGTGTATTAAAGCACCTAAACTCAGAAAGAGGCTGCAGCTTGCAATAACCCATAGCGCCGAAGTAATGGCTCTGGAGAGGGTTCCCGCCCTCGAAACTCCACAAAAACCTGAATCACAATTTGAGCACAATAAGAAGCAATTATTAAATTCAGACAAAATCCAACAATCTAATTTAGATTGGTGCAACTTCATGATGAGGAAGGAAATAGCATCAATCAGTCCAACCTCTAGGGGTGCTTTTCCACCTCCAAGAGCAAGAACAGTTTCCCGGAATCTATGTCCCGTTTCTTTCACCGCCTGTTTCAACTCATCAGTCATTGTTAATATATGCTAAAGAAAATTCTACTGAATGATTTCAAAATAAATTAGAAGAAATTGCATGGTTAATACATTGAATACAATCTTTTCAAACTGCATTGTACCTTGTCATCATCTAATCCAGCATCCTCAAATGCTGAGAAAGCATCAGCAGACAGCACCTCTGCCCACTACACATTTGGACAGTAATTGCTATTAGTAGACTTTCATCCTACGATATAGATTTCATAAATTTTAAATGTAAACCAATCAGGCAGCAATATCTATAAACCAAATACCTTGTAACTGTAGTATCCAGCAGCATATCCACCTGCAAATATATGAGTGAAAACACAAAGAAACTTATCCTCTGGAAGTGGAGGAAGTATTTGCGTTCTTTTACTAACCCTTCTGTCAACATCATAGATCGTCTCTGAACCACCTGGCACGTACTTGGTGTGCAACTCAAGATCGAGAGTTGCAAATTTAATCTGCAGTATACAAGAGACGGAAACTATAAGGCCTTACCGTTCCATCACAAAGCTACAACATCCATTTCATTCATAATGTAATACAGAGCAAAAGTCCCAAAAACTAACAGTGAAATCATGCGAAGAAAAAAAAAATGCATTAAGAAATGGAATATAGGAGAAAGATAGACAAGTATACTATAAGCCAATATGACAGCATAAATATTAAATAAATCCTACATATTGAAGCACTTTTAACAGCCCCCCAACACCCAACACACACCAAATGAAAAG
This sequence comes from Fraxinus excelsior, assembly GCA_019097785.1. Classification (NCBI taxonomy): domain Eukaryota; kingdom Viridiplantae; phylum Streptophyta; class Magnoliopsida; order Lamiales; family Oleaceae; genus Fraxinus; species Fraxinus excelsior. The sequence continues at coordinate 24,468,359 of CM032638.1, forward strand.
AAGATTTTTGATGTAGAATAGCAAGCATAAGCTTTGTTATGTGACCCCTTATATAAGTAAATTTTAAATCAAGTGGTTTAACATGGTATTAGAGTTAACAAAGGTCCTAATTCAAGAGTAGCCGCAACCCATTTTAATAAAATTGTGCACATTTCAAGCTTTGATGAGAAAAAGTGAACCCCACCTACCTGTGAGGTGAGGGAGCGTGATGGAAACAAGATTTAAATGAAATATATGCCTTCTAACATATTAAATTTTTAGATCAAGTAGTTCAAGAGTTAGCTTTGCCAACAATTTCCTTTTCCAATATGACGTACACGTCATGACGTCAAGGTCTGATTATACGTTTAGGGGGAACAAAAATATGTCTGGATAATTGCATCTGAAGATAATGTCAGTTGATGGTGGGAACACTATCAATCATGGGCTGTCAAAGATCTAGGTATTAGCTTCTTTCAAATATTGGTACCACTTCCACCCCGTCCCACCCCCCCCCCCCCCCCAAAAAAAAAAAAAAAACCAAAAAACATTGATTGACAGAAGGAGAACCACAGTGGTTGAAAGGTAGAAAATCAAATATATATGCACTCTCTTTCTCATGTGTAACTAGCTGCAGCTAGGTCCAAAGAGCAGTTGCTTGTATGAAATTTACGTGTTACCCTACAAGATGCATCTATAATACAAAATATATATCCAGAACACATGTTCTGGAACACTCACCATCATGTACTTAAACCTGAAACCCTGCAAGAGAATCCTGACCATATTAAGGGTACAATAGAAAGTACTAGAATTTGTGAACCAAAGAGAGGACAAAATGAGAATGCAGCAAGTCAGGACAACATTTGAGGCTGTAATAAAGGTAACATACATTACAAAAACAAAAGACTGCAAGGGAACAAGGGAAAAAGAAGCTGCATAGACCTGACGAAGAGTTAGAGATCCTGCGAGGAAGGTCCTAGCAGCAAGAAGCTTTTTGTATATATCATCCGGAATACTCTCTCCAGTTTCATAATGCTTGCCAATGCTCATCAAGGTATCCCTGAAATCCCCGGCAGTGAAATTGGGTTCAAAATGCATCCATGTAATATCTAAGTATCAAGCATCATGAATCAACAAGTCAACAATCTACAACAAATTCATGCTACAACATTTTATAAAACTCACATCCTACTGATACCTATTGAAATACAATTTTAAGGGGAGAACTTCATGGAAGAGAACTAGAATTATGCCATGCTTAATACACTTCTATCCCACTAATATCTCAAAGAAAATAAATGTTTAAGAAAAAGAAAAAAAAAAGGCAAAAATTGATTTACCTTTCGTGGGGGAAAAAGAGAAGACCTGCTTTATTTTATCGATGTGAAACACAAATATAAACGGACAAGATTTATGTGCTAGAGGTCGGCTGATAAATTGAACATCATCTTATGATTTTATTATGGATACAAATGTAATTGGTCCACAGATGCAAGTGACAAGTAGATTTAACTAACCCAGGAAGATATAAAAAGTATACAAGGATTCTTAACCAAAAAAAAAAAAAAAGGTTGAAAGAGGCTAACTAAGAAAGTGCAACAATTGACTCATCCTATACAAGAGATATACCTGTATCTATACTACTAAAATAAAGCGATTTGGTCTTATTTCCATCATGACCTGTATTTTTGGCTGACTTAAAAAGTAAAATAGGTTTCAAAGTAAATAGTTTTTTATTGGTCAAAGATAGATATAAAATAAGTTATTTAAGTTGACGGTAAGGTAATAGTTACTTTTCCCAGTGTGTCCAATACATGTTGGACACCAACACTCCACGACATGAAGAAGAAAGATGTATTGACAAAAACATGATATAAAGACAGATTAAATAAAGATTTAAAAACATAAATAAAAAAAAAAACACTGGCAACCAATTACCTATGGTAGCACCAATTTTCCATGAATTGAGAGGGTAATTCTACAGCATCCCATTCTACATTCCGTATCCCAGCAACCAAACCCTCATCCTGCTTTGTTAGCATATGTTGAAGTGCATGACCGAATTCATGGAAGATAGTCTCGACCTTCAGGTATCATTACAATCCAATAGTCAGAATTACAATATATTATATCACTGCTTTTATAAGGAGATCAGAGTCCATAGATATGCAGAAAATCCAAGATTATATGAAATCTGGTTATCCATCATGTCTTATTAACAGATTAACAAAGAATTGGCGCTGCTATTTTTCTTATTAGTTTTAGTTTCACTAAGATAAATATTATTTTCAAGGCACGAACCAAAGCTGTACAAATCCTGTTAAAAAATGGAAACTGGGATTTCAATTGTCAAATGAACTCCAAATGGATTTGAAACTGGTCAAATTGATAATATTAACATTACCAAAAACACCAAAAGCTATTAGATCTTTCTACTCTAGTTTTTTCTGAAGATTAGTTAAAATTGTCCCAATTAAACTCTTCACCCATAGCTAACTTTTTACCCAGTGCATGGAACAAATATCACATTAAGCCATTTTCTACTATACACACAGGAATTGCTAGCAAGTACAGAAGCCGTCAGTTAATTTTCCTCCCCTCGATACATAAAGACCAAACACAGTGTGTTGACCAAGGTTTGCAAAGGAACAGGCAAAGGTGCAGGCCAAACTAGTACAATAGCCTGATTTCAGGTCTAATCAATTTAAGAACCATAAAATTTTAGATGCTTGAACCAAATATACCTCACGGAATGTCATAAGGCTTGGCTTGTCCCCTACAGGTGGCATTTGGTTGCACACCATGTGGGCAACAGGCAACCTAGCAGAGGAACCATCTTGTGACAAGACACGACTTCGACCAACTACTTCACCCATCCATGCTCCTCCCCGTTTTTCAGATGGACGCGAATATGGATCAAAATAGAAAAATGCAATCGGGCTGCCTGAAGAATCGTTGACACGGTAAAATCGAACATCACTATTCCAAACCTACAGTTAATAGCGGCCCTGTTAGGAAATATAACAAAAAGAAAGAAAGAAAATGTTAAGAAAATAAATGACAGGATGGAAATTTCTACCGGAGCTAAACCATCAGCTGACTCAATATTGATTCCAAACAGCTTATTTGCAAGACTGAAAAGGCCATCCATAACTTTAGGAAACGAGAAGTAAGGACGCAAATCTTCCTGTTGATTTGTTAAAAGCCACCAAATTAGAACTTACAAAATCAAGGAAAATAGATTGATATGCAGGGAAAAATATAACAGCTATTATTGCAGAACTGTAAATTTTAAGGAAAGAGGTTAAAGCAAAAATAATGACCACAGAAATATAAAAAAAGATAAATTAACAAATATAACTCGAAAGCATCTAAAGCATGCAATGCAGGGCAAAAAGTCCTCTACTCCCATCTCACATAACACACGAATAAACAATCTCCCTCCTTGATTTCCAGTTAAATGAAAATGAAAGTAGAAAATGCCAAGAACGATACTTGTTAATATATCTACACTGAAAATGGAAATAATAAAAAGACTGAGTATGACCAACGATTTTGGCAAAGTGTAAAAACAAGATATTAATTATAGGAAATGAAGCTGCGCAACTACATGCATTTCAATTATTAGATCTCAAAAAACAACAAATCAAGCTCCATCATAAACTTGAGGTTTGCTACATGAATCCCTTTTCACCACTCCGTTCAATCCATTGTTACATGCTTAGATCTCAGAAAAACTTTCAAAATTAAGAAAGGAGGGCAGAGGGCAGGAGAGTAAAACCACCTCATTTATTTCGTACTTCGATTCACGAAGCCTCTCACTCCAAAAGCTGAAATCCCAATGGCTCAAGTTATCAGCTTCTGGAACACCTTGACTCTTCGAGAAGTATTTGAGGTCCTCCATATCTACAGAAGGTAAAAAGATTAAAAATTCTGATTAAGGATCTTCTAGATAAAAGTTTTCACCTTCACAACATGTTCATAGAAATGGTAACCAAAAAAGAAATACAGTAGCAGAATAGAGCTAGTTATACTATATTACGAATTAAGCCTCTGTTTGGTACACATTAAAATTTTCATATCATTCTTATACTCATTTTTAATCACATATTCTTCAATAAAATAATATTTTTTATCACATCAATAACTTTTCTTTCTTTTTCAACCACACATTCTCCATCAATCTACTATTTCAGAATACATTCTTCCAAAATAATGTGGCTCAAACACAACCTAAATTGCACAATAAACTGATATTTGGTAACAAAGTTTTTTTATTTGTACCCATTTGTAAATTATTGCCTCATCCAACTGTTCATGACTCAATCAGGACTACTCGAAAACATATTTTTGAAATGTAAAACTTTTTAGAACATCCATAAACACTTAGTCAGAAATAAAGAGAAAACATGAGATATTACAAAATATTAGTTTGATAAGTAAAATTGAAAAATATCACAAAGCTATAAACTACAGTTTATGCCTGAACTATACCACAAACAGCAAAGTCATTATACATTATTTACAAACAAATCAGGAACTTCTGTAAAACACACTACCTTGAACTGCAGGTAGGGCTGGGCAAAATGTCCGAACCGAACCGAACCGGACCGGAACCGAACTGAACCGAACCGAACCGAACGGGTTTTCTTAAATTAAAAACCCGAACGGGTATCCGAATCGAGAACCGACGGGTTTGGTTCGGTTCTCGGTTCTAGACCAAGAACCGAAGAACCGAATAAGAACCGAATTTTTTTTTTTTTTTTTTTTTTTTACAATTGAGCATTTGAGCTTTAAGTATATTGAATATAACCCAAACCGATCAACATAAAAAAATTGCAAAAAAAGCCACTAAATATAAAAGGGGAAGAGCCCTAGAATTTTCGGTCTTCTCTTCTTCTTCTCTCTCCAGTCCATTCCTGCCGCACAACATGTTTCTTGTCCAGTCATGAGTCATTTTCTCTCAACTTGAAGAAGTCCTCCTCCTTCTAGTTCTCACACTATGCTGGAGTACTCTCGTAATTATTCTTTTCATATTTAAGAGACGTGAGATTTTACTCTCTTAACGCTAACAGTGCTTTCGTTCTTTTATCGTGTTTACAATAACAAATCTTTTAAGCCTTCCAAGAGCTTTGCACGGAGATTTCCAGCTCTAGTTACTGGATTCTTTTTCTTTACATGGTACTCAAGAAATTGTTAACATTTTAATGGTACATGGCAAGTCAAGCAATCGATGATTACATTACATAGTTAGTAAGTATTTTTAATACTTTAAAATATTACGTTCATTTGTAAAAGCTAAGATTGAACCTGGTCAATATTCACACGCAGATTCACTCGGTGAAAGTACTGAGCACGTTGGGATTGCCTCACTTCTCACAATGTTTTCAGAAAATAGGAATGATTTTGGTACCACTTCTCAAAATGGAGAACATAGTTAGATGTTTTTATATGTTACCTTTTGGTAGGCAAGCAGTGGAGTAGTAACTGTTTGAGGGAAGCAAAAAAAAAATTGTGATCTATATTGTCTAGTACTAAAGTGTTAGCATTTTGTGAAAACTTTCTAATATATTATGGATTAATTATTCAAGACGCATTGACAAAGTTTTCTAAATATATTTATATAGTGTTATTATAAATGTTAAAAAAATTAATTATAGTAGGAACCGAACAGAACCGAATGGAACCGAACCGAACCGAACCCGAACCCGAACGGTTCCAGAATTATATCTGGAACCGACGGTTCCATTTACTAAATACCCGAAAATTTCTGGAACCGAAAAAACCGAACCGAACCGAACCGAACCGACCCGCGCCCACCCCTAACTGCAGGATTCCATGATGTACTGTAAAGTTTTTCAAGGAGCTCTTCTGCCTTTTCAACAGTAGCCATCTTGGTAGCCATGCTTACCTAATGTATACACTTTATCAAGCAGGTCCTAAAAGGCATATTTCAAATATAAAAGTCATACCTCTGCATAGTTATTGTACCCAAGAAGCTTCGCCTTTTCCAGCCTAAGCTTCAAAATTTGGTCTATTATTGCCGTGTTATCAAGATCTCCACTAGATGCACGGCTTACATAGGCAAGGTATACTTCCTCACGTAAAGTTCGATTTTTGGCATGCTGCATTACAGCCATAAAACTTGGGGTATCCAACGTAATCATCCATGGTCCATTCTCAGCGGTAGCATTTTCATGACCCTGTTAATAGTAGCATGAGGGAAAAACTGAAAAGCAAATCCAGCCAAGCAATATATGCTACACAAGACAGAGTCAAGATAATAAAATGAGTTTTAACATAGAGTACCTTAGACACTGCAGTCTGTGCAGCCAATCCAAGAGCAGTAGCTGGCAATCCTTCGACATCTTTCTTATCCATTATTAGTTTTTCAAACTTCTTTGTTGCATCCAAAACATTCTCCCCAAATTTTTGAGATAGTTTTGCCAGTTCCTACGAATAAATTTTAAGGAAAGAAAAGATAACCATTCTGAAACTAAAAACGAACAGAAAACAACAAGTAGCTTTTCAATCGAGCATGCCTTTTGGCATGTAAATAATGCATAGCAAGCATGCCGTGGCGAAACATGTATACTGGCCAAGAAATGAGATTGCATTTCAACAAATGAAGATAACTTCGTACTACCCCTCCCAAAATATGTATGCATGCTTGAGTTTGTAGTATAGTATGTATGTGTGTGTGTGTAGAGAGAGAAGAAAGAAAAAAATCTCGTCAACAAAAGCAGACCTCTTTACCATTTTGGATTATTAGGGCCAGAGCTTTCACCTGGAATAATCTTTTCATAAGTTTCCTCTCTCTGCTAACTGCCATCTCCCTCAGTCTCCTTTGTCTCTCCTGCTTTCTCTCTATCACTCCCCCCCTCGTTTTCCCATGAAGCACAATGTAGTGAACTCAAGAATATAGAGAAGATTAGGATACGAGAGATAAGAAGATATATAGAAGAACACGAGGAATTGGAGAGAGTTTTCAATAACTTCGAATTCGATATTCAATATTCTACTTGATAATAAAATCTATCCTTCAACTTAAAAGGGTATCAAAGAATAGCTACATATAGCAGTGATCAACATAAAATAGGAGCGATAAGCTGAGCTCTAGAGAAACACTTGCTCGATGTTCTACGATTTTTTATTGTGAAATCTTGTGCTAGTTTTTTTTTATTTGTGCAAGAAAAAAAGGACTTGAGCTGCTTGATTTCATAATAAACATTATCAGGATGAAAAACCATCAAGTCATGAAAACAAAAAGATAATATTCCCTAAAAGTAGGATTGGCAAAATGTCATAGAATCTTATGATACTATCTCACTACTTTAATCCTATCTAATCGTGCAGACCTACACGCGTCTATGGAATTACTTGCAATTCTGAACATTTTGACAAACAACTAGATCACAAAAGGAAATGGTAAGATCCTATACCTAGAGTCTATGATCATGTAATCCAACTTGTGATTCTCTATATTTTTTAACCCAAGTACAATTCTCGATTGATTCTGAAGATTTGGATCATACTATTATAGAGTCATACAATATAAATAGCAATTTTCCAAACACTGATGCTAAACAGTACATAAGGGTTTACATTTGTTTTGCAGTGAAAGGAAAGCAATTGATAATGGCTGTGGTGGCAGTGAAAGAAGTGAAGTTACAAAGTATGATGTCCATGTTTGTGAGAGTTGGGTGGATGTTTAGGCCTTACGGTTTTGTGTATTAGGGTGAGAGCGGATAAATGTAAAAGTTGGTTCCATTTAGGGTACAATTGTCATTTGAACGAAAACTACACCAGCTGAAAAAAATTATTCTCAGGCATTTGGCCAGTATTTCACTAAGACACTATTCTACAACTCTGATAAGTAATTATGTCATTCCATGTATTTATTTTCTTTCTATTCCTCTAACTTCATTAGACTCTCCCCACCATAAAACTTAAACAATAAATGTCAACAAAGGGATCTCTGCAGCAATAAAGTTCATGGTATTTTCGCTGCTAGTATGACTTTACTACCAGACGCATACCTGTTCAATATTATTGAATTGTTCTCTTTTATCATCTTCAAGGGCAATACCATTTAAAACGGCATCCTTGATTTTCACTGCCAGTGTGTGTGCAAGACAAACAAATAAGAATTAATAAACTAAACATTGTCTGAAAGTTTCAATAATTCTATGATGTAAAAGGCCATAATGTAGGAGATTGGACGTCATAACAAAGACTAGTTTGGCAATACATACAGTCAACTATCCGTTTTTGAGCATCACTTAGTGTGTCCCAATCTGGAGACTCTTTAATATCTTTGAACGCATTGTAGATAGCCTTACTTTGACCTAACTTAAGCTGAAATGCCACTTTTTCCGGCTGCAAAACCAAAAACAACACTAAAATGAGCGCATATAACCATATAAACAGCAGATTCACAACGAATATGCAGCATATGTACCTGAACTTTTTCGATGGCAGAGCGAAGCTTGGGATCGTCTTTGACAGACTTGAGATGGGAAATAGCACCCCAAACCACAGCCAACCTATCCACTATCCTTTCCAGTGGCTCAACAAGCTTAGACCACGTCGGCTCTACCGTCCTTTCCAGTTCCTCCAATTCACAATTCTACAATTTCCCAATCAAAATCATAAACAAGTATCAATAAATTCCTCATTAATTAATTCACATAAATAGCTCTAACATCTCCACACGTACGAGTTGTTTGAGCAAGGCACGGATCCCAGGGAGAACGTGGTCTGGCTTGATTGAATCAAACGGCGGGAAATAGAATTCTTTCAACAGAGGATTATTTTCAGTGCCTTCAACTGGCGTTGACATTCTCGTGACCGTAGATGAAGAGTAGGATCGAACGGTGGTGGTTGAGCTTCGAGATTTGCTATGAGAGTGGAAATGGAGAAGGCAGATGGAGAAAGAAGACACATAATTTTTTTTAAAAGTTTTTGGACATAATTTTTTTTAGTTTCTGTCTATGTCTCGTAATTTTTTACTTATTTCAGTCTTGCGGAGACATGATTTGGTGTCTCTGCATAATTCAAATCTCTTTGTACCTGTGCCTTTATTATTTTTTGTTAAAAATTTTATTTATTTACATTTTACACAAACTAATTCCATACATACATATAATAAATTCAAAATTACTTCCGTGTCTCCGCACCCGCGCTTTTTTTTCCCCTTTTTTTGGCACCCGCACATTTTTTTTTCTTTTTTTTTTTTTTTCAAAAATTATACTTATTTACATTTTACACAAACTCATTCCATACATACATATAATAAATTTTTTGGAACACATTTTTTTTACAAGTTTCTTGCTTTATTCCATATATACATAGAATAAAAATTTATTCCGTGTTTTCGCACCCGCGCATTTTTTTCATTTCTTATTTTTTTACCAAAAATTCTACTTATTTACATTTTACACAAACTATAAATACAGTTTTACTTATTAATAATTTAACTCAAAAACATTAGAACATATTGAACTCCATACATACATGAAACTCAAAATTTATTTCTTGTCTCAGCACCGACGCCTTTTTTTCATTTCATTTTTTTTTTTTGCCAAAAATCTATTTATTTACATTTTACACAAATTATAAATACAATTTCACTTATTAATAATTTAATTCCAAAACATTAGAACATATTCAACTCCATGCATACAAGAAAATCAAAATTTATTCCGTGTCTCCGCGTCGCGCCTTTTTTCATTTCTTATTTTTTTGTTGACTAATTGATATTTTGCAATCATGTTATTGTGTTAGAGAAAAATATCTTTTTTCTCACGTGTAACAATTGTAACATAAATACTCAATTTCACATTTCTAATTTTATATTAGGTTAAAATAAATTAGTGTTAGCCAGTTAAAAAAGAATGTAAAAAAATTGAAGAAAAAAAAAAAAAAAACTAAAAACTGATATGCTCCGCATAATCGGCTTGGTGTCCGCATAATGCGGAGAGGAAATAGTTACGCGTTTGTTGCGAGCTTCAAGTAAAAATTAACTTGATTTATAGTTTTAACCCTTATAATATAAAAAATTAACGAGTGATAGGATTTGAATTAAAATTAAAAATATTTATACAAAATTTAAATGACTTTTTTCACTGTGTTTCATGTTTAACGTTTTTCAAAAATAGCATTCTATCAATGGTGTTGAGCTGAATTTTCCATTTTCGTGCAACCTTGAATGGGGAAGGAAAAGACTAGATTTTTATTGCCCTCTTTCTAAATTTTAATGTTTTAGAGAAATATACAGTGATCTTTTTAATTTCATGTTTTTTTTTTGTTGAAAATATATATCAACATGCGAAAAACGAGGTTGACTAATGGCTAAAATATAAGACAAAATGACAGATAAAATTCTCAATGAACTCTTTTTGACAAACAACAATATTTTAATTTTTTTTCAGCTATTGAGAATTATTAATTTTAATTTTATATCACCAACCAGTAAAGAAATAAAGACATAAAAAAAAACTTGCGCATAATGCGGAGCAACTCCGCATTATTTTGCAAGGAAACAGAACAAATAATGTTCCAATTAATGTTCTTGTTCTGTTAGACAAACCATCTAGCATCCATTATTCTCGAAGAACAAACTGCTTGTATCTTTTTTTCCTTATATTGGCTCTTCTTGAGAAACAAATTTGCTATTAAATGTAGTGATTAAATTTACCTTATATACACTCATGAATATATGGTATTGGTAGACTTATATACATAATCCCTTATTGAAAGCTTTGATTCTTTTGGTTTTAGTTTACAGTAAATTTTTCTGGTTCAATTTCTTATATGCCTCTTGGATTTCTGATATGTTTAAATAGATGGTGATTTCCAACATCATTTTTAGTTGACCTTATGCAATATTTTTTGTCACGGATTTGGGGTCACAAATTAAGATTCTGAAAACATCATTTTTTAACGAGAAAGTAATTATTTTGAATTTGAATTTTGAGGTTCAAAATGCTCACAAATGTAGCCTCGTTAAATCTAAGTTGTTCAATTGGGATTCTCGACTTTCTCATAGTTAGTATTCGGCTTTCTATTTTTCATAAATATTATTACATTTTGAGGATGATAACAATTGTTGATGTTCCCACTTTCTTGCTTTTGTACAGCATTTGAACATGTCATGATGCTCAGATCTTGATATATTACCTTCATTCTGGATTTTATATTCAAGTTGTTTTATTGAATTAGGGTGATAAGTGCAGTTTGACATTGGAATATTTTAGCAGTGCCTATCTTTTCGAAGTTTTTGAGCAGAGATGACAATCTTATTCTATGACATAATGTGATGAATGGAGGTCAGAAGCACCATTAAACCTACAACTCTGTTCATTATTAAGCAAAGAAGAAGAATATGATTCAGACAAAGTCGATCTTTTTTGGGCAGGAGTTTGATAGTCCCAAAAATAATAGAAAATTATTTTTTGAGAACTGTATTGGGGTAAAAAAAGAATGTAAACAATCTGGGGAAAAAATAAATTTGCTTCGCATAATGCAGAGCAAAAATTGACTTGCTTCGCATTATGCACAGCAAGGATTTTTTTTTTTTTTTTTATTTAATCTTCATCTTTTATTCTCTCATTTTTTAAAAAAAATTTCTTGCTTGAAAACCTTCTAACACACAGGTTCCCATGCAAGCACAAAAAAGGGAGGTAGTCAAAATTGAAGACATCAAGCTCCGCATTATGCGGAGACACCAAGTGACCTTTGTACTCATATAAGTTTGTAAGTGCGATAATATAAGTTTGTGAGTGCGATAGAAATCATCTTTTGTGAATGAATTAGCATTTTATTTGCAAAAAAAATGTGGGTGATAGTCCCAAAAATAATAGAAAATTATTTTTTGAGAACTGTATTGGGGTAAAAAAAGAATGTAAACAAATTGGGGGGAAAAAAATTTGCTCCGCATAAGGAATTTTTTTAAAAATCTTTACCTTTTATTCTATCTTTTTTTTTTTTGCTTAAAAACCTTCTAACACATAGGTTCCCATGCAAGCGGCAACGGGGGAGGTAGTCAAAATTGAAAACATGAAGCTCTGCATAATGCGGAGACAGAAACTACAAAAAAAAAAAAAAAAATTGTCTCCGCTTAATGCGGAGACACCAAGCCGTGTCCCCGTATTATGCGGAGACAGAAACTTAAAAATAAATAAATTATGTCCTTACTTGATGTCTCCGCATTATGCGGAGACACCGTGTCCTCCGCATTTCCACCAAGTTGTGTCTCCGCATAATGCGGAGATGAAAACTTAAAAAGAAAAAAATTATGTCTGTGCTTGGTGTCTCCAGCGAATTATGCGGAGACATGACTTGGTGTCTTCGCATAATATATATTTTTTTTAAGTTTCTGGGCATAATTTTTTTTGTTTCTGTGCGGAGAAATGGTTTGGCACATAAATTTTTTTTTTAAAAGTGTCTGGACATAATTTTTTTTAGTTTTTTTTTCTTGCGGAGACATGGTTTGGTGTCTCTGCAGAGACACGAATTGCTTGGTGTTTCCGACATAATTTTTTTTTAAAAGTAAGTTTGTGGATATAATTTTTTTTTTAGTTTCTGTGCGGAGACATGGCTTGGTGTCTCCGACATAATTTTTTTTAAGTTTATGTCTCCGCATTACATAATGCGGAGTAATGAATTTTTTTTTTTTTAATTTTCACCTTTCATTCTCTCTTTTTTTCTAAGTTGTTCAATTGGGATTCTCGACTTTCTCATAGTTAGTATTCAGCCGTCTATTTTTCATAAATATTATTACATTTTAAGGATGATAACAATTGTTGATGTTCTGCATAATGTGGAGATGCGAATAATATTTTTTTTAAAAAAGTTTTTGGCCATAATTTTTTTTTTAGTTTCTGTACTGAGACATGGCTTAGCGCACAATTATTTTTTAAAAGTGTCTGAACATAATTTTTTTTTTGTTTTTGTCTTGCGGAGACATGGTTTGGTGCTTGGTATTTCCGACATAATTTTTTTTTTTTAAGTTTTTGAATCCGAATTATGCGGAGACACCATAATTTTTTTTTTTTTTTTATGTTTCTAGATATAAATTTTTTTTTGTTTCTTTGCGAAGACATGACTTGGTGTCTCCGCACATGGACTGCTTGGTGTTTTCGACATAAATTTTTTTTTAAGTTTTTGTCTCCGCATTATGCGGAGACATTATTCTCGCTCTTTTTTTTAAAAAAAATTTTCTTGCTTGAAAACCTTCTAACACACAGGTTCTCATGCAAGCACAAAAGAGGGAGGTAGTCAAAATTGAAGATATCAAGCTCCGCATTATGCGGAGACACCGGTGATCTTTGTACTCATATAAGTTTGTAAGTGTAATAGAAATTATCTTTTGTGGATGAATTAGCATTTTATTTGCAAAAAAAGTGGGGGATAGTCCCAAAAACAATAGAAAATTATTTTTTGAGAACTGTATTGGGGTAAAAAAAAGAATGTAAATAAACTGGGGAAAAAAAAAAATTTGCTTCGCATTTGCGGAGCAAGGAATTTTTTTTTTAATCTCCACCTCTCTCTCTCTCTTAAAAACCTTCTAATACACAAGTTCCCATGCAAGCAGAAAAGGGGGAGGTAGTCAAAGTTGAAGACATGAAGCTCCAAATTATGTGGAGATACCAAGCCGTGTCTCTGCATAATGCGTAGACAGAAACTTAAAAAAAAAATCACGTCCTTGCTTGATGTCTCCACATTATGCGGAGAAATCGTGTTCTCCGCATTTCCACCAAATCATGTCTCCGCATAATGCGGAAACGAAAACTTAAAAAAAGAAATTTATATCCGTGCTTGGTGTTTCCACCGAATTATGCGGAGACATGGCTTGGTGTCTCCGCATAATGTGGAGACGCGCAAAATATATTTTTTTTAAAGTTTCAGGGCATAATTTTTTTTTTTATAATTTCTGTGCGGAAACATGGCTTGACGCATAATTTTTTTTTTAAAGTGTCTGGACATAATTTTTTTTAGTTTCTGTCTTGCGGAAACATGATTTGATGTCTTTGCATAATGCACGGACTACTTGGTATTTCTGACATAATTTGTTTTTTAAGTTTCTGTCTCCGCATTATGCGGAGACACGCATAATTTTTTTTTTTAAGTTTTTGGATATAATTTTTTTTTTAGTTTCTGTGCGGAGACATGGCTTGGTGTCTCCGCATGCTTGGTGTCTCCGACATAATTTTTTTTTAAAGTTTCTGTCTCCACATTATGCGGAGACCTGACTCGGTGTCTTCACATTATGTGGAGACACGCATAATGCCGAGCAATGAATTTTTTTTTTTAATCTTCACCTTTTATTTTCGCTCTTTTTTTATTTTTAATTTTCTTGCTTGAAAACCTTCTAACACACATGTTCCCATGCAAGCACAAAAGGGAGAGGTAGTCAAAATTGAAGATATCAAACTCCGCATTATGCGGAGACACTAGGTGACCTTTGTAATCATATAAGTTTGTAAGTGCAATAGAAATCATATTTTGTGGATGAATTAGCATTTTATTTGCAAAAGAAAAAAAAAAGTGGGGAATAGTCCCAAAAACAATAGAAAATTATTTTTTGAGAACTGTATTGAGGTAAAAAAGGATGTATACAATCTGTGGAAAAAAAAAACAAATTTGCTTCGCATAATGCGGAGACAAAAACTTCAAAAAAAAAAAAAATAAATAAAATTGTCTCCACTTAATGCGGAGACACCGAGCCGTGTCTCCGCATAATGTGGAGATAGAAATTTAAAAAAAAAATTATGTCCTTGGTTGATGTCTCCGCATAATGCGGAGACGAAAACTTAAAAAAAAAATTTATGTCCGTGCTTGGTATCTCCGCCGAATTATGCGGAGACATGACTTAGTGTCTTCGCATAATATGGAGACCCGCATAATATTTTTTTTTAAATTTCTGGGCATAATTTTTTTTTTTTTTATTTCTATGCGAAGACATGGCAAGCGCATAATTTTTTTTTTAAAAATGTCAGGACATAATTTTTTTTTTTAGTTTCTGTCTTGCGGAGACATGGTTTGGTATCTCTACACGGACTGCTTAGTATTAGTATAAGGTCATTCCTCGGACATGTTAACTTGTAATATTATTATGTCTACAAAGTTTAGGTTGGGAAAGCTAGATCACTTTCACATATTACTTGATGAAATGGGAAGGAGTGGATTTTCCCTTGATTTTTATACATTCAGACTCCTACTCCATGTTCTCGGTAAAGGGGGCAAGCCTGTGGCAGCAATTAATCTTGTGAATCACATGATGGAAGTGGTATTGATCCAAGCATTTTCCACTTCACCACATTAATAGACGGACTCAGTCGGGCTGGCAATATCGATGCCTGCCAGTATTTCTTCAATGAAATGATAAAGCATGGGTGCATGCCAGATGTTGTATGTTATACTGTCATGATAACAGGTTATGTTGTGTCGAGTGAGATTGACAAGGCTCAGGGGATGTTTACAGAGATGATCCGCAAGGGGCAATTACCAAATGTGTTTACTTATAATTACATGATCTGAGGGCTATATATGGTTTGGAAGTTTGAAGAGGCTCGTTTGATGTTGAGATGGAATCAAAAGGTTGTAATCCAAATTTTCTCATGGTTAGTCAATTATTTATGACATGCAGGAAAGCTGTCTGAAGTTTACGAAATTGTAAGACATCAGGAAAAGGGGCAGTTTATTCATCTCCTCTCAAAGATCAAAAGATATAGAAGAAGCTAAGAAGATAACGTTAATAAATTAGGGAAATCAGTTGTAACATGATATTGATAATGTGTTCATTCATAAGCTTATCTTTACCGGCCGTATGTTTCTGCGCCATGCAAGTTTCAGCAACATTACAATTTTGATAATCTTTTCCTAATAATATATGACTTTTCTTCTGCCTTTTATTCTTTCCAACTTATTATTCAATTGCATTGGACTTAATATAAGGAAACAATGAAAACATCGCATCATTCATCTGTGAGTTGCTTGCTTAACTATCATTTGTCTTTCAGAGTGGTATCTGTTTTAGGATCCTCTTGATGTACTTTTAGCATCAATGTGTGGCACACCTTGTTCTCTTTTCCATGTTAGAATAAACAGAAAAGAGTACTCCGCATTATGCGGAGTAACCAAAGCAACTCCGCATAATGCGGAGCTCATGTTCATGCCGTCTACAATTTCACATTGGTTTTTTTTTTCTCTTTCATTTGTAAATGTCTGACATCAAGTAAATCTCCTAAAATATCAAACACATATTCCATAGAGGATAATCCTAGACAGTACAACCCTCTCAAAATCCCAGTTCATCAAATCACCACAGATTCTTAAGCTAACAACCTATAACTTGATTCTTGTCATGGAAAACACTCATCAATTTTTCCAATCAGCAATTAACACTTGCACCACCATTTACCTCTCAAATCCAAGAGTTACGGTTGAAGAATTTTTTTTTAGCAAAAATAAAATGTCGAGTTAAAGCTAACAACACAAAATCGCACAATTCCACCAATCAAAATCTAGAAAACACTTCATTCAAATCACTTTATTCCGTGTCTCCGCATCTGCGCATTTTTTTTATTTCTTGTTTCTTTTTGTGAAAAAATATACTTATTTACATTTTATACAAAAAGTATAAATACAATTTCACTTATTAATAAATTAATTCAAAAATATTAGAAAATATTCAATTCCATACATATATGAAAATCAAAATTTATTCCGTGTCTCCGCACCTACGCATTTTTTTTCATTTCTTATTTTTTTTTGCCAAAAATTCTATTCATTTATATTTTACACAAATTATAAATACAATTCCGCTTATTAATAATTTAATTCAAAAACATTAGAAAATATTCAATTTCATACATACATGAAAATCAAAAATCCTTTCGGGGGTGTTGCCCTCAAGCCTCCACGAGCTCGGACACTGCCCCCTCAACCCCCACGACTTGATCGGACAAGTTGAACGTGGATACCTTGTCGGCCGTTACCCCGAAGCCCGACGAGGTACACTCGCTCCTCATCTCCCCTCGCAAACTTACTTACATCATTATGAAATTTAAAATTCATTATTTTGTTAGATATATAGTTACTCAAGTTTTAGAATTATTTCAAGTTTTCATTAAATTTTTATATACGCTAACTTTACCCAAAAAATACCACAATGCAGGGGCATACAACTAGTATTCTGTAAAAATTTAAAAATGTTATGTTATCACGCCGTTTGAAAAACTTTGCGTAGTTAACTTATGCTCACAGTGAATTCTAGTCATGCCCTCTATCAAAATGATAAAAAAATGTATATATTCTTCTTATTCCCGTGTTCAAACTCTTACATCTCTGCCTCACTTATTGTTTTTTTCTTGACAAGGACATCCTCTTCTATGATTGAGATGTGTGCAATAGTCGTAGGAGCCAACTAAGGTGGCATGGGGGCTTTTATTTTAAATTCCTTTCTTTTCTAAGTTTCTTTGATATTTTTTTATAATCTTTTCAATAAATTAAAGGGCCACGACATGACCAATTTTATCCTTGCAAATAATTCAACGTGAGAGGCATGCGCACAACTAACGGCAA